>OY978456.1:12294950-12707594 GCA_963854805.1 Plagodis dolabraria | reverse complement strand
TAAAACTTTTATTATTCTTGAATAAAATTTCAGAATTCTTATGCTAACTCCGTACATATTCAGAATGAGAATTCATAAAATATTTCATTCAAAATATAATATTTTCTATAGTCAAGAGCAAAAACATCTCTGACGAATAGTTATAATCTTGATGTAAAAATATAAAGTGAGAATAATATTATTTATCTTGGAGAAAACGACGTAACTTCACTCAAGATATTATTTTTATTTTAAGTAAATATTTACTTGAGATTAAACAATACTCCCGAGAATAATATTATTCTTGGATTGACACTTTGTCAGGACCCATTTTTTCCGTGCGGTGCTCTGAAGGAAAAAAAGGCTACTTCCAGTGTCCGGCCTACCCGGCCGGTCACTAGCTTTGATGGGTGGCAGTATTTATTATATTTTATTGTAATCAGCTTGCTGTGATATATACATTTATTATTAATGTCGTCCTTAATATTTAGCTAACCTTACGTCCAGTCTCCGGCCGCAAAAATAGGCTGTATAAATATTATCCGTAAAAGACTTTTTATGAGAATATGGTGGCCGGACTACTAGTAGTATTGTCTAGTTGACGGGCCTGAAAAAGACTTAGTGGCCGAAAAACTGGCTCCGGCCACTATCTATACGTAAATCTGTTGTATCAGCGTGTCTGTCTGCACATTTCATTTTTGTCATGAATATATATATATAATTATTTTTTTTATGCCTGATAGGTTAGCCTTTGACCACTATCTCACCTGCTGGTAGGTGATGATGTGGTCGAAGATGTTGTACAGGCTAACCTAGAATTACTGGCTCTTAGGGACAGCTGCCGGAACACACCGTTAGGTGGTTGGCGACAGATTTTCAACTTGAGGGTGGTAGCTAGCCAGGCGGGCATTCGCAAAGTGCCCTACCACCATGCTGTAACGACTGCCATCCTAAGATAACAACCGGGACCGACGGCTTAACGTGCCCTCCGAAGCACGGAAGCGCTCAGTAGTAATGTCACCAGCGGTCACCCATCCAACTCCTGACCGCGGCGGACGTTGCTTAACTTTGCTGATCGATTCAGAATGGCCAAGCAAACTTCGCTACGAGCGCTTCAAATTTCTTTATATTTCTGAAATTCACTTTATAAAAGTGATTGTTTGAATTTCAATAAAATTCTTGGATCTACGCCACCTTTGATATGATATTATTATAAGCGGAGCGGTAGCCAACGCAAAAAGCCCTTTATATATTAATATTTTAACTTCAAAAGAGGTAAAATAGTATATTATGCATATACATATAAATATTTGGGATCTTTGGTTTGATTCTTTGGAATTGGCTCTTTTATATGGTTAAGAATCAGTAAAAAAATGTAGTAACATTCAAAACCAGTTCTTATTTCAATAAAACTAGAGTCGTATGGCCATTCACTAGCCATTTAGAGATATTAGTGCCCTGTGGCCAGCCTCTAGGTTTCTGTTAGGAGGCCGGACACTAGGCATAATGTGGTCGGACACTGGATTGGGACGGCCGGATACTGGAGAAAACATACTTTTCCAAAAAACTATTTTCTATATAAAAACTGACTATGTATTTTTAATCAGTACTAAATATGTTATAAATTATATTTATGACTTTATAATAATATACTTATTCACTTATGCCTCTAAAGAACTTAGTTTAAAGTGAAATAAGTTACCTAACGTCTTAAGAGGCCGGACACTGGGCAGTGGGCATGTTACCCTATATATATGGGCAAGTGCTGTTCCTATGGACGCATGTACCTGTGGACACAATCGATTCCGGCGAAACTAGCAAACTTAAAATTCTAACTTGAAGGAGATCGTACAGCTCTGTCTATGGTTGGCAGTTTTGACGTGTCGCCATCTTTGTTTTCTGTGTGGCTTGGAAAGATTTTAGCGCCAAAAAGTAAGTAATTTTGTTTAATATAAATAAGTTATACCGTGAAAATATAAACGATATCGATTTGATAGTATTTTCACTATGATCTGTGTTGTTTATAGCATATTTAGTAAATTTTTCCTTGTCTAAAATTTATTTTATCGTCGAACCTAGGTCAGTTTTATTTTTATGTCGGAATTTGTACCTATGGACAAAAATATGACTGTACCTGTGGACTGTCCACAGGTACAAAAGTGTCATTATGTTTACTAACAAAATCTGATCCGCTGTTACGTTTATTTTTTTTTAGTGCCTCGCCCTCAGTAAAATTGGTTTAAAAAGGAAGGGAATATGCCCCGATACACTCACAGCAGCCGTAAAAGAAGCATAAAGTGGCAACTCGATAAGGAAAGTAGCTGAAAAGTATAAAATACCTAAGTCAACAGTTTTTAAATACTTGAAGTTACATAAAAGCATTGATTTAAGGAATAACATTCAGCTTTTGAAGAATGACGTAAGAAAGGTATTTGACCCGAAAGAAGAAATTTTGCTGTGCAAATATTAAAGAAAAGCTGCATTTCTACACATAGGTTTAAATACAAAACAATGTAGAGAGTTGGCTTACCAATATGCTGTCTAAACAGAAAACAAATCTGCCTGCTAGCTGGGAAAAGCACAAAATGGCAGGAACCGGGTGGCTCCGATTTTCGACTTCGATTCCCGCAATTATCTCTTCGCAAACCTGAGCCAACGAGCATAGCGAGAGCAACTAGCTTTAACAGAGCAAACGTGAATGAATTGATTTTTTTTGAAGCGCTCTTAGCGAAGTTTGCTTAGCCATTCTGAATCGATCAGCAAAGTTAAGCAACATCCGCCGCGGTCAGGAGATGGATGGGTTTCCACTGGTGACATTACTACTGCCACGGAAAAAAAAAATTGTTTCAAATCAAGAATATATCTATTGGTCAAGACATTCCGTGTTTCATATATGGGGAAAACAATATATTCTTGAGATTAGTAAATATTTGTCTTGATAATCATTTTTCATGTAAGTATTTATTTACTCTTACTAAGATTATTATGTTCTTATTAAGAGAAAGTAGCCATGTCTCTCTCTAAGTACATCATTGTTCTTATTTAGAGAATCAGAAATTCTCAAATTTAAAACAATCCTTACTTGAATAGATGAACTCATTCGTTCACTCATTCATTAGATTCTAACAAGAAAAAAAAATATTCTACTGTCAAGTACATAAATAGTTCAGTTAAGATATTATTCTTACTTCAAGTAAAATATATACTTCTGAATAAATATTATTATTAGACCAACAACAGAGTTTTCTACGTACAAGAAAATGTATTTTAGGTAGAACTAAAAATCTTCTTATATGAATACTGTGACTTATTTATGTTAAGAAACCAAAGTTCAATGAACAATTTTCAGTTCTCATTCCAATATTAAGTATATTTAATGTAAGTAATTTTAGATCTTAGTATTCTAATGGATGTTTTACCCCAAGAAGTTGTATTGATTCGTTCAAAAGAATATGTATGTTGCACGAAGACAGAATTTTCTACAGGGTAGAATATCAGATTTCTTGACTCGACAATGGAATTTCACTGTAAGAAACCTCAGTTCTTGTTCAAAATAATTACATATTTTACATTTAGATCTTAATTATCTTAGTAAAATAATGGCGCGTTTTATTGTAAGAAGTTTAATTACTTGGTTCAAGTCATTCCATGTTTCACTCGGAAATCACATAATATGTTGTAAAGAATATCCATTATCTTGGCTCAATAATAGGTTATTTTTGTAGAAGGAGTCTTAGTTCTTGGTTCAAATCTCTAAATGTTTCATACGGAGATCAGATAATATATTAGGAAAAATATCTATTGTCTTGGTTCAATAATAGTGCGTTTTGCTGGAAGGAGTCTTAGTTCTTGGTTCAACTCATAAAAGTGTTTCATATGAAGATCAGATAGTATTTTGTTAAAAATATCAATCATCTTGGTTCGAAATCAAAGAACTGAGACTTCCTATAGTAAAAAAGCACCATGCATTTTACTATAAGAAGTTTCAGTTCTTGGTTTAACATAATATAATGATATTTTGATAATTGATATTTTCCATTAATACAATAAGATATTCATATAAAACGTCCAGTTAGTAAACAAGAACAAAAACTCACTTACAGAATACAGAGCCTGGTACACTGTACAGACCTACCAATCTGATCTCCGCCTTTCAAATCTGCAAGTAAAGTAGGATAATAGTTAAAAGTAGTTCTAAAAGTGATAGACTAAAAACATCTATTATCGTAAAAATAAATAAAATACAATAAATATTTTCTGTTGATAATTATTTATTTATAAAATAAATTAAGAAGCATACAATTGTATAATATAATAATTATCATATTGACTATACATAATTTTATTTAATATATAAGTATTTAAACGACTCGGAGAGGTTATTAATAATTTCAAGATATGTACTAAAAAATTATACTTCAAAATTATTCACATTTTGTAATTGCTTACATTATTTTAACTACATGGTTTGGCGTTATTCGTTTTTTTTAGGAATTACACTTACAGATAAACACTCAAAAATAAAATCAATGAAACTAATTATAAACTCTAAGCTAGATTTCAAGAATATCTTACTATCACAGAACCATTTACCATAATCCACATGTCATAAATGTAACAGATTATATATAGATATAATTTCGGAATTCACTCACCAGCGTCCTCATTACATAGAAAACCTTTAATACAAATGATACAAAATGCCTATTATGTAGTTGAGAATTAAACCACTCTGGTACTCTGGTAGAAATGCGTGAAATGTAGGTGACTTAAAATTCAATCTGACCTAATCTACCACCAGATAATATTTTTTCTCATTATTATCAGCACCACATTATATGTTATGAATGAGGTATGATTGAACACTGCTTGTTGAGTCGAGCATTTTTCTTCACCTCCTCCCTTTTATTTTGGACATCTCCAGGATTCTAAAAAAAAGAGAATAAATGAAAATATTGCAAAATACATAAAGCTTTTATAGACGATAGGTATCTTTTGACCATAATCTCACATAATGTTGAGTGGTCAAAGATGGCAAACAGGTTAAACCTAAAATTAGAACTGTCTTCAAAATCAGCTTCCAGAAGACCCCGTCCCGTTAGATTATTATCACTTATATCATCTAAACTGCAAGTTAGCGGTTAATCAGACAGTGCATTTTATTATATACTGTACATAATCATGAAATATGATTCGACACACTTTTAAAAGTTTTGTGTAGAAAATACTGACATATATATTATATTTTAGTATGGAATAGAATGAATATTTGATTGAGACTTCCTAACATAATAATAAAAATATATTATATGTGTAATAGATATGTGTTTTCATACATAATTACATTACATAATTACAATTGATTTAATTACCTGAAAATCAATAACAAAGTTCTGAATTTGCTCCAAAGCGTGGTAGCCTTCCTCTTGGGGGTATTGAGTTGAGCAGCATAACACTTATGTTTCATTGGTAAATTTTTGATCTGAAATGTAAAAAAACACATTGTATATTCTTGAATGCCGGTTTATCTAACAAGAAAATCTATGTATACCTATGTAAAACATTATAGAGAGAATAGGTAGATATATATACATCGAAATCCATTCTGAATAATTAACGAGGAATAGACACACATACAAATACAAACATACATTCGCATTTATAATATAATATTTAAGGATTATTTACCAACAAGGCTGATGTTGAACTTTATCATAAAGAGTTGTCATTATATCAGTAGGTATGTAATACAATTATGTATTACCTGCTTACCGTCCGTTAACTTGGCTGTACTTAATGTATCCAAACACCACGTTCCAGGCAAAGAAAATCTAGCAGCCCCTATGATGGATATTTTTTTTCTATCTACAGCTATTTATAGAGTAAGGAACAAACTTACCTAACTGAGCACAAATTAGGTTGCTATCTCAAGCATAACTTGAAAAATATTCACTTTATAACACTTTATTAAACAAAATTTACGAAAATGCTATTAAACGACGCGTGCGCCTTTCGCTCGCAGCGCAGTGTATTGTGTGTAGCCAACATCATCCATATAAAGTCCCGAAACTTAATCATATTATCATTATTATTTAACACATAGGTAATCATCTATACTGGCAGTATTTAACACTGATCGTCAACCTACATGAAAAGTTATTCGAATGTAAAATAATATTTATATATAAGTACATATAAATATTATTTTTCTCAATTTCAAAGTTTTCTCAATTTTTTACAATTTACACAATATTTTCAAATATATACAGACTCGGTAATAATACAACAATAGGTAATCATCTATACTGGCAGTATTTAACACTGATCGTCAACCTACATGAAAAGTTATTCGAATGTAAAATAATATTTATATATAAGTACATATAAATATTATTTTACATTCGAATAACTTTTCATGTAGGTTGACGATCAGTGTTAAATACTGCCAGTATAGATGATTACCTATTGTTGTATTATTACCGAGTCTGTATATATTTGAAAATATTGTGTAAATTGTAAAAAATTGAGAAAACTTAAATTAAACAATATCAATCACGATCAACACACTAGGAATAAAGATAAATTGCGGTGCCAGGTTTTAGGTTAGCAAAGACAAAAAAAAGGTCATTCTTAGGTAATTGTGTGCAGTTTAATAATAAAATTTCCGAACATATTACAACGCTCACAGAAGGAACATTCAAGTTGCACGTGAAACAACATTTTGATTAAGAAATCCTACTACACAGTTTATGATTACTTAAACAACCAAAATACTTGGACAATTTTGTCACCTACGTATTTTAAAGAAATATTATAATAATTTTATTATATAGTAGGTACCTACGTAAAAAGATATTTAAATCAATGGTCCCGAGTTTCTTGTCCATTCTTCTCGCAGTGGCTCTGTACATTTGTTTGCTGAACATGGCAGTACAGAGTACAATATTTCAATATTAAAATTTCTAATTGACTTTCACAAGAGCGTCGTAGATGTCTAAATTGAATGAATGATTTTGACTTTGACCTGACTTTGATTTAATGTCATAACTAACGAAATCCATGGGTTCCTGCAGCGGGTTTGAGATTCAGTACATGGTGATAGGGTACTTTACTAATGCTCACCTAGCTAGCTTTCAACCACTTTGAATTAGGAAATGTGAAGCCGAGCACCTAAAAGCACATGAATAAATAACCGTATTCATGTGCTTAAAGGTGATAATCGGACAGTTTTAAAACACTAGCACCAATATATTTGGGCACTAGCGGGGTTCAAACCCTACCATTTTGCCGTTATACTACGAGTATATTAGTCTACCAGTCCGAATTAGCCGAGTAAGCTTATACTTTTGAAATGATAATTTAAATATCCTATTCATAATATGAATTTCATGATGTTTATTCGGCATGCATAATTGATTATAATTAATAATTGATTATAATTTTTACGTTCCGTAGTTTACCCACAACAAGGGAGAACTAGACAAAACTAAAAAATTGCAACACTGAATAAAATCGGAAATAGAGAAACCCTTCTCAAACTAAAAACTGACTACTTGATCTGAAAACACACATTTTGAATGAAGAAACCGTTATTCTTGACTGGAAATTTGTCTTTTTACTTTAAAATTCATGGTTTTGATTCAAAAGCTAGTGATGAAAACTTTATTTTTTTTATGCCTGATATTATGATATTAGCTTTGACTACTATGAACTATATATCACCTGATGGCGAGTGATGATGTAATCGAAGCTATTGTTCAGGCTAACCTAGAATTCGATTTTCTTGTTATAACCATAATTATGTTTAAATATGTACATACGTATCTAACGTAGGTATGATTTCGATCCCCAAGCCGCCTGCCAAGCGTGGCGATTATTGCAAACATTCCTTTAATGACTCTTCAGCAGTGCACAATTCGGCTGATACAACATGATGGATATCATCTACAAGTTTGTAGATATAATATATTTGTGTCACACTTTAATTGACTTGTGGAAGTCAATTAAAGTGTGAGCGTCAGAGTGTTTCAATTAGCATGTTCCCGACTTTAACGAGTTTGGTATTTCATATTTTTCAATATTAAATGTCTAGTCAGTTTTGTTCTGAAACTACGATACTTAGTGAATTACTCACTGAGTTCACAGTATATATAGGTTCATCGTATCAAAATGGAATGTGGACTTTACAATACAATTGGTAGCAGAAAGGATGAATAAATTTAAAAAATCTAACTACTTTATAGAAGTCATCATTATCATCAACAGCCATAACATCCACTCGTTATTTATATATTACAAAAAGTAAACTTACAGCTAAGGAGCCAAAACGTTTACAATTTTAGACAAAACATAATATTCTTATAAATAGTTCTAAAGGGATCGACATGGATGTCGACATTTTGGACAGTTAGGAGGAAACAGTTTATAAGATTTACTGCCCTTGCCGTGGGTGCATTATTGGCATATCGGGTGCGTAACTTGCTAGAAAATGCCAACAGACGGTGCCGACGACGCTCACCTACGGTAGTGTAGTTTTGTGGAACATAATAGCTTACTCGAGATGGTGCTGAGGGATTATCTACTGAATTGCGCAACAGCATACAGTAATGCATAATCAGTAGAAGCTTGCGCCTGCGCTCTAGAGTAACAAGCCCTACCATACCAGATACAAACAAGGATGGGAAAAGGAAGGGGTAGTAACCGTATATCTTCTTATAGAGGGACCTGGCAAACTTACGCTGAACTCTTTCCAAAAAAGGAATGCTTGGAATGTTAAAGGAATGCCTCCTCTTATAAAAGCTGTAACACATGCTTGACAGACCTCTTGGAGACCGCAGTGTAAGATGGGAATTCTTCAGAAAGCTGCTGCCCACTAGTTGGATCTATGTATATTAGCTAGTGACTTCTAAATTACCCAGGTTAAATTGTCGGGCTCAGCTGGTTGTCTTCAAGAACTGCAGCAGATTTACTGTTTCTTAACCAAAGAATATTGCATCAAGTAAATATTCTTAGATCAAAAACAAAAAATTTCGGCCAAGATTGGTTTTCTTGATTAAAGATACGTTATAACTAATTTTACAATCTAACACTTTGCTTTGAAAACTTTAATATTCTTCACATAGGATAAGTCACTCTCTGCAGTAGAGATGTGCTTTATCGGTTCAAAGTGGTATATAGTTTGGCTGTTAATCCAATATCTCTTAACCTAATAATATCGTATCAAAAATCAATCAAGAACATAGGTACATTTAAGTTAAGTATTCCTTTTCTGAAGTGAAGATGAATAACTTCAACAATTAACAATATATAATTATTGCCTCGAAAACTTAAAAATTCTTCATTTAATAGAAGCCACCATCTGCAATCAAAATTTAGTTTTTTAGTTATAAAATAAGATTGTTTTGTTTGAAAAATAATGTCTCTTTACCTAATAATACCGTATCAAATATCAATCAAGAATTCAAATTTAAGATCAAGATTTGTTTTTATTTACTGAAGATGAATTACTATAATAATTAACAATCTATCACTATTGGCTTGAGAACTTTAAAATTCGTCAGATTAAATAAGTTTATGTCTATAATGGACATGTGTTTTCTTGGTTCAATAAATGATATTGTTTTCATGTTAATCTAATTCTTAACCGAAGAATACAATATCAAATAAGTATCAAGAACAATGAAACAAAGATCAAGAATTTGATTTTTTCACTTAAGATAAATACATTCCACAATCAACAATCAATTACTTTTGCTTTGACAACTTTAACATTCTCTATCTAATATAGGTCACTTCTGCAGTTGAGATATTTGTCTTGGTTATACCAAGTATATTGTTTTGTATTAAATCCAATGTATCTCAGCATGATAATACCAATTCACAGTTCAATAAAGAATATATGGCTCAGATATAGAAAACAAAGATTTTTAAGAGGATAATTATTTTCTTGCTCGGAAATATGTTTATCCTTGTTATTTACTTCTCATAATTATTTTAAATGAATAAAAGAAATTTCTTTTATTAAGACCATCGTTGTTGAAGGAATGGAAATATTATCTTAATCCCATAAAACTTTTATTATTCTTTGATAAAATTTCAGAATTCTTATGCTAACTCCGCACATATTCAGAATGAGAATTCATAAAATATTTCATTCAAAATATAATATTTTCTATAGTCAAGAGCAAAAACATCTCTGACGAATAGTTATAATCTTGATGTAAAAATATAAAGTGAGAATAATATTATTTATCTTGGAGAAAACGACGTAACTTCACTCAAGATATTATTTTTATTTTAAGTAAATATTTACTTGAGATTAAACAATACTCCCGAGAATAATATTATTCTTGGATTGACACTTTGTCAGGACCCATTTTTTTCCGTGAACTCTGCCTAGTCGAAACAATAATAAAGATTACATACCTAAATAATATTATCTTCAATTCCATATATTGACTGTTATCATATTTGGGTATATATATGCACTTAGTATTATGCGGTAAATTCTTCAGTTTGTTCTAGAATTCTAGAGTATTTGAATTATGGACCCTACCGTTATAGCAAATATATCAATCTTTATATATAAAAATTTCACGTGGTTTGTCCGCGATGGACCCCTAAACTACTGAACTTAAATTTACTTAAATCTAATTGCACACCGTGTGCAATTTTGATCCACATTGAAAGTTATGACTTATCATAGCTTACATCTCAATTTATAGTACGCAATTGCCCGTGTGAAGCTGGGGCGGGCCACTAGTATTACATATAATTGCATTACAATCCTCGACAGCGATGTACTATAGAAAACGATGTCATAGTTTAAATAATAATTATTACATTATGAGCTATGGAATAAAAATAATTGTGGCATTTGTTCCCTGGAACTATTGGGATGAAATAATGTCAGTTTTCACTTCATAGGACTACACGATGAGGATAAGACTAGTTAGTGGTATAGATCGAAATACAACAAATATTAGAAACGGTTGAAATTCAGTTTCATAAAATCGGCATGCATGTTTCTCGGAAGGGTAGGGGAGACCACCGATTTCCACGAGCTCCCTACCTAAGTAGTTGTATCTACATAATAAAAGAGTGAACGTTTCGCAAAAATGTGTTAGTCTCATGTTATATGAAGCAAGCCTATAGCCAACCAGGCACATTAACAGACTCCCGAATGCTACCAAAAATCTCTTTGTCAATAAAATCCAATAACTGTAACCCGGGTATCGAATCTAGGACCTCTGTATAAGAAATAGACGGTACTTACCTAGCAATCGTACTCAAAGTTGTCAACTGCAGAAAACATATACTAATTGCTTTACTTCTTCCACAGTCCGGGAAATACGGCGAGGGTTACATCGGTTCTTCCCGAGGGCTAGCAGTCCACATTCGCGCGAAAGGTGTGGCTGGTGAAAAAGATCACACGGGATGCACGTGGCCTTTGCTGTCAGTGGCTGATCCCTACGAGCCTCTGCCGCAAGAGCCGTGGGTGGCCGTCATTAGGAGAGGCAGCTGCAACTTTGAAATCAAGGTATATATATATACTAACTATGAAGATATTGGCCTGGATGTGGGAGGGGTGACGATGCTGATCATAGTCTTTACAGTCGGTGTTTGACTGACCTGTAGAATATGTTTCCCCCATCTTGGGAGTCTTAAAGGCGACGCAGGGAAACATACAAGAACACGGGCTGCAGTATCTTCTGTACAACTGTCTACACTTATTCCGCCATCCTCAGACCTCCTGCCAAACGTAGGTATAATAGCACACACCTTAGGCCTGTGCCGAAGGCCTGTGTGTAGCCTTGGGCGATTCTGCTGATATATTCGTCAAAATTGTGTTAAAATCAAGTATCCGGGCTTTCGCCAATCCGTATCACCATAATAACAATTAGTTCCGACTGTATCTATAAAAAGGTTAAAAGGTATGCTGAGATGGTTTTGGACTTCTATAGAGGATGGACATAAGGAGATTGACAAAGCAAATATACACGGAAGTGTCAACGGAGTTGGAAGGGGAAGACGTATTAAAATAAGAGTCTATCGCACAAGATTCAATACCTTCTATATAAAGGCCAGGTTGCCAAATACTCTTAAATACCAAGTGTAAAATTCGGTACAATTTTGAACGGTCATTGACCATAATCTATGGTTTGCCAGTTCTCCGTAAAATTATGTAGGCAGGTATTTTCAAATTTATTCGGAACAATCGGTTTGTACGGGAATCTTACTTTTACATTTGGACATAATAATTAAACGAAAAACTGGCGAATTAGAAGAGATATAGATAGGCCCATCATACGTACAAAATTTCATCGAGTTTGCATATTTGGTTTTAAAATATGACGAAACTACGCTATTAAAAACAATGCTTACTTTTATAGGAGCGCAACTTTATAATAAGGTACCCTCGAATATAAAAAAATGTTACTTAACTCATTTAAAGCATTCAAAACGCAACTACTTTTGAAGCAGTGATGGCTCAGTGGCATTGGCTATGGACTGCCGCGCAGCAGGTCCTTGGTTTGAATCCCGCCGCGGGCTTGAGCTTCACCGCATGGTGGAAGGGCTTTTTGCGAATGCTGCCTGGATAGCGACCACCCTCAAGTTGAAAATCTATCGCCAAGCACCTAACGGCGTGTTCCGGCAGCAGTCCTTGAGAGCCAGTGAAATTACAGGCACATTAGACTTAACAACTATGTCTCAAGGTGACGGGCGCAGTGCAATTCGTCACTTGTGACGAAATGCATCTGTTATAAGCAGAGGTAACCGCTTAACATTAGGGGGGCATCGAGCCTGTTCCGTCACAATAACTTAAAAAAAACCTAGCTCAGTACCTTATTGATTGAATAAGAATACGAATGCGTTAATTAAGTGATGGATGATTTGTGTGTATTTTGTGTAAATATTTTATTATATTGTAGTTTATAAATTACTGTTAATTGTGACGCCGAATGTCTCTAACCATGTTCTCGTGTAAGTGACTTTATGTCTTACTAGCTTCCAGGGCGCGGCTCCGCCCGCGCGTATGTTTGTTATCGCGCAAATATATTAACCTCTTTTTGCGCAGTTGGATAAAAACTATCCTATGTTTTTCCCGGGTCTCAAACTATTTCCATACCAAATTTCATTCAAATCGGTTGAGTAGTTTTGGCGTGAAAGCGTAACAGACAGACAGACAGAGTTACTTTCGCATTTATATTATTAGTACTGATTTGAGAATAAACTTCTTTAAACCTAAAACACTTATCTTACGTGTCTAAAGAAGGAAATGATAATTAAGGAAGGAATACGTATTTTATGATCCTAGCAAGTGAAAATCCATTGGCTCGGCCTATCCCTCCGGAAAACAGAAGTGATGATGTGCTATATAATAATATGTCTGTAGTGGAGCTATATAACAAAGTGTAATCACCAAAAATATGTTACAATGATTAGTTGATGATGTATGTTATGATGTTGTATATAAGTGCAGTGCTAATATTAGGTTATCTTAGTATACATGATTGGCAGCGGAGATAGGCGGATTATTGGGAACATTTGTCTCCTGATAGTGTCAGTTTATTGATAGATAGAGTGCTAATATCGAAACAATGGACTGCTCGGGCTTTCGTCATCGGTTATCGTTAGATAAATGCAGGTGTAATATAGATTGCAGTGTAAGCTGGGTTATTATGGTACAATTTCATACATAAGCAATGCTCAATGCATATAAAAACATCAGGAAGTATGATGTCCCATTTATGGTGAAAATTACCTTTGTAAGATGAAGTGGCAAGATAAAATGCATGAAATTCAAATATAGACTTTTTATTGCTGATAGGCTAGCCGTTGACCACTATCCCACTTGAAGGTAAGTGGTGATGCGGTCGAAGATTCAGGTTAACCTAGAATTTCTAGCACTCATGAACAACTGCCGGAACACATCGTCAAGTGCTGGGCAACACATTTTCTCTTTTTGTCTGTGGTAGCTAGACAGGTGGACATTTGTACCACCAAGTAATAATCCGAATTTTTTTTGTCCATAATATTCTACACCAGGTCTCTTCTCAAACGGCGGAGAGCCAATTAATTCTCATAGGGTTTCTCTCTCTGATATAAGACGTCTCTAAGCGACACAGAAAGAGATGTCTGTAGGTGTTTACCCCTGCGTTTTTGTGTCCACACGATCTATCTTATGGAGACATTGTTATAAGGGGCTAGCCTATTGCCATTTAGCGCACAGTTTCAGACTGCCTCTACGAATTCCTTTGTCAGAAAATCCCAATTACTTTCCGACGTCATTAAACCTAGGACTTCTATACAAAAGAGATGATTTGCGCCATTCAGACATAATGCCTGGTGTAATAAATATTATAAAGTTGTTTACTTTATTACTAGGCGGAATGGGCAGACATTATTGCCTCGATAAGTTCACGGTCAAGGCGTTATTGTGTATTAAAACATTCAGGCGCTTTTACCGTGTCTTCAACAATTGATAATGCAGTCAGATTATTTTATTAAATGAATAAGTTAGTACTTTACTTTAGTTTCGAGTGTAAAATAGTGATGTTCTGAAGTCACAAGAAAGACTCCCACTCAACCAACAAGACTCCCTGTTTCGTAGAGTCCTTTCTTGAAAAATCCAGGCTTTAACTTCATCGCATGCTGGTGGGGCATCTCTCCAAGGACCTAACAGTGAGTTTCAAAAGCAGTCCGGTAGAGCCAGCACTTTCTAGGTTACATTTTTATACAATCCTCGACCAAATCAATTAGGGATCAAAGGCTGCTCTAAAATCACCATTCCATATTTTATATATCCTTTTTTTCTAAATTTTGACACTAAGAGGTTAAAGGATTATTATCTAAGAGGTAAAAGGCGCCAAATAGAATATACCGTAGCGTGCAGGGTTACAATGCCACCCCCACCTTTCTTCCCGTGAGTGGTGGAAGAGGCGACCAAGAGAAATATACCCGAAGGTACTGCGATCCCCAAGACTCCTGCTAAGCGTGGGGATTGTGGCAAAGCCCCGTAATGGGGGAGACCTTGTTCAACGGTGGACATTCCGGTTGATATGACGAATGAATAGCTACACTTCCAAATGTATTAGTGTGATGTTGCACAATGGGCGGGCCACAGGGCTTTTAATTATCATAACACTTTCATTAACCGAATAGTAGCGGGTATACCTCCAACAAAAGCATTTTGAATGAGGTTTGGGATCAGCTAGGCGACAGGACATGAACTATAGCCAAAACTTTTATCTATGCCTTTTATGTGCAGAACATGTTATGCCGATCCCTCAAACGGGGGATAAGGGTAAGAAGATGATGGTAACATTAATTTGTGATAATTTCAGGTGCAGAACGCATGGCGCTCCAACGCGACGGCTGTACTCATCTACAACGATCGTGACACAACACTGCTCGAGAAAATGAAGCTGTCCACGGATAATGGACGTAAGTTTACATTTTTCATAATCATCAGCCGGAAGACGTCCACTGTTGAACAAAAGCCTCCCCCATAGAACGGCTATTAGCCGCTTGTAACCATAATCGACCCACGACTTTTATGATGTCATCAGTCCATCTAGTGGGGGGCCTACCAATTGTACGTCTTCCGGTGTAAGGTGGTACCCACTCGAGAACCTAGAGAACCTTTTCATTATAACAGACAAAGTTTTACTCTCATTTTTGGGGAGGGGGAGGGGTAGTACCCATGATCGCCATGCTTGGCAGGCGTCTAAGGGGTCGCAATGTAAGATGGCAGCTGTTTAAGGCGCTGTTGTTCGCCTTCTGGTATTTTTTTCCCTTGGTCGCCTCTTACAGGAAGATATGTGGGAGCGAGGGTAATAATTTGCCTAAAAATTTATGATGCAATAGATTTTAGTACAAGAGGCAAAGAAATATTTGGTTCCACGTTGGTGTTATTTTGCATCCTGAGTGTAGTGAGGAATAATATTTTGGACCCGAGTATTACGTACACACTATTTTTCATCATTTACCTTTAACAGATGCATTTCGTCACAAGTCACGAATTGCACTGCGCCCGTCACCTTGAGACATAATTATTAAGTCTCGTGTGCCTGTTATTTCACTGTCTCTCAAGGACTGCTACCGGAACACACCGTTAGGTGCTTGGCGACAGATTTTCAACTTGAGGGTGGTCGCTAGCCAGGCAGGCATTCGCAAAAAGCAGTTCCACCATGCGTTGAAGGTCAAGCCCGCGGCGGGATTCGAACCATGGACATGCTGCACAGCAGTCCATAGCCAATGCCACTGAGCCATCACTACTTCTTATAGCAACACTATAACACTGAACTATTCGCACTTTACAGAACAATAAACACTGTATAAAACTGTTCTCGCTTGGTGCACTCAGTCCAAATATAATCGCATTGTATCTCAAAAGCCTTAGTTTCCAGAATGTTCAATACTAGTCTACGAGTAGACTAGATAGAAAAACAATATAAAATATAGACCATCCTTTAACGTAAACAACTTTTTAGGAATAAAATAATTATTTTTCTCAAACATGCTTGGAAATGTGAGCATTATTTTGACAACCTTCTTCGAGATAAATCGAAGTTGCTGTACTGGCCTAATACATGCGCGCAGCGGCCGGCAAAAAATGTATGAAAATCTATATCTGTTGTGTTTAGCGGCCAAATAAATTGCATAGTAAACTCATATCTGTCGTGTCATTTAAAAATAGAACGATCTTTTACTTCGAAGCATGGCAACCAAAGAGGTAACTTATCAAAGGTTTTATTTAAATTTCGATCTGGCCTGCAAACGCTGTTTATTGAAAAAAAAAACAAATGAACACTTTAACACGGGCAATTTTATTTTTGTTTGTTGATAGTCATTGATTTTGAGAAGTAATTGTTTCGACAAAATGAGTTCAAGTGAAGACAATGAGTGTGATGAACTCAATTCAACGCCACCTGAAATTCTTCACCTCTTTAGAATTATCCCAAACCAACATAATCCCCGGAAAGTCTACTTCAAAATTAATAAATTGTACATTTAACAACTGTATCTTCAAATAAAAAATTCTGCCTAGGTACTACTTTGTTTTAATTTCCGCGCATTATTTGAGAAAAGCACTATACAAGCCTTGGCCACAACTAGGCATTGATGGACTTACGTATGTGTTTACGCACATTTACACGTTCGTCCATCAATGCCTCCTTTGCTGGCCGCTGCAGTAATGTACTATATTGCTACAGAAAGAAAATAAATTACATACTTAACTTTTTACTAACAATATATATAGACGCAGGGGCCGACATTGTTTTAAAAAAACACAAAATTACTTGCTTCGATGACTAATTATTTTTAATCACAATTTTTATTATTGATTTATAAATTCACTTTGTACTTTATAATACGAACGGCCGTTGGTGTAACGTGTGCACCGGGCAACCGTCGGCTAGCGACTGACACTCTCGACCACAGCCTTACTGCCTTTTTTAGTATGTCTGTGGTGGGGAGAACGACGGTGGGGATGACGGTGTTGCCCGTTGCACCCGTTGCTTACAAATAATGACAGCGACGCCGTCACGGCCAAACTGACGTGCGCACGTCCTCGTGCGCGTTTTCAGTTGTTACCTGAGAACAAGAAATAATTGTTCGATCATCCTGACATATTCTAACATCATCTAACTATAACGCTTAATTAAAACAAAGTTTTGTCTCTAAAATCTGGTCCGGTTCATTTAACCCTTCAGAACGTACTGGTCCGGTCAATAGACCCATCAGTAAAAGTATCCCTTCAGTATATTTACTGGCCCGGATCGTGCTAGTCCGGATATTGATCCCTTTAGCAAATAATGCCAGACCAGATCAACTCCCTATAGCTGGTGTTGCTAGACCAGATGAGTACCCCTTTAGCTGGTGGTGCTAGCCCGGATATACATCTCTTTAGCAAGTCATTGGTCCGGTTACACCCTACAATGACATGTTCAAAATAACTCTTCCTATTTTTTTCCTTTTTTTTTCTTCATACAATATTTGCTGTAACTTAAAAATAATTTATTTTTATCTATTTTTACTTAGAGCGACCTACTTTAATCTATCATTATTATTATTATTTAATTTATATGAAACTCAGCACTAGTCTCAATAATACTAGAATGCAGCAAGTCCGAGGAGCTCCCTTCAGAGGTAGTGCGAGACCTTTCTACATTTACATTATGATTACTATCAACAGACATAGTATCAAAGCTCAACGAATCGCTATTACTAAGAGAAATTACATGTTCAACATCTTGATTAGTTTCATGAACAAGGTTGTCGATTTCACACGCCGTCACGTCATCTTCAGTGTCAAATTTTGCAGAGACTTCTAAGAACCCTGAAGAACCATGAGGTACTTCTCGTAAATTTCGTGTGCGTATTTGTATACCCGATTTGAGCCATTTATGTGTCTTAGTTCATACCTATCATTTTCTAGGACTGCAGTGATTTTGAAGGGGCCTTTATATTTTCGATCTAATTTTGTTTGATGGCGCTCTTCACTCTTAACAAAAACAAAGTCTCCAAGGGAAAAAGGTTTTACCTTTGCCCTGCCTCGATTAAAACGCACAGTGTCAGACTGGACCAACTTCTTTATATTATCATAAGCGTTTGATCGCGCTGTTTCGAGATCTAATCTAGTTAGATCATTAGAATTCCAAGATATTTTAGCAATTTCTAACGAACTCCCCTGAATGCCAAACATTAACTCTATTGGGGTGAACCCGGTCACTCTAGAACGCGTACTGTTGAGAGCAAGTTGTATGTCGCCTAACTGCTCCTGCCATGACCGATCCGAGCTGCATTCGGCAATGGTAAGTAATCCTTTTAACGTGCGCATCACACGTTCTACTTGCCCGTTGGCTCGACTAGATCCTGTAGCGACAAGGTGCAAGTCGATATTGTTGCTTTCACAAAACTCTTTAAAGTCGGAATTATCGTATGATCGCCCACGATCAGCGATTATCCTTTTCGGCGCACCAAACAAACGTACAGACTCTTTAACTGCTTCAATAGCATTAGCGGAACTTAGCGTCGTTGTATGTTTTAGCAATACAAATTTTGTGAAAGCATCAATAATGACAGAACAATATTCTTTGCGATCACTTTTGCCACTCAACTTGCCAGTGAGGTCGAGATGAATCGTGTGCCAGGGGACTGCTGATTTTGGAAAAGGATGCAGTCGGACTTGTTGAGCACCGGATGGACAACCTTTGACGATTTACATATCACGCACGAGTCTACGAACTTCTTTACGTGTCAGGACAAATTTTAATACCAATAAAGTTCGTACATCTTATCAAGAGTCTTTTCATATCCCAGATGTTTTATTTCAGCGTGCACATGACTAATAAGGGACCAGATCAAAGAGTGCGGTAAAATTGGTAACCACTTTGTGGTTTTGGCGCGTTCTATCTTGCGAAACAATATACCCTGCCTAATGTCATATCACATATGTGTGTGATATTTCGGAGGGCAATTCATTCGATTGCATTTTGCTAATCATGCTTGAAATCTCGCTGTCGCGCTGTTGCTCTACGGACAGCCATCCCTTTTCTAGCTCTGAGAAGTTAACTATTTTTGGCTTAGAAGCCTTCTCGTTGGACATCTCTGACGGAAGGCTTTGAGACTCCAAGGGAGAATTACGGGACAGGAAGTCCGCATGGGCCATGTTTTTACCTTCTTTATAAATTACATCAAAATCATAGGATTGTAATATTGCCCACCATCGATAAACCCTAGGGGTCAAATCCTTTTTTGAATGTGATGATTTTAGAGCATTACAGTCCGTGAAGACAGTAAATTTTCGGCCATAAAGATAGTGACGAAAATATTCGACTTATTTTACGACAGCTAGTGTCTTTGACTCATATGAATGATAGCGGCTCTCCGCGTCGCTTCTTTTGCGAGTGAAATAAGCAACCACATGAGGATGGCCGTCATATTTTTGGATTAAGACTGCACCGTAACCATCACTGCTTGCGTCAGTATGCAATTCTATGGGTAGTGATGGGTTGAAAATTTTCAACACTGGCTCTGTCACTAGATGTTTGACAATTTCGTCGTGAATTTTATCATGTTCCATAGTCCAGGTGACAGGGCCTTTTCCTGATGGGTAAAGCGGTTTAAGCAACTTAGAAAAGTTAGGGATGAACTGTCGAAAATATGTCGCTTACCCTATCAACTGCCTGACCTGCTTCACGTTGCTAGGTTTTGGAGCGTTTCGCAAAGCTTCAACTTTGCATGGGTTTGATTTTAGTTCCCCGGAGGAAATGACGTAGCCTAAATATTCAAATTCTTTTTTCAATAACTTGCATTTTCTAAAGTTGAATGAAAAACCAGCATTAGACAAAGATTCTAGTAATTTATCGAGACGAGAGAGACCCTCATCTATCGTTTCAGATACAGAGAGAACATCGTACATATAAACCAATATTGTGTCAATTGATTTCTCATCGAAACTATTTAGAATTGAGCAGCAGTTTGATTTTTTGGCCCTAACAAACTTTAATTTATCATTACTTTGTGTAATGGTTATACCAGCATCTAAAATGCCACGACCTAATAGCACATCATCACTTAAGTTATTATCAGGCAATACATGTAAATGTAAGACCCTGAACTTTGGTCGAGCATGTTATCTGCGTTTCAGAAATCACATTGCTACTGCCTAAGCCTTTAAGCGACACTTGTTAATGAAACCGTCGCAATGACTCTGCTTAATAAGACTACACTCAGATCCCGAATCGAATATAAAAGGTAGCTCAATACTACTTATCTGTAGAACGCCGTGAGAAGTCCTGGTACACACGTTGACCCGCTTGCTGGAACCCGCTGCGGCACTCGGAGCGACGTCTTCTTTCTTCCTGTAGCGCATGGTGCAGCCGGAGACTACGTGACCCGGGTCGCCGCAGACGTAGCAGCTGACAGCAGGGCGGGAACTATCTACCGACGGCCGTGATTGTTCATTTATAGCTGTTGTTACAGGAGGCTTTGAAATAATTCTGTTTTTATCACGACATTCGTAGCCACGATGTCCTGTTTTCCCACAAAAATGGCAGTTCCCACGAAACGGCGTAATTCGGGAGCGTTTGACGTCGGAGTCCGTTGATGTTGAATCTTCACTTCGGCGCTTCAATGTGAAGCTTCTTAGCGTGCGAAATAATTGATGTTTATCATTGATCACTACCGAATTTAGCTCGCGGCGAATTTTGTCATCGCAGTGCGATAGGACCGATATTGCGAATCCGGTAGCGACTTTTTCCGGCATATTTGCCTCCGGAATCTTTTCTATTAGTTGCCATAGCCGCATGCCTGTTTCGGCTGGACTTTCCTTGCCATCGATGTGGAACTTGATTATTTGGTCAAAGTAATCCTGCATCATCATCAGCTTTGAAAATCTTGAAATGAGAATCTCCTTTATTGCAGGCCATGATATTTTGTCTGGTTGTACTTTAGTGAGGCATACTGCAGCACGTCCTTGGAGCGCGTGTGTAAGCGCCAGGATTAGATCTACTCCTTCCAATTTTTTCGTTTCGATGATGAGCTCGCTTAAAGTACACCAATTAATAATGTCTGCTTCAGCTTCATCCGGATCGAAACTTACGAGTTTCGGAAACGATGTTGAAACTGCTGGGCGGTTAGTTAAGCTATCGGCGATTTTCTGGAATATCGCTTCCATTCCCGACGAAAACACCGACATCTGCTCCATAGTGCTTGAAAGTGGAGGCGGATCCGAAACTTCTGATATAGACGCAGGGGCCGACATTGTTTTAAAAAAACACAAAATTACTTGCTTCGATGACTAATTATTTTTAATCACAATTTTTATTATTGATTTATAAATTCACTTTGTACTTTATAATACGAACGGCCGTTGGTGTAACGTGTGCACCGGGCAACCGTCGGCTAGCGACTGACACTCTCGACCACAGCCTTACTGCCTTTTTTAGTATGTCTGTGGTGGGGAGAACGACGGTGGGGATGACGGTGTTGCCCGTTGCACCCGTTGCTTACAAATAATGACAGCGACGCCGTCATATACAATTTATAGCATAGGGATTACACTCAGTTTAAGTAATGGCCACACCTGTTAAGTTGCAACCATAACACTGATTTTCAGTGAATTCCTGAACTCTGGTTAAGATGTTCGGCGAGAAAAAAAGAGTAAAAAAAAGCGAGTTCAAGAACTATCAATCTACTAAATACATATAGTAATACATACTAAATACAGACAAAACAGCAATCTATGAATAGGATTATAGGACTTGCAAATATGATAGATTTAATAACATTATAAATATCTTTTGAAGCAGTGATGGCTCAGTGGCATGGGCTATGGACTGCCGCGCAGCAGGTCCATGGAATTAGAATCCCGCAGCTCACCGCATGGTGGAAGGGCATTTTGCGAATGCCCGCCTGGCTAGCGATCACCCCCAAGTAGAAAATCTGTCGCCAAGCACCTAACGGTGTGTTCCGGCAGCAGTCCTTGAGAGCAAGTGAAATAACAGGCACACGAGATTTAATAATTATGTCTCAAGGTGACGGGCGCAGTGCAATTCGTGACTTGTGACGAAATGCATCTGTTATAGGCAGAGGTTAGTCCGCTTAAAATCAGGTGGGCCTCCAGCTTGTTCCGTAACAATAACATTAAGAAAAATACAATATGAACTCCACGCAACACTAACTACTACTTAAACTGTGATGTTTACTAGTTGCGAAAATAGACGTCCACAAACACTTTGTGTGAAGAGTTGGTACATTTTTTTTTTTTTTTTTTTTTTTTTTATTGCTGTTAGGTAAGCCTTTGACCACTATCTCACGTGATGGTAAGTGATGATGTGGTCGAAGGTGTTAACAGGCTTAACCTAGAATGACTGGCTCTCAAGGACAGCTGCCGGAACACACCGTTAGGTGCTTTGGCGACAGATTTTCAACTTGAGGGTGGTCGCTAGCCAGGCGGGCATTCGCATAAATGCCCTTCCACCATGCGGTGAAGCTCAAGCCCGCGGCGGGATTCGAACCATAGACCTGCTGCGCGGCAGTCCATAGCCAAAGCCACTGAGCTATCACTGCTTCGAAAACATTCACACATTCTCGATCTCTTAGACTTGTTCATTGACGATGAGTTATTCTAGATTGTTAGATTTCTTGCGCCGTATATAAGTTAGTTATTTCATCTTCAACCCTTTCTGGGTCGGATGGAGTCTCGGGCTGTCGCCCCTTACTCCTGCATGATCTCAGGGGGACACTACTCCCTGGTCTTATACTTCACTTTGCTTCTCTTGTCTAGTGCCGCTCTAAGTGGAGTCTGCGTTTGCACTCTGTGCTTTATTCTTTGTTTAGTGTTTTGGTTTATGTTGTTTGTAGGTGTTAATTTGCGTTAGCCCCTCATGGCTCCACCTCCTCCTCTGAGGCTATTAGGAGTAGCTCCCGGGGAAGTGGCCGCCATGAGGTCTTGACCTCTAGTGGTCTAGTGTGTAATGGCGCCAGACCTTGGAGGTGGGTGTGGGGTCCGTAACCTAACCCATCGGAAGCACGAACGCGCACCAATGACAGAGATAGCTCAAACTCTGACATATAGAAATATGGCTGTCAATTCATGTATGGCTTATGTCATGACATGACCCAATCGTATATACATATATCTACTGTGACGTGGCAAGACTTACTTCATCTTTTGTCCACTTCAAGAGGAAGATAAAGACAATTAGTAGTTTTATTCAGTGTTAATGCCACAGCGCGATAATAATTATGACAAATAATATTGCACCAAGGTAAGCACGATCAGTAAAATTGTTTACTTGTGTAAGTACAGCTAGAGACAAAAGTTAGTTTGTTTGAAAGGAATAATCACGTTACTTTTGGTACCTATTTATTATGATAATATATCTGGCTAAGATTGGATGTTGGTTTAGAAACCTCTGCCTCAGCTCCGACGCTATTTACAGCCGTGACGATATGTTTTTTTTATATACTTACCTTCTCTATGCCTGATACCGATACTTGGTTGATACTAAATAAAGAATTGTGCGAAAAGTTAATGCTGGTTTAGTGTTTTTTGGAATGTTTCGGAATATGGTATTGGATTGGATTCTGGAGTATCCACTGGGCTTTATATATTTTATCACGTTTGAAGTGCTTGATTCGTTTTCCACTCGACTGTACTTTGCGAACATAAATAGCTGCTTTATACATATTTAATGTCACTCCTTTTATGAGTAGGAAGAGTATAAACATTATATATACCTATATTAAGTATATATATATGAGCTTTAAATATCACATTGAACTTTAGCTACCTATATTCTTTTAAATAATTGCATATTATGCATACGCGCATACATATAATCACGCCAGTATTCCCCGAAGGGGTAGACGGTGGTGTGTAAACTCCCGCGTTTTGGAAATTAGGTTTTGGTCCCATGTAATAGGGGGCGAGCCCATTTCCATTGCCCATGCACAGTTTCAGGGTCATGAAAAATGTTTTCTCTAACACTGGATGAAACACAAGAACATATTACTAATATAATAATATAATAGACAGGAACACAAGAACATTAGGAAAAAATTATAGTCATGTCCGCACATGACTATAATTTTTTTATATAATGTTTTCTCTCGTAATTTGTAATGTAATTCGCCTAGTAGGCATTATTGCAGACTTAACAATATTTAAAATATTGTATGAAACCCTGGTATGGTATACAGCAGTGTTGTGCGTCTAATGCACACAACACCCTACTGAAATTCACGTCAAAATTGGCATGTTGCTCATTAGGCGCACTTTTTCCTTAGTCGCCTCTTACGACACCCACTGGAAGAAATGGATAGGTGACATTCTAACCCGGCACTCGGGCACCTAATACTAATAGGGTATGGAATATCGACAACCTACCAACTCAAATTCAAATTCAAATTCAAAATCATTTATTCAATTTAGGCGTCTACGACGCTCTTATGAAGGTCAATTACAAACTTTAATATTGAAATATTCTACATTGTACTGCCACGTTCAGCAAAAAAATGTATAGAGCCACTGCGAGAAGAACGGGCAAGAAACTCGGGGCCATTCTTTTAAACGTCTGTTTACAATTTGTTATAAACAATATAATACAATTATTACAATATTTGTTTAAATTACGTAGGAGACAGGTGATGGCTTGGCAGAGGTGGAATTTTCCAAGCATTTTTGTCGTTTAAGTAATCACAAACTGTGTAGTAGGATTTCTTAATCAAAATGTTTTTCACGTGTAATTTGAATTTTACTTCTGTGAGCATTGTAATATGTTCGGGAATTTTATTATAAAACCGCACACAATTACCTAAAAAGGACCTTTTATTTGTCTTTGCTAATCTAAAACACGGTACCGTTAATTTATATTTGTTCCTAGTGTTGTAATCGTGGTTGTCACTGTTTAATTTAATTTACTACCATACTCATCATATTCCTACATGATCCCACGTATATATAGGGTTGGTATAATATTTTTTCTCTGAAGCCACATCTTCACAACAAAGGAAAACAAAAAGGTTAACAACTTTTGTCCCCAAAACATAACAAAATAGCCCAACTTTTGATTGGTGGAGACCCTGCTTTATGAAAAATTTTGTCACAAGTTTGCCAACACAAAGTTGGCAACTTGAAAACAGTATGTATTTACGGTACTTGATTGAGCATAGTGAAGACGACAAACTTTTGTTATATTATACGCATGTTATACGATATGACAATTCGCGAATAAACATTGTTCAGTTTGGGACTTTGGGTTTATTTATTTCCACTACACAATCAGAAATTTTAAAACCAATAAAACCAACTTCCGTTTTATGTATGAACAAAACTGTAAAATCCAACACATTACGTATTTTACGAGTATGTGAATAAAATAATTCAGAATCCTTTAATTCAAATTCAAATTCATTTATTGCATACGACTGTAGGTTGTACAAAGCTCTTAAAGTTAAAATTTACCATATACAATCTACCTCATAAAGAGGTGTGCAACATGTTCAAAAAGACCTATAAATTTTTAAATGCTTCTAAATTATACATATTAACGATTTAATTTATTAATTGTTTTACATTACATAATTTAATCATTATAATTCAATTATTTACTTAATATTCATTAATTAACTAAACGAAATAAGTGTACTTATCTTAATAAGAAAAAAAAAATAATGAAATTGTCAAATTAATGCGATTATATTAGTTAGATGTCATAAGTAATACAACACAATTCAAATGGTACAATGTCAATAATTACGGACGTCAATTTTTACACCTTTCACAATAACAATTTATGTCCAAAGTATATTTTCATGTTTATTTAAATTTAAAATATTCATCAACGCTGTAGAAACAATTGCTTAGCAACCAGGATTTTAATGTTTGCTTAAATTTAGTCTTATTTAATTTTTTTATGTCATTAGGTAATTTATTATAAATCTTAATTGCCATAACATAAGCGTTATTTTTATACAACTGTAATCTACAACATGGAAGATAAAGTCTATCTCGGTGCCTAGTTTGTTTTTGCAACATGTCACAATGCTTGTCAAAAAGCTCTGGGTGATCCTGAACAAATTTACAAACTTCCATTATGTACATGCAAGGTAATGGAAGGATATTGTATTCTTTGAAAATAGGCCGTTTATAATCTGTTTGTTCTATGCCAACGACGTAGGTAAAAAAAAACGTTATAAAAACGAAACCATAAGAAGGGTTCCGTACCATTATCTTTTTTTTTGTTGCGATTTCATCTCCAATCAGTGGTTTTCACTTTTTTTTTTATGCCTGATAGGTTAGCCTTTGACCACTATCTCACCTGATGGTAAGTGATGTGGTCGAAGATGTTGTTCAGCCTAGAATGACTGGCTCCCAAGGACAGCTGCCGGAACTCACCGTTAGGTGCTTGGCGACAGATTTTCTACTTGAGGGTGGTAGCTAGCCAGGCGGGCATTCGCAAAATGCCCTACCACCATGCTATAACGACTGCCATCATAAGACAGCAACCGGGACCGACGGCTTAACGTGCCCTCCGAAGCACGGAAGCGCTCAGTAGTAATGTCACCAGCGGTCACCCATCCAACTCAGGACCGCGGCGGACGTTGCTTAGCTTTGCTGATCGGTTCAGAATGGCTAAGCAAACATAGCTACGAGCGCTTCAAAAGATTGTTTGTGGGTATGTTTGTGATGCAGAGTAAGCCTTCCATCGAAAACATCTCCTCATTTGATAACTGTCTATGCTCTCTAGTCAGATGGAAGAACTTGCTTTTTTCTTTTTTGTTTTGGGTTGTATGTACCATTATCTATACAACATTAGACACTATATTATAACCATTTTTTTAGTATTGATGTGCGCGAGTCCGACTCGAACTTGGCTGATTTTTAGTATTTGTTGTTATAGCGGCAACAGAAATACATCATCTGTGAAAATTTCAACTGTCTAGCTATCACGGTTCATGAGATACAGCCTGGTGACAGACGGACGGGCAGCGAAGTCTCAGTAATAGGGTCCCGTTTTTAACCGATTTCAAAAAAGGAGGGGGTTCTCTATTCGTCTGTATTTTTTTATGTTTGTTACCTCAGTACTTTTTACTGGGTGAACCGATTTTTATGTTAATTTTTTATTTGAAAGCTGATGCTTGCCATGTGGTCCCATTTAGATTTCACCAAAATCGGTCAAGCTGATTTTCAGTTACATTCCAGTAACTGAAAAGTGTTTTTTTATCTTGATGATATAGTCATTGCCAGTGAATGATAATCGATCAGGTAAGTAACAAGGGACACTAAAAAGATTGTTTTTACCAAATTCGACAAGTTATTTCACACTTTAAGTGTTGAAGTCGGTTCCATTTTTGTTAAAAAAAAATTCACTCTACTTAGTTACCCTTGCTACTTACGGGATCGATTGTCATTCACTGTCATCGACTATATCATTAAGATAAGTAAATATTTTTCAGTTATTGGAGTGTAACTCAAAAACAGCTTGACCGATTTTGATGAAATTTAAATGGGACCACATGGCAAGCATCAGCTTTCAAATAAAAAAGAAACATCAAAATCGGTTCATCCAGTAAAAGTACTGGGTAACAAACATAAAAAAAAATACAGACGAAATGAGAACCTCCTCCTTTTTTGAAGTTGGTAAAATGTCTTTACTGCGATCGTAGCCGCTGCTAAAATAAATAATTTTTTCGAAGTCTTCGTATTGTGAATGCAAAGACCATATCATCAGAGCCCCATATAAGTATGGAACTGAATAATACAAAGTTTTTCTTGTGATTCAACCGCGAGTCGTTGGCTCGGTCGCAAGGCCGCCCGGTCACTACTCCTGCCCTGCACTATGTTAAAATACAAGCACTTTTATATGCGAGAATATGTACAGGGTGACCAGGTTTTATGAGAATTTGGGACTATTATAAACTTAGGTACAAAAATATTTTAATTTATAGACAAAGGACACATTTTGAAGCAACTTTTAAAGTCAAACGCAGCCAAGCGATGCGAAATAACAAATAGTTATAATCACCTCACACAACTCACACACGCACACAAACACACCCTCTCACACACACGTTTCCTCACAAATATACACACCGTACCGTATATTACCAATTACTAACGAATAATTTTATAATACCTTTTGAATATGTAGTAAATTTGAATAGTTATATACTACTAGGAATTATGTAATGTAATATTTTTTGTTTTCTTTATATAATGTTTTGTATTTTATATCTTTTAATTTTCATTAGCTCAGCTGTTCTTTTTATCATTTAAGTAAGTTTATGAAATATTTTTTTTATATGCAAGAGTGTAACGTGGATATCTTTAATTTTTATACGGATTATGTATGTACCCGCATTACTAACTTTAACTCGATTAACACCTACGTTCGAGGAAAGGGGTATGCTGAAAACCAGCCCTGCGTGAACTATCCGGCTTACGCAGTACAGTGCTGAGCCTACCCCTCTTGCCAGTTAAATTAGATAGTTGTATTCCATATTTTATTTCCTTCCTGTTAAATTGTATTTTACTGGCAATAAATGTTATTCTATTCTATCAGGTAGATCATCGCGATTGTTACACACAGTAATTAAACAACTTTAAACGGTTTAAATCGCGTATATTTGTCATTATTTACATTCTCTATTGTTTATCGTATTCATTATTAGTCATTATTTATCGTGTTCACGGGGTGACGCTCGATCACTGCAAAGTGTTTGAAACGTCGCGTCGGGACAAAATAATGTCAAATATACGCGAATTAAACCGTTTAAAGTTGTTTGATTACTGTCAGGTAGATCTTGAATTAGTTTAAATCTTTAGAAATTTACGAGCGGAAAAATTATATTCATGTGCGTCATCCAACCCTACAGCCGGGGTATGCTCTGCCGACTGAGCTAACATGACACAATGACTCATAACTTTAATTCTTGCTCTCGTTCTTCAACCATGCATGGTTGTTTTGCATGGTGGTATAGGGCATTTTGCGAATGCCCGCCTGGCTAGCTACCACCCTCAAGTAGAAAATCTGTCGCCAAGCACCTAACGGTGTATTCCGGCAGCTGTCCTTGAGAGCCAGTAATTCTAGGTTGGCCTGAACAACATCTTTGACCACATCATCACTTACCATCAGGTGAAATAGTGATCAAAGGCTAACCTATCGGGCATAAAAAAAAACATCGTATCGGGAGGGAAATTATATTCAGTAATTTTTGGTCTCCATATGAGTAGAGATTAACTAGATAGATAGATATACACTTTATTGAAACTTAATAATAGTTTACGCAGAAACACAATTTAAAATATTGTAACAATTGGCGGTCTTATCGCTGAAAGCGATCTCTTCCAGACAACTAGATATGTTACTAAGATGGGTGGAACAGCTCAGCTGTTCTACTGTTTGTTCTACCAATGGAAAAGTAGGGTAAAACTCCTACGTTACTTCTACTAGTTATTTTACTAATAGAACAAGAAGTAGGTTAAAGAATTCGTTTAAATGTGTTTAACGAATAATAAAATAAGTGTATTATACTTACTTACAGGGTTATTGGTTAAATGCATACAACCTCCTAGGGTTGCCTCTGACTGAAGTCCCAAAATTTTGAGATTAAATTTTAAATAAAAAGAAATATGTAATAATAAATCACAGGCACAAGATACTTTTAACGTCAGGTGGTCCTCGTCTTTATTCCGTCAAAGACAGATTAAATAAAATCGGCCAAGTGCGAGTCGGGCTCGCGCTCGAAGGGTCCATTAGCTATACAACATTAGACTTCATATTTTAACCTTATTTGTTTTAACGTGCGCGAGTCCGACTCGCACTTGGCCAACTTTTTGTATTTGTTGTTATTTTTGCAACAGAAATACATCATCTGTGAAAATTTCAACTGTCTAGCTATCACCGTTCTTGAGATACAGCCTGGTGACAGACGGACGGACGGACATCGAAGTCTCAGTAATAAGGTCCCGTTTTTACCCTTTGGGTACGGAACCCTAAAAACACAAAAAAAACAAAAGCTACAAATTTATCATCACCAAATAAAATACATAAACTTTTGTTAGGACTAGCAGAAGTCAGTCCAAAGAGTTTGTTCGCATTTTACCAATAACCCTGTATAAGATGATTTATTTTCAGTGTCTGTTTGACCGATTTCCTTTCGGGATAGATGAAAAACGTGTCCCACTTGAATATATTTTTATACCCCCCGTTTATAGCACCTATAAGTTTTTATCGTTCAAATCATACAGTTATATAAACACATATTGTAATTTTATTTTTTACTAGCTTTCCGGGCGCGGCTCCGCCCGCGCGTATGTCGGTTATCGCGCAAAAACATTAACCTGTTTTTGCCGCAGTTGGATAAAAACTATCCTATGTTTTTTCTCAAGTCTCAAATTATTTCCATACCAAATTTCATTCAAATCGGTCCAGTAGTTTTGGCGTGAAAGCGTCAAGACAGAATCAAGATCAAAAGACAGTTACTTTCGCATTTATAATATTAGTACTGATAAAAGACCTTAGCACGAGTTTCATATAATAAGTTGGTAAACTCTTTTGACGAATATATGATCACCACGTTTCTTAAATAAATCAGGGTGTTGTTTAGTGAAGGCACAAATGTAAACCTATAGATATATAACTAAGATATAGGTGCGTTAAAACAGTAAGTACATAGTGTAACGTCCAAAGAAAACAGTAGGATCTCCTCACCCTACAACTGCATACAGTATAGTAGTAGCCTTCCATCGTTCTTACCTACTATATCGTACACTGCGGTCGCAGAGGCTTATCGTACGAGTGCCTGGCATTGATTTCAAGCCCTGAGTACCACTACCACTTACACACATGGATGTATCTACTACGGATTCATAGAAAGAAGTTAGAAAGGCTGAATGTTAGAATTCCAAGTGGCATATAAAGAGGTATAACTATAAAACTAATGTGGTTTTCACACATTTTAGTAAAAAGGACGTGGCTACTCACGCGAAGAAATCATATAGCTCGAATTATAGTTTCGACCATAATATCCGGTTGTCTTCAAGGAGAGCTCGTAGCGTTTCGCACGACTTCAATGTGGAAAAGGCCACCGGATCCAGTTATAGGTCGTCTGGAAGAGATCGCTCTAAGCGATAAGACCGCCTATTGTTACATCATATTTTGTATTGTTATCTTTATAAGAATTATAAGTTATTTTTTAAATGGTGTCTCAATAAAGTGTTATCTATCTATCTATATATCTCTTAGTTGTTAATATTTATTAAAACGTGAGCCGTTAGCATTATGTACATAGTATCATTGGGTTATATTAAAATTAGACTTCATTCTTGTACGATTCAAAAGAAACTCGACGAAATACCGCAATTTGTGATATTTTTATGTTGAAGTTCAAAGGAAATAATTACGAATTTCTTCCACTAGGCCCTTCCATATATATTTTATATCTGTGGTGAGCATAAGCCTGCCTATGTTGTATTATTCATGACGTGAACCAGTGCCATAAGTCATGTTCTGCCTTCATATACTTATCTGTTTTTAATGCAACACTCATAAGGAAGAACGTTGTCCGTAGAATTATTTATTTAAAAAAAGAACCTTGCGTCTGTACTCGCCTAAAGGGGTAGGCAGATGTGCGCTCACGATTCACCAGATATATTTTTGGTTCCGTGTAATCGGGGGCGAGTCTATTGCCATTTACCGAGAACAGTTGCAGACTGCGGATTACTAACATTGTTTATGTCTGAAACCCAATAGGTCGTTCGGTTCAGTAGCTTAGGCTTGGAACAGTAACAAATAGACAAACTTTTGTGTTTTATACTATATAATACTAGCGTAAAGAGCATTAAAATACTGATAGTATTATAGATATAGATATTATAGTTATATAGATTCTATTTAATTTTACTTTATATTATTATAGCGACAGTAACAGAGAGAAAGGATTTATCGACCGTAGATACATACATTCATCGGAGCGCCCATGGCCCAAGTGTAGAAAAAAAATCGAATGTGTAAGGATTTTTACCCCCGCCCCGGGTACATGTCTCCAGTCCATCCCAGGCCCGCATGACGGTTAAAATAGTTATTTTCGTAGTACTGTTGTATATTAATTTTATTTACACAAAATGAAATTACAAAATTTACATAGCTTAATAACATAATTATACACAAGCTTAATACATAATTATTATAATGATCTGAAAGTTGTTGTGGTATATAAGCGATACTCTTTGATTGAAAACATATAATATAATAAATATACGTATATATACATATATAGACATATAGAGAAGGGGAAAAATATATATCCGTATATTAAGTGATAAGACTCTTGATTGTAAGCCCGTATATTTTATACTATTTAATTTAGTTAAGTAACAATAACGATAATCTATCAAATTCTAAATACGATTTTTTAAAAATCAGGGTTTTTAAAATGTTTTGAGCATAAAATTTTCTTCTCTTTCGGGAATCGTACCCGCGCACCACGATTTTACGCACCGTAATATCATTTTACTTTCAGTATGAAGGTTCACAAAATTAAATCAGAGCACAAAATTCGCATCTTATCCAGGATGGCCGATTGGTTAAGGTACCCGGTGCGTTAAACTGGAGGTCGCAGGTTCGATTAACGTTTGGATTAAAATTGCGTGCTCTACATTTAAAAATTGAATTATCTATATCCATATCATAATTATAGTACAATGGGCAGTCTTATCGCTGAGTAGCGATCTTCCAAACAGCAATGGAACCCACTATGCAGAATATATTTGACGGAATATAACTAAAAAACAGAATCAAGATTGACAAGGCAACAAATGTGGTATTTTAGATGGACAGTGACTTTTATTATACATAATTTTTGAAGTTTATTAGACAGTTTATGAAATCCAATCATACGTTAATAGCTTGAATTCATCATAAATTATTATGTATACCTTATAAAAAGTCTCTGTTCGTCAATATTAAATTTTAAACTTGTTATAGCATTAATGTCGTGTGTTTCCTTCGTCCTGTTAGATATTACAAAATTAATTTATATATTAGTTACATCTCTACACATCTATTTGGGGTAATGCGTCGAACATTAAAAATGTTTTAAAATGTCAAAAAAAGTCAATCAGATTAATAAATGGTTTACAAAAACGTAGCTCTGCAAGAAAATACTTCAAACAAAACAATATAATGACTGTGATTTCACTTTATATTTACAATAGCTTATTAGAAATACATAGAGATAGGAAAAATTTATTAAGATATTAGATTATATTAGATATTAGATTATAAATAAGATTCAATCTCGGCTTATACGTAACCCGTGTATAGAAGTATACGGGTCAAAGATATTGTTTAAATATGTTTAGTTTTGACAGTCATTTTCTATCTGTATCTTATTTCAAGCTCATTTTTTATATTATAAAAATACCTATTTATATTATATACTATTATATAAAGAGGAAAGATTTGTACTTCTGTATGCAACGAATAAACTTAAAAACTGCTAGACCGAATTGGAAGAAATTTGGCATGGAAATAGTTTTAGACCCGGGAAAGGACATAGGATAGTTTTTATTCAACTGTGCAAAAAAGGCTAATGTTTCGCGCGATAACCGACATACGCGCGGGCGGAGCCGCGCCCGGAAAGCTAGTAATATTATAAATGCGAAAGTAACTCTTTCTGTGTGTCTGTCTGTTACGCTTTCACGCCAAAACTACTGGACCGATTTGAATGAAATTTGGTTTGGAAATAGTTTGAGACCCGGGAAAAAACATAGGATAGTTTTTATCCAACTGCGCAAAAAGAGGTTAATGTTTTTGCGCGATAACCGACATACGCGCGGGCGGAGCCGCGCACGCTAGTATACAATATTTTTGTAATTTTAGATCTTTTTTTTTCTCTGAGTAAAATTTATTATACTATGTAAGTGATATGGATTTTATCTGAAGTAAATTATTATTATTATTAACACACAAACGTGTGAAATAACTTATAAAAATCGCTACCATGATAGTTCAAAAGTAACTATTATCACATTATTGTGCACATGGTACCGACTTCGACAAGTTATTTCACACTTTTTGGTCTTGTAGTCGGTTCCATTTTTTGGTAAAAAAAATTATTTTTACACTTTGCTACTCGGGGTATTGATTGTCATTCATTGTCAACGACTATATTATCAAGATAGGAAATAAATTTTCGTTATTGGAGTGTAACTCAAAAACGGCTTAACCGATTTCCATAAAATTTAAATGGGACCAAACGACAAGCATCAGCTTTCAAACAAAAAAAGAATATTAAAGATTGAATCACCCAATCAAAAGTTCTAAGGTAAAAAAAAAATACAGACTAATTGAGAAATTCCTCCTTTTTTGTAAGTCGGTTAAAAATAGTTTTAATCTATCTATGATCATGTAGATTAGTTGACAATCCTACAAGCGCGTTAAATCTTAAGATTTTGTACCTGTAGATGAGTTGTGTGCCCTCCATATTTACTAGACGAATGCAGGGTAATTACCTTTGTCAGTACCAGTCTTGCACTTCCGAGCGTCCGGTGAATACATCGCCGCTAATCGTGTTTTTTAGGAATAATCTGTGGACAATATGCCTTCCTGTGTCTTTAGACTCTGCACTAATTATACAGGCACTGTGAGAGATAAGAAAACTGTTTCATTTCACGCGTAATTCTTGCTTTTATTTTTGAAATAGAAAATATCGTAATTTTGTTTTATCTAGGAACTAATCTCAATGAAATGGATGAGCGAGATATGTGGATCGTTTGGTGTGAGGGAGTGAAAGAGATCGCAGCGTAATGGTGATCGGAACGTCTCGTGGCGGTTCGGTGGTAACACAAATTGCTTATTTATCTCTTTCTAACAACAGATATGGCGCATAATATTTGAACGTTCTTTCCTTGTCATTACAAACTGCATATACATGTCCATAGGTATGTAGATAGGTAAATTCTAGTAAGCTTTTAGAGCAGTGGTGTTCGGATATAACTACTCTTTGTATTTCAACTCTCTGGTTAAAAACAATTTTTTTACACCTACCGCCGATGTGAGTTGCCACCATAAAGCCTTTTTAGATAAGTCCATTGACGTAGATAACCTCGAGTAGCATTAACTTGATAAAGTATTAGCTGCTTATTTCCATTGCATTCTATTTTTAAATTAGTCACGTGTATTTTGTAGGGGGCGGCGGTTACCTTGACAATGAAACCTTAGTGGTGATCGCGTTAGGCCAGTACAGTATTGAAGCATTAGTGCATAATCACATACAGCTGAATTATAGTCAAAACGAAATGAAAAACAAAACTATTCAAAATGACTAAAGAAAAAAATATAGTAATGTGCGGGATTGCACCCGTGGGGTGCCGGGTTAGAATTGCACCTCCCCATATCATCCCGTGGGTGTCGTAAGAGACTAAGGGAAAATTACTGGAAGGTGGGCAGCAGCGCCTTCTGAAGAACTGCCAACTTACACTGCGATCCCCAAGCCGCCTGCCAAGCGTGGGGGTTATGGCAAATACCCCCTTAATAGGGGAGGCTGTGTTCAGCAGTGGACGATCCGGCTGATACAGTATGTGCGGGATTCGAACCCGCGTCTTCCACTCCTATAGCCGGGCTATACTCTTACCGCTAAGTTAACATATGACTCATAACTATAATTTTTCCTATCGTGACTTTGTAATAGACCGTACTTCAAGCATACAGTTATAGTTTAAAAGTAGTAGATTTAGGGCCTGTTTCAGAATGTCCGTGTAAATTTTGGTTTTACTACCCAGAACATATTTACTAAACATAACACTATCTTTGCGTTTCACAGTCATCGATTTAGCCTATCTAACGGTTAAAACTTGATACTCGCCGCATGTTAACTGTCATTTTTATCATTCAGGTATTTTATGTGTTGCATAGCAACCCGAAACTTTATTAGGACATTCTGAAACGGGCCCTTAATGTTGACATATTGGCTTAGCTATAAATAATATTTCTTTATTATTACTGACTATTATTATTATTATTATTATCTTTGACATTAATTTTGAACCATTATTCTTATTTTAACTTTAAATTGTACACTTCTTTCGTAACTGTTGTTAATAATTTATCTATATCATTAGTGTAATAGGCGTAAGCCGTGCTAATTGACTAAATAAATAAAATAAAATAAATAAAGTAATGTAATCCGCGGAGCATGATTTATTACAAAAAATCAAATTAAAAAAAACTATTCAACTTTTTCATCGGGTTCTTATTTCAGATCACACACGAGTTATTAAGGCTAGTGTGCACGCAGCGCTCTCCATAAGAAAGCCGAACGTAGTAACGTCATATTTTAAATACCAAGTGTTCAAACTCACTGATATTTTGCATGCATATCTCTGATCCTCATATCTTTGCTTCTGGCTTATTAGTGCTTGGATTAAACATAATTTTATTCCCAAATGTGATAATATTTAGTCTGCCTACAAAACGATATAACTGATAAATTTGAAAATACATATAAGTATGGATGATTGGCGAACTACAAGCATAGATATTTGCCCGTGGGGTGCCGGACTAGAATGTCACCCCCCCATCTCTACCCGTGGGTGTCGTAAGAAGCGACTAAGCGTAACGTAACACACCAGGTGGGCAGCAGCACTTGAGGAACTGATACCTCGCACTGCGATCCCGAAACCGCCTGCCAGGATTAGATTATTTTGAAGCAGTGATAGCTCAGTGGCATTGGCTATGGACTGCCGCGCAGCAGATCCATCGTTTGAATCCCGCCGCGGGCTTGCGCTTTACCGAATGGTGGAAGGACGTTTTGAAAATGCCCGCCTGGCTAGCGATCACCCTCAAGTAGAAAATCTGTCGCCAAGCACCTAACGGTGTGTTTCGGCAGCAGTCCTTGAGAGCCAGTGAAATTACAGGCACATAGACTTACCAACTGTCTCAATGTGACGGGCGCAGTGCAATTCGTGACTTGTTACGAATTGCATCTTTTATAGGCAGAGGTTAGTCGGCTCAACATCAGGTGGGCCTCGAGCTAGTTCCGCCACAATAACACAAAAAAAAGGCAAACCCCCTATATAAGGGGAGGCTGTGTTCAGCAGTGGACTGTCCGGCTGATACAGTCAGCATAGATATTAAGCTCAAAGACATGTACGCAAAATTTCACCGAGTTTGAACACTTTTTTCGTTTGAATGGAATGCATTCTGAAGACACCTTCATAATGAATGTCCCTATGTTATTGTATTATTATTAACTAGCTGCGCCCAGCGGTATTACCCGCTGTTTAACATAAATAATGTAAATGCACATTTGTGTTCGTAGCCAATTTTATAACCAAACCAACCAAAACAACAATAGCCATAACATTATTTTTGTTACATTATTTTTTCATATTGAATCTTTGAAATTTTGTCATTAACACTTAACATTTTCGAAATAGTCTATGTGTTATTCCAGGGTGTTATCTACTTTCGTACCAAATTTCATGAAAACTGATACAGCCGTTTAAGCGTGAAGAAGTAACAAACATATAAACACACTTACAAACTGTCACCTATATAATAATATAATATTAGTAGGATGTACTAATATAGTATTATGTATATTAATGTACCTAGGTTATGAAGAGACGACGAACACGAACGTCTTATCAGTGCATTGGTTTATTTTGTTGGTATCTTGTCACTTCATTTTACTTTCACACGATATGTTCTCATTTCATGCGCTCAAATTCCCATTTTTTTTTCAAACACGGTTACCGTTTGGCCTAAACCCAATTTAAATAGAAGTTTACGTATCCATGAGATATTTGCCAAAATCCTTTGAAAAAGTCGTTTGTATTTTCCAAATAAGCATATATAGCAGTTATAAGTATATCGGTACCTTATGCCTATAACAGTTGCAGTTCGCGACAAGTGGAGTGCACTGCACCCATCATCCTAAGACATTTTTTCAAGTCTCATATGCCTGTAATTTCACCGGCGACCGATGAGGATTGAAATTTGAAACTGGAACATCTGCATTTTTACATGTCAATAATCGTATTTTAAAATTCAATTTAAACCGGACAATCAACACTATTATTATCAGTACTATCAGTACTATAATATTATAAATGCGAAAGTAACTCTGTCTGTCTGTCTGTCTGTTACGCTTTCACGCCAAAACTACTGGACCGATTTGAATGAAATTTGGTATGGAGATAGTTTGAGACCCGGGAAAAAACATAGGATAGTTTTTATCCAACTGCGCAAAAAGAGGTTTATGTTTTTGCGCGATAACCGACATACGCGCGGGCGGAGCCGTGCCCGGGAAGCTAGTTCCACATAATTAAAAACTTCTTTTTTAATACCTTTGTCTGCGTGGCCTGGTACTAACCAGTACGTACTAAGCAGTGATTCGGGCACACGTACGCCTAAACAAATACTTACATACACCAAGGCTCAATCTTTGTTATGTACATATATTATAAAATATTTACTTGCACTATCAAACAACCGGAAAATGGAGAACATCTTGCATCACTAAACACACCTATCAAAATTACGATAATTACCGTGCCTTATCACTTGCTGGTTAGTGATAACAAGATCTCTTGTGGTTTACAGATAAAGGCTTTTATTAATGACACGTCTTATTTAAATCATGAAGACATAAAACCGCATTCACGAGGACGCCACAATGAGAAAATTAATGACAGTCTCCCAAATTAAAAAGTTACATATTTCTAGAGAGTATATCATTTTCTAATTACTAACCTAACTGCTTTTTATTATTATTTAATACCACGCGCACTCAGAAAGAGTTTCATTGTTCGTTCAAAAACATGTTATAAAGTTCGTCGTTTCTCCCTTATAAATATATGTGCTGCGGGAAAGTTATATGGAATTTCATCCCTGCCCTCCCTCCTGCTAGCTTTCTTTTATTTTTTTGCTGCGAACATAAAAAAATATATCTGGCGTCTAATCTCAAAATAGTCTTATATGAAATAATTTTAAAATAGATGTGTGACACTTTTTGTACTTGATTTTCAATTAAAGGAGGATGGAAACCTTTTTGCACACTACGAAAAAATAAAAGCGCGGTAATTTGTTTTGCTAAATTAAGTTTTTACTTAATTAATAATTTAACAGTACGGTTTAATTATTCTAAATATTTTGTAATGATGACGCCATCAGAAATCAAAAATACAGTTCGGAAGTCATAAAACTTCCTGAGAAGCCTCGAGACAAATACGAGATAACTTATAATGATTTTATTTTTTTCGTAGGGAATATAAAGCACTATGTATCACTCGGGAGAAAGTTCTATTTCTGTTCTCGAGTTTCCTTTAAGTATTTTTTAATAGCCATTACCAATCTGCTATCACTGCTTCAATTGATTTATTTATTAGGATATCCGCCAGAACAACAAATAATATTTTTTTTTTGTCCTGGCTACATTTACGGTATTAATATACGATGGCGTAAGCAAGGCAAGTAATAAGTGCTGGGAAGCCTTGACAGTTGACATTCTCTTAGTCACAAACCACAAAACTTCTAGATAAACAGAATGGAGTTTTTTGGTTTGCAGTTTTGGTGAGTTGTATCAATAAAATACCATTTTATTACTTATCACAATTTATTGAACGTAAAATCAAATTCTAACATGTCAATCCTTAATTAAAGCTAAAACACTTTTATAGTTACTTATCATAATAATCATCATCTCTTATCTAATATAGTCACAATTAATCCTAATTCACATCATTATTCATTAACAGATAATTTTCTTGGTAAAACAATAACAGACTAGTGAAGTAATCGTCAAGAATCATCATCTAATCTCTAGTCATATTATAATAAACCATCAACTAGTACCTATTTTTCAGAGCAGATGGCGTTCTCAGTGAAAGACTAGCAATAAATGTGAGCAAATAAAGTGTATCTTTTGCAAATACAATTATTATAATAAGATTTCGACAAGCGTGTATAGCGTGTTCGACCCGAAGTCTGGGGACACAAGACAAATTAAATTTGGAAAGTGCCAGGACAAAGAGATATGTGGCGACCTCGGACCTAAACCCTAGTCCCATTGTCTCGTAGGTACGTAACCCTAAAATCGGATATTAATTGTTTTAATAACCCTTAAAAATTACTAAAATAATTTTAAAGCTACATAATTGAAAAAAACGTTTTGTATTTGGTTAATTTGCATTGAATGGAACACGCCTACCCAGGGTGCATTATTTTCTAATTTCTAAAACCAATTTTATTATTCTTCTTTTTTATATTAATAATGTATTTCTTTAATTATTCTAATTTATGTAATTGTTCTTATATAACATGTAATTGTTCTATTTTTATTTAATTCTTTGGATTGTAATCTTGATTGGATATTTAATGTTTATTATTGATTAAATGATTCTGAAATCTTAAAATGTATAGTAAGAAATATGGAATAAAATAATTACGAGAACATTGTATTAATATCTTACATACATATAAAAGTCTTCCACGATCGTGCGTTTGTGAAAACGCGTTGAAAATTCTTCCGGTTGGGCTACAAAGCGTCTATGACGTCACTTCGGGGTACAGTGATCGCGCACCCAGACGCGCCGAACGCTCCGCATTTATGAATTAATTCGATGACTTCGGCGCGTACGGCTCCTGCAGCGCGAAGCAAGACAATTGTCTCTAGCCTTATTATTTTTAACTATTTTAACGAAATCATATTGTTACAGGTAACATAAGTGCAGTTTTCACGTACAAGTGGAAAGGGGAAGAGATCACCCGTCTCATCGACAACGGCACTCGCGTCATGGTCGGCATCATCAAAGGGCGGACGTTCGCGCACGTCACTAACAACATTAACAAGTGAGTGGCCACTAACTCGATTATCGCACTAACTGGTCTGTTTGTTTACGTCTACTATATATTTCCATCGAGAAAACAGAAATTCAGGTTATAGTTTGTATCGTTAACCATCGACAATAATGTTCACCGTTGAGCAAATACCTCCCCAATCGCTTGGCAGGCGTCTTGGGTATCGGAGTGTAAGATGACAGACAGTTCTTCCGAATTGCCCAACTTCTGGTATTTTTAACTTCGTCCCCTCTTAAAACTTCCATATATGAGGGGGGGGGGGGGCAGGGGACTTCCAGCCCAAACCACGAGTCATACGTAATGCGTATCTGGTAAAGAAAATGTAGATTCACCCGGTATAGAGAAATCATCATAGATCATCTTGTGGATCACGTGGTATCGACTCAGATATCTCTCTGGCCAGTAATCCCTTTTTAAGGGCTTGTCGACGACAACGCAGTCTTTAACTGCTGCTGCTGCTGCTTCTTTAAAAATGAAGGTAGGGTGTTCATGATCACATTACGTGAACCGCCGGAAGGTGACCACTGTTCAACAAAGGCTTCCCCGACCCAGGGTAGGTTGTTAAGGTGGATTTGACATAACTCCCACGCTTGGCAAGCGTCTTTGGAATCGCAGAGTGCAATGGCAGTTCTTCAGAAGACGCTGCTGCCCACCATTTGGTATTTTTATTTCGAGTTTCCACTGTAAGATATGGGCCGGTGACATTCTAGACCGGAACCTCACGGGCAGGTTTAGTGTACTATGTTTATTTTAAGTACCTGGATATTCCTGAAAATACTATATTAATATATATTATATCTCTGTCTACTTTTTCGAGGGCATTCAGGCGTGATTTGTGTATGTAGTAATGTCATTTCCGCTTCCTATGATAAAATTATATATATAAGATTACGTGCCTACGTCACAGACGTCCTCGCCCTTCGCCTAGATTCTGCGTGCCCTTACTTAGAGATAACGCTGGAACCAAAATAAATATACCCACGTAATCGCGTCAACCTGTACCTTCGTCAAGCCTTTAGTGTTGTCACCTCGCAGGTAGTAGCTTCCTATTAAACTGATATCCTATGAAACTTTATTGTCTCTTGCTGAGTGGTAATGGAGACGATCTTCATTTTTAAATTTGAACTAGTGAAAGCTCTTCGGGTCAAGGAAGATAATGGGTCGCTTTACACGTGACTCCCCTGATAGCATCCTCACTCCTCGGGTAGACATCCTAATTTATTCAGTCCTGGTGTTTACCCTAGGCTGGTAAGATATCAGTGCTTAGTTTTTAATACCCCGAGAAGTCGCTATGAATGAAAGAATCCTAATATCTCCCCTTGGGGAGATATTAGGATTCTTTCATAGATATTAGGATATAAGTAGATACTTGACAAATGTCAAGGACGCATATCGTGCCTATGACCAAAATCTTAATAAAATAATACGACATACCTGCTTCGTCACAAACCGACGCCTATCGGTCACTCATTTGGAAAAAGCCTTTTATAAGTAGGTACTAGTATATAGATTAATATTAACATTTCTTCCGAAATTTAATTAAACTTATTATGGCATTGTACTACTACCTACGCTTTACATTTTATACTTTATGTAAAGAGTAAGTAGTTATACATATATAATGACCTATTGCGATGCTGACATTCTGCGCTAATTGGTCGATTTGCCCACTTAGTCGTTTTGCTTAGAAAACGTTCCAATACGCATAGCTTATTGAGTAATACTCTAAATGTTTTAAAACAAATAAGTAATAATTTTACTCTACTTATTGAACTCTAGACAATGACAATCTCAATGCTAAAATGCTAGACGACGGAAAATAATTATAATATTTGGATACGAATATATTTTCATCTAAAATAATTTTAGGAATCTACAAATTCGTAGAACAGAATTGAGATTCAAGCTCAATATTTGGTATTGGATCATCTAATTAGCCCTGTGGTGTATACTGTCTTTAGAAAATATCCATACTGTAATCATAGGTGTACGTCACTATTCTCTCAATATATATTGTTTGTTTATGTGCGCATTAGGATACGCAGGTAAGCGGCACAGTGAGTGTGGGAGTGATCTTAGAACCTATAGCACTTTACCTATCCCCATTTCCTCCGTTTAAATGTTCAACTGCCCTCCTTAGGGCTCTTTTCCTGTCATGCGTATTTTCACCCGCGCGCGTATCCGATCCGCATGCGGGTGATAGCACGCTCCTGGCCACACGCAGGACAAAGATTTCGTTTGCCGCTGCAGTGTTGTTCGTCTTGCCAATTCGCATTCCGTGCGCTTGATAGGAACAATATAGGATGCCGGCAGCCCGCATGCGTGCAAGATCAGAACGCAGGTGGCTTTTCGCGTGACAGGAAAAGCAGCTTAAGACGTAAGTTCAACTGAATATAGCATTCATTTATTTATTCTACATATCATTCATAATAATAGTCAAACGCATTGATGTAATTCTATACATAGTGTTAGTATTTTGCTTGGTGGCAGGGTTTTTTTTTGTGAATGCCGGCCTGGCTTGTACCACCCTTCAAGCAATCTGTTGCCAAGCACCTAACGGTGTCTTCCGGCGGCAGTCCTTGTAATTTGACCCAGTAATTTTTGTCTGAACAACCATCAGGTGAGACAGTGGTAAAAGGTAAAAAATAAAAGTAAAAAAATTTAAGTGGTTGAAGAAATTACTGATAAATTTTCCCGATTGTTCACAGAACGTCAGTGCTGTTTGTGTCGATATCATTCATAGTACTGATGGTGATATCGTTGGCGTGGCTCGTCTTCTACTACATACAGCGGTTCAGATACATACATGCAAAGGACAGACTCTCTGTAAGTTCAACTATTTTATTCTTGGGGGTATTTGCTTGAATGAGAAGCCTAGAATTATCCATATATTAACATACATTTAACAAACAATCATCCTTCGCATGAATCACATCTACAAGTCTATAAAATCGCCACAACAAATTCACTGTTGAACAAAGGCTTCCCATAATTTGTTTGTTTTCATAATCCCCACGCTTGGCAGGCCGCTTGGAGATTGCTGTGTAAAGAGTTAGACACGCCCCGCGGCGCAGCGTGTCGCAGGAACGCACGCGGTGAGGTCATCAAATTCATTCAGAAATGTGGGACGTTCGGCGCGGAGAGTGCGTGCGGCATCTTCTGTTCACCATTCATACCAATCTTCTATTATTAGGTATTTTTCCCTTCGTCACCTCTCCCACTTCCCATAGGAAGATAAGGGGGCCCGGCAGTCCACGGGCTATCCCCATAAATACGCATAAAGAAAAGATGTAAGATGCATAAACGGTTATTTTTCTTAATTTTACTGCTCTTGTGAAAATATTCACTTGTCTTATAAATTTTTTTAATCATTAATTTTCTCCGTTACAGAAAAGACTTTGCTGTGCCGCCAAGAAGGCGCTTTCAAAAATACCTGTTAAGAGTTTAAAGACTGAAGATAGAGTAAGTACTGACTTCATAAATGTATACATTACGATATGACACTGCACAGTTAAAAATAACACTGAGAAGTGAAAACACTATGTAAAAGTAGCACGGCTTTCGACTGTAATATGGAATATAAATTCCTTTCTACAAGCGAAAGAGATGTACCTACTTAATGTTTTTTTCTGTGACGACCACTTGCCTTTTCTATACTCAGATTATACGGATCGACTGTCAGTAGTTATAATACCTATAATGATAGATGATCATATTTATTTTATAATTAATAAACCAAACAAAGCATTACGAAAATATTAGTTGAAGAATTATCTTAATCTTTAAAACTGAATTATTGACATATTATGCTATCGGCTTTGGGGAGAAATTCATAATTGTAATATTTTAGCATTTTTAGTAAAAACGTTCATCTATTGTTTTATTTTTTTTATTGTTTGATCGCATATAACGCGAGATTCGGAGAAGAGTTTTACAATAGATATATCATACATTTCTGCAATTCTTATTGAATTTATTAAGTATATTTTAATATTTTTGACGATATTAAGGGTAATTTATGGAATCACGGGCATAAGTGTCCAATAACGGTTCAAAATAATACAAGGAATGTTATTTTAAACTCACCAATACCGTAATAATGAATGGGTACGAAACCTGGCTAGAAGTGTAAAAAAAAAACCCTCCACATACGTGAGTTTTAAATGATTTCTTTTTCGTAAGCGCGGGCAGACAACGGTAAAGTAATAGCTATTAGCTACTACACGATTAGAGCAAATTCCCGGCGTTCTTTAATCTTTCTTTTTAAGTGTTTTATTATCAAGAAATTCAATGTTGAAGCAATTTTTCTTAATAGCTTATTCAAATAAATTATACATTCATTAAAATTTCATATCATCCTCAATACGCAGAGAAGGATCAGAAGGTTCACTCCGCAAAGCCATTCCAATATAAAAGCGACTCTAACGACAAAGCAATAAAGTGCACTTCCGGACGGATACACTGATGTACCTACCTGTAGCTTCGTACCTAAAGTGCGGAGTGTGCCAGGCCTGCTCAGTATAAAGTAGTTTTCGTCTACTGGGTCACCAAACAAAAATGGTATTAGATGATATATGTATTTAGACCCACGTCAATCAGAATTGGACAACATATATTTATTTATTTTAAGACGCACCAACAACTAAACATTCAAGACAATATAGGGACACGGATTATTATTTGGTAGGTGAATCAATCAATTGTAGGTACGTACAACGCTTATATTATATTTATTATATTTGAGGTTACTGGCTGGAGCTACTTATAGCTTAGCGGTAAAGTGGCAGGGCCGGAGACCTTGAGTTGCGGGTTCGAATCCCGCTTGTAGCCAATTAAGTTACCTTCTAAGGGAATATTAAAATGTTGTATTGTATAATTCCAGGAAGTGCAGGGAGACGGCGAGTGTTGCGCTATTTGCATAGAGCCCTACAAAGTGTCGGAGACGCTCAGATCTCTTCCTTGTAGGTAAGTTCTCTCTCTCTTCCTTATGGCGCGGTCGCGTCAGGCAGAAAGTTTATGGCCGAAAGTTCGCGCAAAGCGATAAGTTACAGCTATAGCTTAATACCTTTCAGCAGTTTAACTCTTTTAGTAGCAGCAAAACTCTTTGTGAACGAGTTCGTCCGAGGAAGTATTGCCATCATACCTATTTCAACCGCCAAGCACTAATGTTCGCAATATTGTGTTCCGTTTTGAAGGGTATGGGTGCCGGTGATATTACAGGCATAGGACAAATAATAACTATGTCTTAGAGTGATGGGCGATCTGCAGTTCGTCACTATTGACGAATTGCAACTGTTTTCATAGGTTGAAGTTATCGCTTAACACCAGGTGGGCCTCGGGCTGGTTCCGTCACCATCTATACTTATAATAAAACTGTAACAGGTCCAATTCTGTACATGGCTAATATTTCGAAAAAAGAAAATGTACAGTACTCTTTGTGAACGAGTTCGTCCGAGGAAGTATTGCCATCATACCTATTTCAACCGCCAAGCACTAATGTTCGCAATATTGTGTTCCGTTTTGAAGGGTATGGGTGCCGGTGATATTACAGGCATAGGACAAATAATAACTATGTCTTAGAGTGATGGGCGATCTGCAGTTCGTCACTATTGACGAATTGCAACTGTTTTCATAGGTTGAAGTTATCGCTTAACACCAGGTGGGCCTCGTGCTGGTTCCGTCACCATCTATACTTATAATAAAACTGTAACAGGTCCAATTCTGTACATGGCTAATATTTCGAAAAAAGAAAATGTACAGTACTCTGTAGCTGATACTGCTGCCGAAACTATATTTTTTTTTATTTTTGTCTGTCTGTCTGTCTGTCTGTCTGTCTGTATCCCGGCCGCGTATCACTCCAAAACTACTGAATGGATTTCAATGAAACTTAGCATGATTGGAGTTCATACTACAAGGTAGGATAATTTAGCTTTTTATCCCGAAATTCAGCATGGTTCCCTTGGGAGAGGGGATGAAAGTCAAAATATACACTTAGTTGTAATTTATTAACGCGTAGTCCGATTTCAGACGTTCTTTTTAGGGTTCCGTACCCAAAGGGTAAAAACGGTCTGTCCCGCTGTCCGTCCGTCCGTCTGTCCGTCCATCCGTCCGTCCGTCTGTCACCAGGCTGTATCTCAAGAACAGTGATAGCTAGACAGTTGAAATTTTCACAGATTATGTATTTCTGTTGCCGCTATAACAACAAATACAAAAAGTTGGCCAAGTGCGAGTTGGACTCGCTCACGTTAAAACAAAAAAAGGTTAAAATATGAAGTCTAATGTTGTATAGCTAATGGTACGGAACCCTTCGTGCGCGAGTCCGACTCGCACTTGGCCGATTTTTTTGTTAGAAAAGTGGTACTTTAAAATTTATCCCGTAAATATTTCAAAGTCATCGGGTTTGAAGTTCAGCAATAACAGACATCACAACCTAAATATTACGTTCCAAATAACTTGACACCCAAAATGTACAGAAACCTTTCAACGTACGGCTCATCTTAAGCTGGCGTTTGCACTTTACGTATAGGTATAATAGATAGGTCTGTAGTCGGACCTCTCCAAAAGACTGATTTTTCAAACGATAAAACACAGTTTTTTTATTACGATAAGCACAACTTCCCGACGTATATTTTTCATAACATGCAATGCTCTAATCAGTCTAATCTATACCTATAACAGGTTGCAGAAGGTGGGTAGGGAAGCGCGAGGGGTAAGACGCTTACATTTATCTATTTATACCTGTAACAGGTCCAATTCTGCACATGGCAGATATTTTGAAAATATGTTTTGAGAGCAATCTGTAGCTGATACTGATGCAAAAACTGTTTTTTTTTTTCTGGCTGTCTGTCTGTATCCCGGCCTCACATCACTCCAAAACTACTGAATGGATTTGAATGAAACTTAGCACGATTCGAGTTCATACTACGAAGAAGGACATACGATACTTTTATCCCGAAATTCAGTACGGTTCTCTTGGGAAAGGGGATGAAAGTCAAAATGTACATTTAGTTGTAATTTATTAACGCGTAGTCCGATTTCAATCATTCTTTTTTTGTTACAACAGTGATAGCTCAGTGGCTTTGGCTATGGACTGCCGCGCACCAGGTCCATGGTTCGAATCCCGCCGCTGGCTTGAGCTTCACCGCATGGTGGAAGGGCATTTTTGCGAATGCCCGCCTGGCTAGCGACCACCCTCCAGTGGAAAATCTGTCGCCAAGCACCTAACGGTGTGTTCCGGCAGCTGTCCTTGAGAGCCAGTAATTCTAGGTTAACCCTGTTAACACCTACGACCACATCGTCACTTACCATCAGGTGAGATTGTGGTCAAAGGCTTACCTATCAGCAATAAAAAAAAAAAAAAAACATTCACCACAATCAGTTTTTTAAACTACATAATTATCTTTCTTTTGACGGATACATTTCGGAGACTGCGCAATGGAGTGCACAATGTTGTCTTAGGTTTTCGCGATTGTTACACTTTGTAATTAAACAACTTTAAACGATTTAAATCGCGTATATTTATCATTATTTTTGTCCCGACGTTTCAAACACTTTGTAGTGATCGTGGTCACGGGGTGACTGTCGGGACAAAAATAATGATAAATATACGTGATTTAATCCGTTTAAAGTTGGAAGTGCACAACTTTAGTAGATTGTTATACAAGGGTCGAAAGGAATTGGTAACTTTCACCCGCGGTCAGCTCTCTACTTTTCATATCGAATTTAAAGAAAGTAAATAAAGTAGCTTTTCTAAAAATTATTCATTGATAAAATAACTTACTTACTAAAAATTTATTGAGAGGTTTGAACTATTTGTGAAATTTTACGTAAAATTTTGTTTGGAATATTTACGGGCGGCTATAGCCCGAATCGCATGGTGGTAGGACACTTTGCAAATGCCCGCCTGGCTACCACCCTCAAGTTGAAAATCTGTCGCCAAGCACCTAACGGTGTGTTCCGGCAGCTGTCCTTGAGAGCCAGTAACTCTAGGTTAGTCTGAACAACATCCTCGACCACATCTTCACTTACCATCAGGTGAGATAGTGGTCAAAGGCTAACCTATAAGGCATAAAAAAAAAAAAAAAGAATAGGAATCTCTCTGCTTTTCACTACTATATATATAGAATATAAGGAATAAAGATATAAATATAATATGTTTTTTATATTATTTATTTTGATTTTAATAACATGAGCAGTATATTTTTAAAATTAATGCGGCTATAGTCCAAGTAGGAATCGATGACTTACATCCGTGTTGAACACTCTACTTTTCATTTCAAATATGAGGAGGGTAAAAAAATAATAGTTTTTCTAAATATTTACTAAAAATAATAAACATGAGTAGAAGATACAAAGATACACTAGGAGTTAGAACAATGAAATTTAGGGAAAGTTTTAATTTTTTTTTACCTACACTTTCTACCTTATATTTAGTTACTACCCTGCCAAACATAGTTGTTATTAATTGTTTTACAACAACAGAATATTTTACAACGAAAAATCTTAGACATATAACTTTGTTTACACCAATGTTTTGCCTTAGGTGGGAAGGAGCGTCTCCCACCCGCTACCCAGATCAAACAAACACTACTTTCCGAGAATGAGAAATAAAAAAAAAACGATCTACCGTCAAACAAACCGCCGTTTTAAAATCGAAATTCTAAAGAAACGCACAAGGTACTTTGCTTCAACATTTATTGTGCGAACCGGGAAAGAACTCTCTGAGTTACTTAACTACTGTCTTCTGGAAAATACAACCCGGGAGTTTTGAAATCCAAAGTAGAAAGCTTCATTCTGAGCTATGGTTTACTATAAGAGTGCTTCACCGCAGACCACAGTGTTGCTTAATATGACATAAACAGTGCACAAATGTGAATAATTAATGTGCAGGTACGGCAATCGCGAACGAAGTCGCGGGTACAGCTAGTACCATATAAAACACAAGTAGATATTACCAATGATCACGTCTTGAATAGATTTAGACACTTTTTGACTATTTCCAATTGAGATTTTGCATAAAGCGCTTGCCTCAAAATCCATCAGTCGACGACAGGCATCTATTACCCAAGCACCTATTTGACAAGAACTTCCATATTCTACCATACCCTAATATTTTATTAAACATAAATTCCTGCACTTTATACCTAAGGATATAATAATATTTTGTGTTTGATATAATGCACTTGTTGTGGGCAGTAAACAGCTTGTCATATCATTTCCTTTCAAACATGCACTACAAGGTCTTCAACTTGTTTTTTATAAGTTATTAATTTAAGAATGGGTCAGATCGAATTAGTTTATTAAACATCAAACAATAACATTTTGTCTCCTGAGAATAAAATTAGAAAGTGAACCACGCTCGGTCCACTCAATTACATTCAATATATACCTACCTACAGAAATATATTCTTTGAATAAAATATATTCACAGTAATAAATTTCATATAGGAAGAATGATTTTCTGACTAGCTACCACCCTCAGGTAGAAAATCTGTCGCCAAGAAAGTTACAAGGTGTTCCAGCAGCAGACCTTGAGAGTCAGTTAATCACAGGCACATGACACTTAACAACTGTATGCCTCAGGGTGCTGGGCGCAGTGCAGTTTGTCATTTGTCATGAAACGCGCCTGTTTTAGGCAGAGGTTACTAGGCCTCGTGCATCGCATCGCGTCACAATCCTATAAAAATAAAATCAGTACTAATATTATAAATGCGAAAGTAACTCTGTCTGTTACGCTTTCACGCCAAAACTACTGGACCGATTTGAATGAAAGTTGGTATGGAAATAGTTTGAAACCCGGGAAAAAACATAGGATAGTTTTTATTCAACTGCTCAAAAAGAGGTTTATGTTTATGCGCCATAACCGAAATACGTGCGGGCGGAGCCGCGCCCGAAAAGCTAGTGTTATATAAAGTAGTTTTCATCAAAATTTATTCAACATAATTTTTGTCTATGTTTTAATAAGATTAATTTTCTTCGTAGGTGCAGTATAAAGCACTATGTATCACTCGGGAGAAAGTTCTATTTCTGTTCTCGAGTTTCCGTTGCGCGTCGGGCTTAAACATACTCCCGAACAGAAATAGATCGTTTTCTCCCCTCGATGTACAATGTACTATTTTGTTAGCAGCTAATAAAACAAAATAGCACTAGCAGGGCAGGTATGGATTTTCATACAACATCCCTTCACTGCTACGGAGAGAATGAATGAAATTCTATATTACTTTACCCGCCGCACATTTATAAGTGAGAAACGACACACATTATAACATGTTTTAATAACATTAATTTTCTTCGTAGGTGCAGTATAAAGCTCTATGTATCACTCGGGAGAAAGTTCTATTTCTGTTCTCGAGTTTCCTTTTATCCCTCCGCTGCGCATGAGCTTAAACATACACTCGAAAAGAAATAGATCGATTTCTCCCCTCGATGAACTATGGTGTCTTTAAAAAAAACATTGCATGGTATTAAAAATTATGGAATGGGCTGTCCTCTAAAACATTTGCGAAAACAGAATGCGTACCAAACATTTGTCATGTGTTATCTGTTGAAAAAGAATCCATCTTCTGCACAATTATTAGGTGTAATATTATTGTAAGGCAAGTAAAAAAACTAATTCAATTAAATAATCTAATCTGACATTTCGGCGCATCCGTGTAGGTAGCTAAGATAAAAAAAAATAATACGCGTACTTATGATATAAACGCAAAGGATTGTTCTCGTATATCGTACGTAGATCATTATCAGAACAATATAAAAATATGGGAATTCATAAATCGAATTGATTGTTCTTCGTGTATTTTATATGGCTATAATAGTTGTGATAGTAATGCTATTAGTACTTATAAAACGTAACATGTTGCCCTTGGTTTATTTTTAGACATCGTCTTTTACGATTGAAGCAGCAGGTAAAGATGTATTTTATGCAATTTAAAACATTTATAGTTATACAGTATAATGTAACTATAAACTCGTTTTCTTTGTCTATCAAGTTTAGTGTCTTCATAGCGTTTCCCATATAAAAGTAGCTTGGAAATATTTTAAACACCAAGGTGTTAAAACTCGTTCTAATTTTGCAGTCTAAAATATATGCTTCTAATTTAACAGTTTTCCGGTAAAAATTCGTATTATAATATTTTTTTGAAAACATTCTTTGGGGCGTGTATTCGTAGAATCGTAGTAATTTTTATTTCACATTCAGAGATTATTTTGTATTGGAATTATTATTTCACTTTTAGAGATAAAATAAATAATGTAACGAAAAACTGTCAAACCAGAATCAGAAGCAGAAGATTTTAGGCTAGAGGACATGCGTATAAAATTTCAAGAAATTTCAGCACTTTACACTGATATTTAAAATATGACGAAGCTATATAGATGTAGCTACAAAAACACAAGCCTTTTAAACCAGTTTATGACTTCTACACAGATGTCAACATACTTTTCGCCCCCATTATCTCAATACCTATTGACTAGTGTGGTGGAATAGTGGTCAAAAGGTAATCTCGCCGCTGTAAAAAAGCTTGTCGGATTCGTTATATAATTTTCAATGAATAAATAATATTTTTTACGAATCGCACATATCTATCTCAATTCATCTCTAAATTACAAATTGTTTGTGGAAAATATTGCAAATAAGTTAAAATCTTTACTGTCTACCTGAGATGATTCGTTTCTAGCACATTTATAAACATAAACACGCCTGCGTTGCTGAACACCAGGTCTCTTCAGCTGGAGGACATTTTTTTTTATTCCGGATGCGAAAAAACTGTATTGTGGTCCAAATATTTGTAAATGTGATTTTAGCTCAGCACGCGGTAGTGCTTATATATTTTGAAGTATTAACTAAAACTGTTATGTAAAAGTTTATTTTTCCATTCACAGACACGATTTTCACAAGAACTGCATAGATCCGTGGCTGCTCGAGCACCGCACGTGTCCCATGTGCAAGATGGACATACTCAAATATTATGGGTTTGTGGTGAGTATCTTTCATAATGTTGGCATAGACAGGCCTAGCTCACTCCGCACTTAAATTTGTAACTTTGTAAAATAAACTATAGTTGAATTATGAGCGGACACTATGGAACTCACAAAGTCTTTGGCAGACTACAAGTCTCATAAAATAATCCGCGGAAAAGAGTAATAAGCAAATTTAACTCTGGCCAGGCCATTTCGTACTTCAGATAATTTTTTATTTTTATTTCTTTTACTATCTTTTTTTTTCATAACTACATGTACATTGGTGTATCCGTCCGGACGGGATTATTCTACGGTGCGTACCGCGTCAGAAGAGATCAGAGCTATGCCTGCCTATACGATAGAAAGAGAGACGCCTTTTATGTAAAAATAAATATTAGGTAGTCCGTGGTTTGCGAGCTCTAGTGCACTTTATTTCTTCGTAGCTAGAATAGTTTATTTATTGGACTAGCTGTGCAGTGATTCTTCTGGCCCTTTTTATTCTGTGGCATACATTATATATGCCTCTTGTCTTGCGGAGGAAAGCTCTATTAAGGATTTAATGAGAAGTTTCCTGCATTCTGGTTACCCGTCCATATTTCATTACATAATTATGACACTATAGCACTATAACCTTTGTGAGCATATTTTCATGACTTATATACTTTTGGTACAAATAAATATTCATTATTCTAAATATCGACCACATTCTAATATAAAACATTAGACGTGATTTATGAAATTGGCATGATCATACTTTGTCAGAACTGTGGTGACATTAAGCCGCAGAAGTCACTGACAAAGATATAATAATATTTTATTTTTATACTCGATAAGTTAGCCTTTGTTCACTATCTCACCTGATGGTAAGTGATGATGTGGTCGAAGATATTGTTCAGACTAACCTAGAATTACTGGCTCTCAAGGACGGCTGCCGGAACACACCGTTAGGTGCTTGACGACAGATTTTCAACTTGAGGGTGGTAGCTAAGCAGGCGGGCATTCGCAAAATGCCCTACCACCATGCTATAACGACTGCCATCCAAAGACAAGAACCGGGACCGACGGCTTAACGTGCCCTCCGAAGCACGGAAGCGCTCAGTATAGTAATGTCACCAGCGGTCATCCATCCAACTCATGACCGCGGCGCACGTTGCTTAACTTTGCTGATCGGTTCAGAACGGCTAAGCAAATTTCGCTACGAGCAAACTATCGATTTATTTAATCGATTTGATTCTATACGTCTAATATAATCGATTATACACGTTATGACATCGTAACATGAATACTCTCAGGATATAAATACTAGTTTATGATATACCTATTATGAATTAATTTCCAATCTAACCAACTATATATGCACTTGTTGGTAAACAAACAAAACTAATACCAACCGATTCTAGAAATATATTTCATAGTCAAAAATACAAAAAATATAACATTGTTTATATAACTTAGATAATTGTTATTATCTACTTTCCGAGAACGTCTCATATTTTTTAAATAATATTATCGTGAGATAACCACGGCGGCGTATATATCCGATGTTACTCAATCTGCGATAAGGCGGTGCATTTCTTGTTTTATTGTGTACTTGCGACCCGCCCCGGCTTTGCACGGGTGCAATACCGATACTAAATATACTACAGAATGTCTTTATATAGAACGTTCGCAGCTTGTCATTACACAATACAAAAATAAGCTAGTATTTTTCGTAAAAAGTAAAGGATATAAAAGGGTTATTGTAGGTTATCCCTAAGAGATAGTCGTATACAGTCGCGGACTTTTTTGTACACCTTGGTAAGTTGTACAATACTGTAGTACATTATTTTGTTCTATATCGTTAGGTTCAGCCAGCGTTTGCAATGTTAGTGCAAAAAAAATGGTTTTTTTACGACATCACATTAGAAACCTCTAAAATTATCAGTGTTTCTCTAGTATATCATGCATGTATTATACATATATAAACCTTCCTCTTGAATCACTCTATCTATTAAAAAAACCGCATCAAAATCCGCTGCGTAGTTTTAAAGATCTAAGCACACATAGGGCCAGACAGGCAGCGGGAAGCCACTTTGTTTTATACTACGTATACGATTGAAAGACAGCACACATTTACGAGCTTCTCAACTCTAGACGGCAAAAGAGAGGTGCTATAAAGTTAAAGGCCATATCACTATCTGTGTGTCTGCTTCGTGGCATCGAACTCAGAAACTCCTAAACCAATTTTGATGTCTTTTTTTCACTGGTTCACCTTAATTAAAAAAAAAATACTACGAAATATATACAATGAAAGCATTTAAACATTTACCTTGAGTTGAGATTGTGGCCAAAATTTAGCATATCAGCAATAAAAGTAAAGATACTCAGCATAATTTGCATTCTGGTACCCGTTTTTTACTTTTGATTGTGTTTAGAATTTTAATAGCAAATTTGTAAAAGCAAAAATTTGTTCTTTTTTAGCCGCATTCATATAATTTAGGAAAAGATGTCCTAAAAATATTTCACCCAATAATCCTGAAAGCCTATTCAATTAATTCCTTAATTATTTTGCACAAAAAATGTGTTTTATTTAGGTTTATGACGTTATTTAATATTCTATACATCCTATGTATCTCATGCGTGACGTTCTATATTATTTTACACATAAAACGTAATACTCTTTGTAGGTCATCCCGTTCTAAACCATCTTTAACCGACTTCAAAAAAAGTGGGAGGTGCTCACTTCGTCTGTTTTTTTTTATGGTTGTTACCTCAGAACTTTTGACAAGGTGAATTGAATTAGATATTTTTTTCATTTGAATGATGATGCTTGTCGTTTGGTCCCATTTAAATATATGGTCGTTGACAGTGAATGACAATCGATCCCGTAAGTAACAAAGGTCACTAAAAAGAGTGAATTTTTTTACCAAAAAATGGAACCGACTTTAACACTCAAAAGTGTGAAATGCCCTGTTGAAGTCGTTATTTTTTTTATATAAGTACAAAATGTTCCCTCTATTTAGGTAATGATGCCCTTTATTATTTATACATCCTATTTAGGTCTACATGACGTCTTAAATTACTTAACCATAAAAGTAACACTCTATTATTCTATTAAGGTTATTGACATGTTGTGTTTGTAGTTCACGGGCAGCCAAGAGAGCATCCTCCAGCTAGAAGTGGAAGAGGCACGGAGTCGCGCGCTCAGCCCCGCCAGGAATCGTCACCCGCTCACTTTGGTATGTCACCTACTTTTATTAATTTTAATAAAAGCCGTATAATACTCACAAATTTTGTCGCAAAATAGATTTAGGGAATCTTGGCCATATCACTAAGCACAAAAAGCCAGAGATGTGATTGACAATTAAGACAAATTTTGATAAGAAACTAATAATTTAAAACTGACGATACTACACAAATAATTGTAAAACATTTTTAGTACATATTTCAAAGTCTTGTGTACCTAATTAAAAAATAAAAGTGCCCCCTTTTGAGTTGAATCTGGCACTATTAAGAATGCTACGCTTCGACCACTTCAAAGTAATGTTATTGCGGGTTGGGTACTATTGTATCATGCCGTTATATAGATGTAATTCAATTATTATGTTGTTGACAGCTAACGAGCGACAACTCGTATTCAGCGGCGGGCAGCGCGCGGTCGTCGCGCGCCTCCTCCCCCGACGAGCTGGTGCCCTCGCTGCGGCAGCAGCGCGAGCGGGACTCCGCCAGGCACGAACAGAGAGACAGGTCACCCAGCTTTTTATTATCTAGCATCTCTACTGCCTTAGGTAATCTAGTAAAGACTTGATTATCTAAGGCCTATGCATCTTTAATGTAAAGATGCCCAATGTCGACGAATGCTAGTTGGTGGCTAGAGTCGGCTCAGTGTATTTCAACAAGTCAACTTGCTTGGGGCACTGTTGTGGATTTTACACGGGTGACTAAACCCTAGGGGGTAAGTCACTAGTCGCATCGCTTTTAAAACAAATCTAATCTCCATCTGATTTATTTCTCTGATTAGTTGATAAAAATCACAGGTGACTTGTTACTTTTGCATCAAAATGTCGATCAGAACAGTCGTGTTGCGAACTGGCATTGGAAACGTTTCAGAATGAATACTTATCAGTTTGAGGCTTTATCGAAAATGTGATACTAATATGAAAGTCGAAAAGCAAATAATCCTGAAGTTTCCAGCTACTGGTGATAACTATCCAAGTCTAGCAGAATCATTCAGAGATCCGAAATATACAATTTCCTTTTTTTAATGTATTATGTATGCTGTGGAACCAAGCTAGCGATTGCCTGCGGCCGACTTTGTAACTTTATATTTTAATCACCTGCAGCCTAGCTGAATTAACATTAACAGTAATCACCCGTGTAAAGCCCACATACCAGTTGCACTTTGCGTGTTGCCATACGAATTCGCGTTAATTTGTTAGCGTTTGTATGTCGCGATAATCTCACACTAGGCCCACAGAAGCTCGAGCCAAAATTACCAGATATGCGCGGTCGATCTAACAATAATTTTAGTTATAGCAGAAATATATATCGAATGACGATCAATTTCAAGAACCTACTGCCACTCTAAAAGTACAAAGAGGCAGAACCTTTTGTCTTAAGGACCACAATGCAAGAAGTTTCACGTTTACATACTGACCGATTTATTTTCTTTTAGTGGCTGAGTCCTCGTCATACCGAGAAATACTGAGGATACTAGGCTCTTTCCCATCTTAGCACGTAATACCACAAGTGGCATACAACTGTACTCTGCGAGTAGAAGATAATAAAATCACGACATTGTTGAGTATGCACTAGTCCTAAGAGCATCAAACTTTCTTGGACAGGCCTTGCTCGAATTCCTATAAGAATGCAAAAATTGCAAACTCAAGACAATTTTATCCCAGCAATCTGGCAACACGTGAGTGACATCTCTACTACCTGACCAGGAAATAAAGAGTTAATGATACGATATATTGTTATAGCTTAATTTTTAAAACCACTGCAGTGTTGATAGTAATTTTAGCGGTTATTTTGTTTGGTTCTGTAAATTAATGTTTATATACTTTATGTTACAGGCCTTGCACAGGCTCGCCATCGGGCACGCAGCGGGGCGACAACCGACAGGACAACGAATCAATCAGCTCCACCAGCACACACGAGTGAAAGGGACAGAAACAACCTGCCGAGTGCCAAACACTTTTGAGCTTAAATATACCCTACGCAGGGCGATATAAGCTCCATTATCGTGTGAACATAGTGCAGTGAGATAGTGAATGTGTTCATTATAAGTAAATACTCAATGACTTCCAGTGATAGTGAAGTTGGTGGACAAGTGATATTTTAAACATAAGGACTAGTTGTATGAAGTAGCTAATGTTCAGAAAACACCGCAGCTCCGCCTAGTCAAAGTATCCTACGGTCCTAGGCTAATACTGCGCAATACAAGAATTGCAGGCTTCACGTACCTATCTAAAAAGTCGATAAATACGTGAAAATGTTTTAAGAGCTCTGACTTGAACTATAATTTAATGTTCTGTATCGTAAAATGATTGATACCGACTTTTATCCAAAGAAAGGCACTTATAAAAAGTACTTTTTTGTTTATTTTTATAAAATTTTGTGCGAGAAATCAACTTTAAATCAATTTCATTAAAATCATTGACTATGTGATTGTTGTAATCCTGAAATTTATTATTGTGCTACTGAAATCATTATTTTTAATCACAACCCGCTCCTTTTTCTATGTCAAATATCAATCACAGTATCTGAAATTCAGTGATTGTGTACTTAAAATGTTTTGATTGGTCTATGATCTCATAAGTTAGAGCTTATCGTTATATTATGTCTTATATACTGTAATCACGGTTTGTTGTGGTGGCCCTGTAGTAACTAACATGTATGGGATATAGGATCCGTCCAATGATTAACTAACATGTAACTACGTACTTTAATAGTGTACTTATAGCCCTACATACGGAGTTTAGAAATATAATAGTTTTAGAATATGCAAGGTTAGTTTTGAAGTGGGTTATGATGGATAATCCTAAAGTTGCTAGGAATAGCGATAAAATAGTAATCGTGGTCACGAGGTGACGATCACTGCAAAGTGTTTGAAACGTCGGGATAAAATAATGAAAAATATACGCGATTTAAACCGTTTAAAGTTGTTTAATTACTATATGTAACAATCGCGAAAACCTAAGACAATTTTAGCGTTAAAATCATTAAATTTTAAAAGTGAACCTGTATAGCCGAGCGCGCTACATATAAAAGTTGCAAAAAAAGTTTGTCATCCTAAAGTTTTCATTCGAAAAAGATTTTTGTTCAGTTGTTCTATTTTAGTGTTTGTAAGATAATCTCCAATGTGATAGTCCAACTTAGTTTCGTGATCAGTATACTTAATTTCCGATGATTCAAACTATCGGGGTCGATGACCGAAATTCTCTATGTATACGGCGACCTGCGACGACGTCTGGTTCCGACTTTGAACTAGAGAATATTTTCGAATAATTATTTATTTGTGTAAAACGTTTGAAAATCTGATCAACTGAAAAAAGGTGCAACACGATTGTGATTTATGAATAAAGCCTTGTGTTAAAATTGAAAGAAACGTTTCTTGATCCACTTATGAACTCGTTCTAGGGATCTGATTTCATTTATAGAGAAAAAATTTAATGCAACTGAATTCAAATGTGCGTTAAAAAAACATACTAAGTAACTTTGTATGAAGTCGCTAGTTGGAAAGTCATATAATAAACTTTTTTATCAAACATGTCCTACATAAATGCATATAAAGATTGTGAATTTTTTATTGTAAGCTCCGTATGTAAGGGATTTTTTTTGTATTTTTGTGTCATCTTTATGTGCTACTCTTGTATCCAATTTTTTATACTGTCAGCTTAACATTTATATGGCAATAGATTTAAGTTTTCTTGTGTATTTTTCTTTGTATATTACAGACTGTGTTACAACCACCTTTAATTTAGATTATTTCTTATAAGAAAATCAATCGATTTTGGGGCATCGGTGACTACGTGCGATACTGTAAAATTTATACTGTTAAATAGTTTCCGATGACCTCGAATTGAGTCTTGCAGAAGTAACTTAAATAAAATGATGTGTAAAATATCGTTTAATTGGGGCCATTTTGCGACCAAATTGTTAATACTTCATTGTACGATGAATTCGAGCTAGAAATGTAATAAAAAATGAAATTTATTCCAATGGTTCTGGTATTCTGTAATTTGGCAGTAAGGTAAGGCAGTATGGAGTGGGACTTTCTCGATGGTACCTTATTAGAAATACAAATTTCGTAACTTCGAAAACGGTAATTAAATAATCTAGTCTGAAGTCATATCGCTTTTAAATTCAATTAAATACAATTATCATGTTTGCCAATGATGTGTTAACATTAATTGTCATGGTAGAATTGGTTTACAAGTGGTTTTAAAAGTGTTTATTTTCAAACTTAAGTAAAATAAAAGTATACATATATTTACTTGCGTTAAGATATTTTTAAGTGAGCATTTAAGTTATTTACGCAGTACTTTAATAAGGTACTTAAGTCTATTTGGATTTAATATACAAGGAGACTGGTATATAATATTAATTATAAAAGAAAATCATGTAAAAATATTTACATTCCCATCTTATGTGTTCTTCTTTCACTATTGTGTGAATATGAAGTGAATAAAACCAATACAGTATTGACATTTGTGTTTATATTTAAAGCTTTCCTATATTATTAGGTTTTTTCTTTGTTTTATATCCTGCACGACTTAGCGTATTTTCAAAAATATCTAATTATAAATATGTCGATAAGAGCCATATACCATGAGAGTGAAGCGAATCCTGCATGATTTTAATTATTACTAATAAATAATATTATAATTTAATTTGAGCTTAGCCTTTGACCACTATCTCACCTGATGGTAAGTGATGACGTGGTCGAAGATGTTGGTTCAGGCTTACCTAGAAATTACTGGCACTCAGGACAGCTGTTGGAAGGTGCTTAGCGACAGATTTTCTACTTGAGGGTGGTAGCTAGCTAGGCGGGCATTCTCAAAATGCCCTACCACCATGCAAAATGTCGATAAGAGCCATATAACAGAGTGAAGCTTCACTAAGCCAAATTATGAGGTACGCCCGTGTCAATGTCGGGTTTTTTTAAATGAATGTATATATTTTTTGGTTTTGTCGCTAGTCCGTCTGACTATTGTACTGTATCACGAAATACGCGAGATAAGGAGGTTTTTTTTTATAATATTACATATATTTAATATATGAAGAACAAGGGTGTTTGAGCGTGAACTTACTATGAGTCGATATCGCTATCGACAATGTTTCGGCTTCTACCGGAAGCCTTCCTCAGGATTTTGAGTGTGGTACATCCGCAACGGTCGCGTCACGCTACTGACTACACCATTACATATATTATTAGAATACTCATTGAATTGGCTCAAAAGTTACGGTTAAACGCTGCTTTTTAACCGTTCCAGGGGTAAACTTATGGAATTGTGTGTGTCGATGTTCAATAACTTCAAGGATAATAGGTAGATACGTACAATATTATAGTAATATAATCGGGTGTAAACCCGCGAATACCATAACCGTGAAGAATAGTTACCGAACCCAGGGGGCCACCTTTTACGAAACCATCATAAAAAAGTAGAATTTTGTTTCATGCTTAAAATAATCATTCGCAGACACGAACTATCACCGACCCACAAACGCATCAAGAAATATTGGTTTGATCCTACTTAAAAAACGAATGAAATATGCATCTCGGATGTGCAAGCGAGATACAAAATGTTTAAATATAGGGTTATCCCGCTCGCACTGTTCTGAACTATAATGGTATGGCACGATTTTACCATAGTTTTACGACATTTTTTTGTATGCTTCACAAAAACTATCTGTCACTTTATAGTTTCACTCATCAAATAATTTTGCTGCATTTATTTTAAAGAATAATAGAAATAAAAACAATGTACGTAATTTACACATTAATTAAATACATTTTTATCGTAAAATAAATAAAATCAAGTTTAAATTCGCTGCTAGAAAGTAACTTTTTTAAGATGGATAAATATGACGGATTTGTCGTTGGAACAGTAATATTTCATATTAAGGCTATTATATTCTCAATCAGTAGGCAAATTTAGCGTCCGAGAGTTGCGAGATATTAACACAACGTAGCGCTGCGCTCTAGTCGCACAGCGCGCGACAGTTCGCTCGCTGATTGTACCCAGCCGCACGCTATTAGCGTCACAGTGTATTAGTTGATCAACTTTAGGTATCTGCTACTAAATCCAGAACTGCATCTAAATAATTGTTTTGTTCTTGTGAACATTTTTATTCGCTTATAGCTTTTATAATTATATATCATTTTTATTCACTATAACAATATGCGTTTCACAATACGTACCTATTTTTATTAGATTTGGTTCGGATATATTTTAGGGTTCCGAACTCAAAACGCAAAATGGAGCGCATATTTATGAGTGCCCGACGTCTGTCTGTATGTCCGTCCGTAAGTCATTGGTCTTTAGCTCGTAAACGAAATAAGTAACAAACCTACCTAGCCGAAACAAACGGCGAATAATGGACTAGACTTTATTTATTTTATTATTTTTGTTACCAATGCGTAGTAAAGTAGCTGAAAAATTTAATTCTGGCATGTGGTCGTCTGTAGAGTAAATGTATAATTAGTATGAAATAACTTGCGGAAGTTGAAAATAGAGTATTTTAGATGAGCATGGTACCGACTTTAACAAGTTATTGCATACTTTCAATGATTTGTAAGTTTAGTTTGGATAGGTATTCTGAAATACAACAAACTAATCGATGCTAATATTATAATTTATAAAAAGGAATTATTTTATTTTGTTATTGTATATAACTGATAAATAAGAAAAAAAAATACCACTTTGCCCGTAGAAATACGATTCTAAAATGTAGGGTGAGCACATGTAAGCAGCCACGTAGCAGGGATATTACGGTATGGGTATTTACCGATACGATTTCGGTAAATACCGTAATGAAATAAGGGTAACAGGTATATATCTGTTAGCATAATTGCGATACGATTACCAAATTCCATTTCGGTATATGTATTTTATGTTAGTCAATGAGAGTGCAGCAAGCGGGCGGGGGTGCGGTTATGCGGTGGCGCGATACGCTGCGGGGGGGAGAGTTTATTAGCACGTACCTATATTATTTGATATGAATGACGGGAAGTGGGAACAATAACATTATTAGTTTCAAATAGGATTTTCAGTGTAACACACTGCTAGGTGCTTGGCTACAGATTTTTTCTTTGAGTGTGGTAGTGGCATGGTGGTAAGGCGTAATGCCCGCCTAGCTAGCTACCACGCTCAAGAAGAAAATCTGTCGCCAAGCACTTACCAGTCTGTTCCGCTATATGTCCTTGAAAACCAGTAATTTTGCGTGGTGGTAGTGGATTTTTCGAATGCGCGCCGGGCTAGCTACTACCATCAAGTAGAAAATCTGTCGCCAAGCACTTATCGATGTGTTCAGCTATGTGTCCCTGAGAACCAGTTATTTTGCGTGGTGGTAGAGGATTATGCAAATGCGCGCCTGGCAAGCTTACTACCTTCAAGTAGAAAATCTGTCGCCAAGCACTAACCGGTGTGTTCCTCTACATTTTGCGTGGTGGTAGACGATTATGCGAATGCGCGCCTGGCTTGCTACCACCGGTAGGTGCTTGGCGACAGATTTTCTACTTGAAGGTGGTAGATAGCCAGGCGTGCATCCGCAAAACCTCTACCACGACGCAAAATTCTGTTTCTCAAGGACACATAGCTGAACTCATCGATAGGTAAGCGCTTGGCGACAGATTTTCTACTTGAGGGTAGTAGCAAGCCCGGCGCGCATTCGCATAATCCTCTACCACCACGCAGAATTACTGGTTTTCAAGGACACATAGCTGAACTCATCGATAGGTAAGTGCTTGGCGACAGATTTTCTACTTGAGGGTAGTAGCTAGCCAGGTGCGCATTCGCATAATCCTCTACCACCACGCAAAATTACTGGTTCTCAAGGACACATTGCTGAACACATCGATAGATAAGTGCTTGGCGACAGATTTTCTACTTGAGGGTAGTAGCTAGCCAGGCGCGCATTTGCATAATCCTCTACCACCACGCAAAATTACTGGTTCTCAAGGACACATAGCTGAACACATCGATAGGTAAGTGCTTGGCGACATATTTTCTTCTTGAGGGTAGTAGCTACCAGGCGCTCATTCACATAATCCTCCACCACCACGCAAAATTACTGGTTTTCAAGATCACATAGCGGAACAGACCGGTAAGTGCTTGGCGACAGATTTTCTACTTGAGGGTAGTAGCTACCAGGTGCGCATTCGCATAATCCTCTACCACCACGCAAAATTACTGGTTCTCAAGGACACATTGCTGAACACATCGATAGGTAAGTGCTTGGCGACAGATTTTCTTCCTCGTACTTAGTTAGCGCAGGCGTCCATACTTTCAACACCTTATAATGTATATCTCCGTCATTTTGAAAAAAAAACCAAAAACTCAATTGATTAAAAAAAAATATTGAACTATCAAACCTGCTCCCAAAATTTCGTCGAAATCGGTTAAGAAATGCGACCTGTAGAGGAGAACAACCGGACATACGAAAGCATTTTTTTCTAAATTGAAGCAACTCGCTCGAATTAAGTTCTCGTTCGGTCAAAAATACCGAGTTTAAAGTTAGGTATATAAGTACTTATTCTTCATATGTTTTTTTTTGTTGTAAATACTCCTTTAAGTATCTTTAAACGAAAACCAAAGTAAAAGAAACTGCAAAAAATCTACCTATGTTTATTATTTACACTTCTGTTACGTGTATACTGTGATATTAAAAACGTAAAAATGAGCTACATTTTTAAAACTGCAAGTACAACGAATAACTCTAACAGAAAAGCGGATCGATTAGTGACGGAATGCAGCGAGTCGGCAAAAGCGACACAGGTCCTACCTCAGACACGTCTCACAGACGACTGAATCAAGCCAGACGGGGCGCTCTGTTATATAATATTGTATTTAAAAATAAATGAACCGTTTTGAGAAAAAGTAACCACAAAATGTTCTTCTAAACATCATTGCCTGGTTTTTGACATATTTTTTTATAGTAAAAGATTAATATATTATACGTATGACCTAAAAAACGATCAAAATTTCTCTCTTTTCGTGATTTTTTATGATCGAGTGAAGTTGTAATTATCGTGTTTTGAACTAAGATTTTTTTACCTGTAGATGTGTTGTATGGCCTCCATATTTACTAGACGAATTCAGGGTAATCACCTGAGTCACTACCAGTCTTGCACTTCCAAGCGTCCGGTGAATACATCGCTGCTAATCGTGTTTTTTAGGAATAATCTGTGGACAATATGCCTTTCTTGTGTCTTTAGACTCTGCACCAATTATACAGGCACTGTGAGATAAGAAAACTGTTTCATTTCACGCGTAATTATTGCTCTTATTGATGAAATAGAAAATATCGTCATTTTGTTTTATATTAGGAACTAATCTCAATGAAATGGATGAGCGAGATATGTGTATCGTTTGGTGTGAGAGAGTGAAAGAGATCGCAGCATAATGGTGATCGGAACGTCTCGTGGCGGTTCGGTGGTAACACGAATTGCTTATTTATCTCTTTCTAACAACAGATATGACGCATAATATTTGAACGTTCTTTCCTTGTCATTACAAACTGCATATAATTGTGCGTAGGTATGTATATAGGTAAATTCTAGTAAGCTTTTGGAGCAGTGGTGTTCGGATATAACTAATCTAAATATTTCAAATCACTGGTTTTGAACCAGAAAATAATTTAGCAAGCATATTGAACTACAACATATATTTTTTTCAGATCAAAATAATGAATATTTCATTGTTTACGGGTGAATCAAAAATAGGTTGATTTCGAATATCCTAGCCTTAAATGTCACGCTAGAGTTCGCGAAAACAGTGAACTATTTGTTATGTCGTCATCAAAGCGCCGCGCGATTCCTATACCGCTTGTAAGCCTGCTTAATTGACGTGGAGGTATAAAGTTTAGCAGTAAGATCAAATTATTATTACTATAAGAGGTGAGAGTTGGCCCCCAGGTACAAATTAAAAAAAACTGATTAAAATAGTATTTCCCGCCAACAGCTGTCATCTGAAATGAAGATCTCTATGAGATCTACCATATCTGTGAACAAACTAGTAGTCTAGCCCCTCGTCCATCAAACTCCGCGGAGCTCCGTGTGAGCGGATTTTTGCCCCGTGGCGTGTATGCGTGGCGGTGTAACATATGATTTCCCGAGTTTGGTAGAGTTTAGGCAAAAAGTACATATACCATTGCAATTGCGGTGAAATATACTTTTTATGTAAAAGAACTATGTTATTTTTTATTATTTATTTAGAACATAATAATAATACATTATTATTTACTGATAGCAACAAAAAACCTCGCAGAGGTTTGTCCAGTTGCTACGTCCTTACTCCAAAAAATAACTAAATTTACAAATTAATTTCAGACAGAAACTAGTAATATGTTTATTCCCAATGTTATTTCAAGTTAAAAAGGAGATAAGCAGTTTTGCCCCTACTTGGTACATTTAGTTTTACTCTGAGGTATATAATAAACTAGTATTTACGTGACTCATAGATATTCTTCCTCCTAGTACGTGACGTATTTTGTAGATAGTATCTTTCAATACATTTATTTTATACCACGAGCTTATTAAAAACTTTTCCGCGTTCGTTTGTCCAAAGATACAGTATTTTTCTTAAAAAAAAAAACATATCAGTATATTTTATCGATTCTGAATTGTAAGGTGACTACCACACGGCTTTTTATAACAAAAATCCAGCCACAGATCAGTTTAACACAATGAATAGAGATTATACAAAAAAATTGCGCGTGTGGCCAGCACCTGGCCGCTCGACAGTTGCGCGTAAACCGGAGCGGCCAGCTGCTGGGCGGTCAATAGTTTCTGAGATAAACTATATACCACGGCAAAATAAATTTGCCGTGATACCATTAACGGAACAATCTAATGGTACCACGGCAAATGAACGCTTCCTGCTTCGTCGTCACGTAACGTGACGCACTCGGCTGCATGACGCAACGTGACTCACGCCGACAGAAACAGTATATATTGTACTTGTGTGCGTGGGAGTGAGACTTGTCATTGTAGTAGAATCCATATGTTTATTTGGTTATTGGGAAAATTAATATACAACATGAACGGACATTTTCCAGAATTGTGGTTAATACTATAGAACAATAATTAAATATGTATTTAAGTAATAAAATCACGAGTTAAATAAAAACAATTTATTGATATCTCCTCATATCCAGTATTTACAAAAAAATATACAAAAGAGTCATCACTTTGAAATTAATTAACAAAATAACCTACTATTACCATCATTAGTCTTATTTAAAGTAGTAATTAACTAAAATTAGAAGTTTGAGATTGAATAACGTTATGGATACGCTTAATTAAAAGTTACTCAACACCAACCTATGCTTTAAAATTTTATTTTGGATTTTTCGTTCTTTTTTGGGTTCCGTACCCAAAGGGTCAAAAAATGACCCCATTACTGAGACTTCGCTGTCCGTCCGCCGTCCGTCCGTCACCAGGCTGTATCTCAAGAACGGTGATAGCTAGACAGTTGAAATTTTCACAGATGATGTATTTCTTTCGCCGCTATAACAACAAATACTAAATAAAATATAAATTTAAGGGGGCTCCCATACAACAAACTTGTTTTTTTTAGATTCCACGAACGGTACGGAACCCATCGTGCGCGAGTCCGACTCGTACTTAACCGATTTTTTAAACATTGTTTCCCAAAATAGTTTATGAAAAATTCAAGATTTCACATTGAGCGTAAATATTTTACAAAGCGTAGCCTACACTATAGTTACATTGTCTAATAATGACATGACTACTTATATGTAGTCATTATAAATCAGTCTTACAATGACTTCATATTAAAAAAAATAACTTCCCCATTCAATGGGTAAAATGTAGGAAGATTCCTTTAAATTCATGCTAAATGGTTCTTTTTGTGCTAATGAAACACTTGAAAATAACTTTTAATTAAATTCACTTCAAGGGTAACACGAACATTCATAATTTATCAACGTTAGTACATTATTTTTCTAATGTTCGGAAGTTATATAATTTAATTGAATCTAAAATCTACGTCCAACTTTTCAGTACAATATATTATACTTACGTATATATTTTACACCCCTTCGTGGTGCCAACAAGCTTTATATTGTAGCCCATAAGGTGTAAGAATTATATATTACACAAAATCCTAAGTCGATAGCCGAACCGGATCAAAACGTAAAGGGGATTATTTACCCTACGCATTAAAACTATTTTAAAAATCATTACAGAAATACGAATTTACTCGAGGAAAAATTGCAAACATAAAAATATTAAAATTATAGGGTCGCGTCATCGTTAACAAGTTTAAAGCTAATTGCAAAAATAGTCTTGTTTGTAGTACAACGTAAGTTGAACTATAGGTGTCGCTCCATCCCAATACGTTGGTTAAAAAGAACGATAGGAAAAATTTGAGTTATGGACTCGTTGTCATGTTAGCTCAATTACTTATTTACACTAGGTTACAGCATACCCCGGCTAAAGGGGTGGATGGACGCAGGTTCGAATCCCGCACATGACTTAAATTTTTCCTCTCGTAAATTTGTAGTTTTGTAATGTATCCGCAGAGCATGCGTTATTGAAAACATAAACATCTTCAAGGAAGTTCCCTAAAAGCATCAAAACGTGTACAGTATCAACGTGTATACACTCGCCTTAAGCGAGCGTGTTTTACGCCTTATGAAAACAGTCACATTGAGTAAGATACACATTTAACATTATATTTTACATCGACTTTATATACACCAATACATCACATATTTATAGTCGAATTGGGGATATTCCTTTACCTAACTCACTAAAAGATAATCATAAATTTTACTAAATCATTTCTTTACGCGCTTTTACAATTTATCCATGTAAAAAATAATTTATTCTATAAGCCTTTAATTGCAATACACGCATTGACATTCTACATTTTTATTTTTGAGCTGGTTGTTCTTGACTCAATACCATAATGGTACTATAGAAGCAAAAACATATTATTTTATATGTTTTTGCATTGTCTTTTGTGTTCTTTAGAGAAGACATTTTGTACCGATACCACTCATGTGGAATAAGGTTCTGAAGATGATGATGTTCTCGACTCAATAATTACTATTTCACAATTTTCAAGATTACTATACTATGCATCTTGTTGTAAAAATATAGATCGTCAATGAATGCTTACACCACTTTATTTGACATTCACAAACAAAAAGTTCACTATTCACAATACTGCCCTTTTCAGACATGTTCCATATTCAGCTTAGCTTAATCGTACAAAACACCATTACGCCTGTATAGCCCAGGATGGGCAGGCAAGTGTCCAAACACCCACAAATCACCATTACAAAACTGCACTAAATCATTTCACTTTAGAGTATACATCAGCAAGATATAGATGGCGCCTCTAATCGAGTTTAAACTGTAAGCATGGGTATGAACTGTGATTAAGTCCACGTGAACAATATGCACAAGCCTGAGTAAAGAAAAATCGATTCGTTTACAACCTTACAGGCCGACTCGCTCTTCTAGTCTATGACAAACTGGCAGCGAACCGAACGTGCAAAATAAACAGGCTTGTTATTTTGTTTGCAACTGAAATATTGCATTATTAATTATCTTAAATATTTGTTGTTCAAATAGAATTTATGGGACATAATTAAGTAGACATTTTTAGTTAGATTTTCGTTAGATTCTTAAATAGTTTTGAGATCGTAACAAAAATGGTCTAAGGCACACATCCTATATGACGTCAAATATGTTGTATTTTTACACGACTGCCAAAAACGACTGCTGAAAAAAAGACAGTTATGTTTTCAGGGTTCATGTCTATATTATGTTGTGAGTATCTTTATTCCACTATAACTTCTAAATGGCTAAAGCAAGTTTGATGTAAGAGATATCGTTAGATTTGTCTTGATAATCCAAGTAACACTAGGTATAAAAAAAGAAGAGAAAAATAATATGGTCGATATTTTTCTTCCAAACATATCGAGTGGGGTATCAAAGTGAAGAGCTTTAAACAACGATTCCATAAATATATATAACTTGCAGTTTTAATTTTAATGGAACGATAAATCGTGTAACGAAAAAAGAAAATTTACAGTCGGGTTTTTTACTTCTTTAATAAATTTATACTTGTTTCTTAATTCAAAGACGACATGAAATGATTTGATATCTCGTTAGCTATAAACCAAAGACAAATTAAGTTATATCTCAAAGCTAATTTAATTCTCATATATCTATGATGTCATTATTTAAATAGTGTATTATAGTCCTAATACTGAGAACATTAACGGTTCATCGTTTCTTTATTTTTATAGAAAAAACAACATTGTAATAAAAAACTACCAAATAGAGCACTACACTAAACCCTATTACGTCAAAACGTGATCGTAATCGTAGAACGTATCGTGATCAGTTTAGTCCGGTCAAATTAGACCAAATAATAAGAGTAATGCTACATAATAAACTTCCACCAAGCTGAAAATCAGTATAATTGTTTAAAATATTATAAAAAATAAAATTTGACAGTTCCCCATCTTTCTCCTGTAAGGATTTTTTTTTATTCAAGTTCAAAGGTCAATAAATGAGCATTTCGCGATTTTCACCAAAAAGGTAAGTTTTATCATAAAAATACTACACACAAAAATTGTAGATCATAACATTATCTACTTCACAATATTATAACTTATCTTCGGCTTGGTGGGAATTTATGTAGCATCACTTGTCTAAATTGACCGGACTAAGTTAGCTGTTTGACGAGGCCTTCGAAAACTTACTTAGAGTAAAAAAAGACCCAAATAGTATGAAACTAATAAATTATTATAAAAGCCGATTATTGAAAACTTATAATCACGGGAACTTTCAAACAAACTAATAAATGTTTCCTTGCGGCCATCATCACAGCTTGCTTTCGTATACTCTTCGCGTTACACTAAATAGTTCATTCATCAGAGACGGGGGAAGTGCCCCGCGCGCTGCTGATGAGATGTGCGACGAAGTAATCGTCGAAGTTGAACTCTAATCATTTGTCCCAGAGGCCGACCTCCTTCATCTTGCCGTGGAAGTACTTCTCGAGGGCGTTGGCACATCTCAAAGAAGAAAATAAATATTTTTTACGATTATAATATAATAAATATTTTATATTTTTTAAGACGGCTATGACGCCATTTACTGTGTGTGTTTGAGTGAGTGTGTGTGTCTCGTGACATCGTAGCTGCAAAGGTGCGAAGCTAGATGGATTATGATTCTGTTTTTTCGTAAGCAAGCATCGCAATGCCAAGACTAAGTATGTTAGTAAAAAACCTGGTCAATAATTTTCAAGATATTTCTTAAATCGAAGCATAGCTTGCGAACCGCACCCCGTGTAGCACCGGATCTTGGTGGATATTATAGCTGAAAGATGCAGATTTGAACTGAAGAAATTGTCAGGCAAAGTTTGCTTCATGCTGGAAAATTAATACGAAATCATCTGAGTAATATCCTCCCTAATGTACTCATCAAGAGCAAAATACCAAAAAATAAATAAATTAACAAAAAAAAAACAACATCAAAAAAATATGTGTGTGAGGGTGTGTGTGTGTGTGTATTGGGGTATGTGAGAGTTACCTGTAGTAGTCTGTATCGGGCGAGTTGTAGAGGCGGCAGTTTGTGAATATCCGGGTCATGTCCGCGATGAATAGTCGCTTCGACACGTAGTACCGGGACTTTAGTCGCTCGCCCATCGTGCGGAGATCTGATCATTTAACGTTACAACAAACTATTTAATTATTGATTCCTTATCAAATAATGCAATAAAAACTAAGAGAATAAATAATCGGCATTTCTTATCCGGCCAGACGTATATTGGACGGAAAGTTGGCATATCTCTAAAGAGTACTCATATATTTTGAAAAAGCTTTCTAAAATAAGTCAATTGAGAGATGGATAGAGGAGAGATTACGTATAGTAAAACTCACCCATAGGATATTTGATGTGGTCGTAGTAATCCGGCACGTCCGTTTTGTCGACGGGCTTCAGGAACGGCCACGCAGCTGCGTGGTTTTTCAGCTGTAACATATTATTATTTAGCTTAATACTACCAGACTTCATTTCCTCGAAAATAATTATAATTCATTTATATTAGAATATACAACTTAAGGAGATACATTTTTCGAGTAGTTTATGGACAATACACGCTTCTTCGGTACAAATCAACAAACATTTCCATGGACTATTGGCCTCAGGAATACGGCTGGAAATAAAACCTAAGGCAATACATAATGTGCATTTTTTGTTACCCAAAAACAGTAATTGAAATTGTACTGAACCTAAGAAATATTAATGTATTTTTACAGCTGATGCGTTCACCTATATATCACCTGCCTATAAGGGATGACAACTGCTGGCATACATCATTAGGTTAGCCTGTTTGCTATCTTCGACCACATTATCACTCACCATCAGGTAAACTAGAGACTAATAACAAGACTAGTAAAACTCTAGAGTATCCTTTATTTAAAAAAGGGACGGAGACTGATGATCTATTTTAAGGTGGTTGCTGGCCACCTGGACAGAGAATTCCTAAAATGCCTTACCACCATCTTAAATCCGCAGCTGGATTCGAACATTGGACTCACCCCCGCGGGAGTCCTGCTATTGCAACGGGTAATTCCACTCAGCCCAATTGACATTCCCCATATGAGATTTGTCAAGTTTCTTCCACAAAATCCATTGTCGTTTCATAGAGTTCATAAAGGTGATTTGTGAAAAAGGTTTTTCACAATTAATGAGAATATTCCATGGGGATTGATCGAATAATTCTTGAAGCAGTGATAGCTCAGTGGCATTGGTTATGGACTGCCGTGCAGCAGATCCATGGTTCAAATCCCGCCGCTGTCTTGAGTTTCACCGCATGGTGTAAGGGCATTTTGGGAATGCCCGCCTGGCTAGCGACCACCCTCACGTAGAAAATCTGTCGCCAAGCACGTAACGTTGTGCTCCGGTAGCAGTCCTTGAGAGCCAGTGAAATTACATGAGAGAGTTAACAACTATGTCTCAAGGGGACGGGCGCAGTGCAATTCGTGACTTGTGACGAAATGCTTCTGTCATCGGCAGAGGTTACTCCACTTCACATAAGATGGGCCACGAGTTTGTTCAGTAAAATAATATTTTAAAAAAAAATAAACAAAACATGTAACCAACTTCAATACTCAAAATTGTGAAATAACTTGTTGAAGTTGGTTCAAAAGTACCTATTATCACAATATTGTGCGCATGGTACCGAGTTCGACAAGTTATTTCATACTTGTGGGTGTTGAAGGCGGTTCCATTTTTTGTTTAAAGTTTTTTTTTCACTCTATTTAGTAACCCTTGCTATTTACGGGATCGATTGTCAATCATTGTCAACGACTATAGCATCAAAATAGGTAAATATTTTTCAGTTATTGGAGTGTAACTCAAAAACGGCCTGACCGATTTTAATAAAATTTAAATTGGACCAAACGACAAGCATCAGCTTTTAAACAAAACAATATTTTCAAAATAGTTTCTGGGTGAACCGTTTTTTTGTCAAAAGTTCTGAGGTATCAAACATACAAAAACAGATGAATTGGGAACCTCCTTTTTTGGAAGTCGGTTAATAAATAAGTCATTGCCAATGGTCCATTTTACCGAGCGTAGTTATATGACGTGTTACGCTATGCGCTAGTGTATCGGCGCGGTGTGGTGTGGTATCGCTATAAGAGACTCACAGCATGCAGCACGTTCCTGAGCGCAGTGGGGTCTGCGTCGGGCTCCGCGTCGAGCCGCGGGGGCGGCGCGCGGCGACACGCCTCGCGCAGCCCGGGGATGCACTCCGCGGGGATGCTGCGGACCTACACACGCATGCATATGTATATGTTACCAGAAAAAGTTTATTCACTCATTATATAAAATACATATTCAATATATAACCAGGTTAATCTAGGATCTAGGACATGTATGCATAATCAAGGAATTCTATAGAATACCACATAAAGAGATCAGGTAAAGTGTACATTGATACCAATAAAACACCTTTCGTTTTCTTAAAATGGACTACCTACAGTAATGTATGTACAATTATGGGTATGTACGGGTTGCCCGTGACGTGCCGGGCTAGAATGTCATCCCCCCATCTTTACCCGTGGGTTTCGTAAGAGGCGACTAAAGGTTAACACTCCAGAAGGTGGGCAGCAGCACTTTCTCTACGATCACCAAAACGCCTGCCAAGCGTAGGGATTATGACAAACCCCCCCTAATCAGGAAGGCTAGGTTCTGCAGTGAATAATCCGACTGCTACGGTACCCAGTAAAGTACGCGTATGTTTAAAAGACCCATAAACACTATGTTTGTTCTATAGACCTTTGACATAAGGACCAACAAACAGCGGAGTATCATATGGTTAGGGCACAACCATAGTATTATATTTATATTGAAGCTGACCAAGTTAATATTGAACTTTCCAACTTTCCTTTACTTTCAAGATTCCTTCAATTGACACATGCTTAACAAAATTACAGTATTTTGGATGGAAAAGATAACTACCAGCGGGACTTGAACCCGTCACCCCAGAATACCGTTTTTGTCGCATTACCAAATTGTGCCATGAATAAAGGTACGCTGAGATGCAGCATATAAAAATCAGCCAAGTGCGAGTCGGACTCACGCACGAAAGGTTCCGTACCATTAGTTATACAACATTAGACTTCATATTTTAACCTTTTTTGTTTTAACGTGCGCGAATCCACGTCCTACGAAAATGCATTAAACATAATCTGACATACTTTCTCAACGCATGCCAATATTGCCAATCGACCATGGTTACTGTTGCTCTCACACTTAAGACTTCAACCTCTCAAGCGCATTTGTAATGAACATAGCTTAAGGTACGCCAGTCAAACGTGTGGACGTGACTAACTGAACTGAATCACGTGAGGTACACGTGATCGACGAATGAGACCAAAATTATTGTAATCACGAGACAGTTGTCATTGGCTTGTCCCAGTCCTGTAGAAGTCGCATGGCCATAGTCGTGTCCAAATCGTATTTTATTAGTGGCATAACTATACTTACGCCTTCTTTGAAGCAAGTCAGTCCCGGATAGATTTTTCTGACTTCTTTTTGCCGCATATCGATCAACTTCTTTACGATCTGGAAACAAAGTCATAGTGAAATCAAAGAACTGAGCTGATTTTTCCCTTGAAAAAATTGTTTTTTAACCTATGTACTAATATTATAGGTGCTAATTTTTTTTATTAAAATTCATTTTTAACCACTAATGTTTGGAAAAAATATCTGGCTAAACTCGAAATGCAAGAGGTACATTCACTCCTCTCCAGGAGGTTAATCTCTGTTATTTACTGTACTTTCAGTATTAAATATTTATGCCTTAATCTACAATATCATCTATTTTAAGTGAATATGTGGTTGAACAGGCTCTCAAGGACAGCTATCGGAACGCATCATTAGGTGCTTGGCCACAAGTAGTAAACTTGAGAGTGAGAGCTGGCCACGCGGTGTTCTTCCTTTACTCAGGACGGAAGCACACTTTGTGTAATGACAGCTTGCAGTGCGTGACAGTGGGACTCTCTTATTCTTTCATGTCGTCCTGGTACATCATAGGTCAACTGAAGAGCAGGGGCAAAACTAGTACTATTTCAAATCCACTAGTTATTTTTTTATAGGATTGTATTTTTTTTTATGTTATTGAACCTCTGCCTATATATAACAGATGCATTTCGTCACAAGTCACGAATTGCACTGCGCCCGTCACCTTGAGACATAGTTGTAAAGTCTCATGTGCCTGTAATTTCACTGGCTCTCAAGGACTGCTGCCGGAACACACCGTTAGGTGCTTAGCGACAGATTTTCTACTTGAAGGTGGTCGCTAGCCAGGCGGGCATTCGCAAAATGCCCTTCCAACATGCGGTGAACAGGTCCACTCCATAGCCAAAGTCACTGAGCTATCACTGCTTCAAAACAAGCACGAGGCCCACCTAGTATTATATAACCTCTGTCTATAACAAAAGCATTCGTCACAAGTGACGAAATACACTTCACGTGTCACCCCGAGACAAAGGTGTTGAGTCTCATGTGCCTGTAATTTCACCGGCACCCATATCCTTCAGAACGGAACACAGTAATGTGAACATGAGTGTGGTGAGTGGCGGTAGAAATAGGTGACGCTACTTCCCCGGAAGAACTCGTTCACAAAGAGTTTTACTACAACTAAACTTACGTGTTTGATGACAACTATGATCTGCTTGTTCGCAGGGTAGCAAAGTCCCGCCCCACTAAATTTTGATGTATTACTCAATCTGGACAAACCTCCTTCTGTTTCCTGACGACGCCTGTGAACTGTGTATAAACGACTCGCGGATTCAATTCGCAGTGCATCAGAGTCGCGCCCTCATAGTCTTTTATGTAGCCCTGGTACATCGCCCGCGGAAGTCTTATGTCTTTGCTGAAGCCCTGCTTCTTGAAATAACCTGTACAGATTGGTTTTATTATTATCATTAAGTAATTATAAGTTATTTGATATACAAGAGTGCAAAGTTGCTTTTTAACCGCTGCTCAAATTTGATGATCGAGCAAGCAAAGGACACTAAAATTGAACTTTCAAAAATTAGAATCCTGAGCGTTAGCAGAAAAATAATTGCACTCGAGTGCAACACGTAACTTTTCATCCCACCTCAGCGAGGAAATAACTAAATGCAAAAGAGGTTTAACCGTTGCAGCAATTTAACCACACATGTGTGGTTGAGTTGACAGGTGCGTAAAGTCGCAAAGACCACACATGTGTGGTTTCATGCACACCAATTTAATTTATATGTTTAGTTCAATTGTACAACCAAATTGTCTGTTATTGTCTATGGACAAATTGTAGCGTGTGAAACGCGCTTTATTTTGACGGGTCAATGAGAACAAAGTATATTATTGGCAAAAAGAACGAACTAAAAGAATATGAAACATAATATAAGCTTTCATTCGGTTTGCGCGCGAAAAATAAAATCCAATAAAAAGTGTTTTTAGTGACAGTTTTACATAAAGGTGAGTAAAATAATGCTTTACGTAGTTCTATGGACATTCATACAGATAAAAAGTGTAAAAAACTATATGTATAGTGATAAATAGGTTACAATTTTCGGTAAAAACAATAATGATTAGTCTAGTCTAGTCACGAACTACTAGCATTGGTGATTCGTGTTTCAATGGAGTGTCTGACATAATGTCATTTATTATTATAATTAGATACCTAATTTCTCCTTTTATGCGTTTCTATACCTACATTTGTCGTAAAGTTTGAGTTTTCATACTAAACTGCAAATCAGAAACGAGCCCATTTGCTATTGAGCTAGTCTCCACATTTTGGTGCAATTTTTGAAGAGCGCTGTGATACTGTCGATATTTTTTATCGATATTTACAGTAATCAGTGAGTTTTATTGGCAGTGTCATAACTCTCTGTGGTTTTGTGCTCAACTAGGACAACATTCGATTAAGTTTGTAAAAACATATACATATGTAAATAATTAGCGTAGGTATTACTACAGCGAATTTTTAATCGCTCTAAAAATTTGTCAATGGGATGTTCTTGCAAAAGCACTAAAGATCGTAAAAATAATGCATCTTATTATACAAATTTATATTTATATGTGTTAGTGTTGCGCTATTTTCATAATAATTAACTTCTGTTTCAGAAGTTCCAATAAATCTTCAGCATGTATCTTTCACTCTATCCACGTGACAATTTGATATGAATTCCGTCCCGATAATTTTTCTGCGTTAATAGAAGATGAGGAGATGAAGACCAAAATGATGAGTCTATTGATACACAGGTAATTTCTTTGTTTATGTAATTATTTTCTCTAATTGTTAGGCAATGAAACTGATAAATTGCCAGAGTAAAATATATGAGGTCTAATGCACGTTTGCAGTAATTTTTATACTAGTATATTAAATTCGTTATTACTAATATTAAATATAGTCACCCTGTGACCACGATCACTGCAAAGTGTTTGAAACGTCGAGACAATATTAAATTCGTGGTTATTTGTGATACTCGTTCATACATCCATGACAGCGACATTTTTTTATATAATGAAAGGGGTTTTATTAGTTGAAGATTTTTCTGGGTGCTAATTATGCAAAATAAAGTTGTATTGACATCCAAGATGGTGGACATTACTTCTTAAATAAATATTTTTTTATACCTGTATATATATTTTTTTAGTGGTGATGATTACGAATATGAGTCACTAATATATCACCCGGTTGCCGCGACCCGAAATGTAATAACTCCGTTTGTTTGGAATAAACGTACGTCCGCGCACGAGATAGCCTGGGAGCGCATTGCCCTTGACATTGTAATCAGATCATCACACATTCAAAGACTCGCGACCGCGCGTTCAAAAACTGATTGCATTGTTTACCATTGTTTACCGAACAGTACTAACAGTGCTAACAGTACTGATGTTTGGACCGATTTGTATATGCATGCTCACGGCTGTTTGCATTAGTCTTCATTCGTACCAAGCAAAAGCATGCGTATGACATTATCCATCTATTTTAACGAATACATATCCTCCTTACTGTAATGTATCAGCCAGATTGTTCACTGCTGAACACAGCCTCCCCCTTAAGGGGGGGTTTTCCATAATCCCCACGCTTGGCAGGCGTATTGGGGATTGCAGTTTAAGATATCAGTTCCCCAGAAGCCGCTGCTGCCCACCTTTCGGTATTTTTACCTATAGTCGCCTCTTACGACACCCACAAGTAGCAATGGGGGGCTGACATTACCCCGGCACCCCTCGAGGCCTTACTTTCTTCAACCTCCTAACTTTCTAGAAAATTACGCATTTTAAATGTTATAGGGTAATTGAGAGAGATAATTAAGAGCTGTAAAAGAACTACTGTCAAAGAACTCAGATTTTTAACTTTTCTATTTCATTGGTTGTGACAGTTGAGCCACAGATTCGTAAGCATGCCAATGCTTGCGGTCCAAAGTGTACTCAGAGCGTTATTGGCATGGAGTGCTCACGGTGCCCATTCGTGGGACTGTGATTGTTGTCAGCTCTGAGTGGCGACGTCATCGATAACATTACACTTAACAGTCATGCAAACGTTTGGTGCCCTTCGTACAAAATGGCTCTGAGCGTGCTATTGGTATGAATTGCGCTAATCGTCAGCACTCCGAAAGTGCTCTCCTAAATCATAAATGTAGAGTTTATCTGATTTTATCTCGAGCTAGCCTTTAGTAAGAAAACAATGTACAAGGGAAACTTTATCGTCCCATACGAGAATGAATTTCTGTAATCTGTATTCACTAAATATCACTTTTTTTTCAGGGGCTCAAGCTATGTAGCCTACTTGCTGGCTACTATGTAAACATATATGTTTTATTTTGTTACAGAGAACTTAGCGACGAAGAAGATGAGAAGACTGCGGCAGCTTGGGCCCGAATCCTATGGGAAAAGAGCCCTATGCAAGTTTATGAAATAATAATAAAGCACGACCTCACATTTCAGACACGCGATAAGTTGCAAGACATTTTTTTTGTTTCCTAGTAAAAGGAGGCGAACTTATTACCATCCTCCAGGCATAGGTTCAAACTTTGGATTGATACTGAGAATGCCATTGTCGGATATATCTAATTGTCGGTTGAAACCAAATAACTATACACATGGTAGTCGAACCCAGGCCTTGTGATTCCAATGCGACACTTCCACTCACTCACCATCGAGTCTGTATTTTTCGAGGCGGAATAAATAAATACAAAAGTATGTTTGTGAGTTGTGTGTTTGTTACTCAACTACACTTTGCAGGGATTTCGATTTTAGGAAATTTGGTAGACTTATATAAATCAATTAAGAGGGATATTTTAGATATGGTTCCATAGTCCAGATTAAAATGTAAAGTGATATAAACAGCAAATTAGGGTATACATATAAATTTTATTGCTTTCAAATAACACGTATTTTAAGTAGTATGTAAAACTAGTAAAAACTAGCCTTTGATTACCATCTCAGCTCTTTGGTTGATTATTAGGTCGATAATGTTAGTCAGGATAAACCTGGAATAGGTAAATTCATCTTCAGGCCAAGTGCCGGAACATTGTAATAGAATAGACTTTAGGTCTAGAGTGCTTGGTTACAATTTTAACTTGAGGGTTGTAGTTAACCTTTCATAAAATGCCCTATCACAATGCAGTGAAGTTCAAAGCAACTCGCAGGTATGCTATCTTGATCTCACACAAGATCAGTTAAATAAACTTGAGCGACTCCAAAACTTTTGTATAAGGTTCAAATACGGCTTACGCAAATATGATCATGTCTCTGAATTTCGTACCAAGCTCAAGTGGCTACCTATTCGTCTTCGCCGGAATGCTCATATACTACATCTCCTTTACAATATTTTGTTCCTTCCTACGTCTCCACCCTACCTCAAGGAACGTTTCAAATTCCTCCATACTACCCATGCTTTATCGTTACGGTCATCAGATAATTTATTGCTGCGGGCACCCGTAAGTAGAACCTCCTTCTATCATTGTTCTTTTACTTCTGAAGCTGTTTGATTGTGGAATCTTCTTCCACTTGAAATAAAACGTGCTCGTTCATTGGTCTCTTTTAAAAATCAGGTCAAAACTTCACTGTAACTTTGGATATGTACATACAACATTACTGAACTAATTTTTTCTATAATATGTTTTAAATGTTTATTTAGGTATATTTTTTATGTTATGTATATCTATATATGTCTTTATAATTCTTATACGTTACGTATACTTTTATATATATGTATAGTATATTTCATTTTTGTTTTGTTTAATTAAGATCCTTAACTATTTTTTTTTACTGTTTTAGTAACATTAGCTTAAAACCCTGTCCATGTACTATCAAAATCTCCAACATTGTTGGGTTGTCTGGAAGAGATCGCTTTAAGCGATAAGACCGCCCATTGTTTCACTTAGTTATATTGTATCTTTAGTTGAAAGTTTTTTATTTATTTTTAAATTAATCTTTGTGTTGCAATAAAGAGTTTATCTATCTATCTATCCATCTATCAGGTATTTGAGCCATAGTACTCCGTGCGGCAGTCCATAGGCATTACCTACCGCTTAGCAATCACGGCTTTATAAGTCGTATTAACACGGTGTACTAATAATCTATAAAAACATCTCTATTTTGTTCAGAAAACAAACTTTTTGTGGTAAAAAACGTTTAAATGGTCTATAAAATGAATTTTTGACTATAGACAATGTTATCGATAACCGTAACATCACTATAAGTAATGTTATTTTTCATACAAATATTCACATGATCTAAACATTGATTTATTTCAATTTTTTACAATAATGTAAATGGTAAGAGATCTAGAAATAAATAAATATAAGCTTCATATGATTCTACTTGTTTTATTTTGTCAATAAACCCTATTTTACTGCATGGTAGTGCTTCTAATGTATGTCTACAGGGGTAAATACAAGTAGTCGTGATTAGTGAATTTCTATAATATTTGTTGAAATTTATGAGATCTACTGAAAGGTTCCATGAAATAAATATATTTCTCATGAATAATACCTACAGGCTTTTATTTCCAAATTCTTCAGGACCATGTTCTTATCAGATTACAAAGTTGTACGATCAGGTGAGGTTGTACATTATATACGTGTGCGGTTGCAATGACTTCAATACTATTTTTTAGGAAATGTTGAGTAAAACAAAAAAACTAAAGATGCAGTTCTGCAAAAGGTATAGTCTTTTTTATATAGATACAGGTAGATTTATAAAATAATCGTACATAAGTCGACTAATTACACATTTTCCATGGTGAGTGCATAATTTTTCATAGTATCTTGGTTTTGAAGAGGTATTACCTGTCATAGATAGAAAAACTAGATCAGATTATAAATCATCGTAATAAAGTAATCATCAATTGATATTTTCCTTTTTATTTTATTGGAATCGGTTTAGTCAATCAATAAATATGGCATAGAATATAACACTAGGTTATTTTATTTATTGGTCCGCCATGACACCTGGTGGCCAAGTGTCACATTGCGTAATGACTGAGCGCGAGCGAGAGGGTTAAATAATTTTTGTTTTTAAACCTATATGACGTTAATAGAAAATGGAACGCGCAAAGCATTTTAAAAAAGTACACCAAGAAGGTTCCGAGTCTGAGTTTTTAACCAATTAAAAATTATTGTATGATAAATTCTGCACCATGGAGGTAGAAGTATATAGGTTTAATGATGTTTTGAATTCACAAACTTAGTGCACACGATGTTCTTAATTCAATTTCCTTTATCCTCTAGCGGATAAAAACATCTTTTGCACTCAGATATCGAAGAGCGAAAATACTCGTCCAGACATGGGGGAATAAAAAAAAAGGTATCTCTCCCCTTATGGTTGTCTTCTATTAGACCTAACAAACATCTTTAGTTGTATGTTTTTATAATTAATTAATTTCCTCGATCTATTCGTCAGCGATTCAATAATAGTTACCAGTAATCGATTTAGGTCACTATTTTCACATCAGACTTTCAGTTACACTCGAAGCACGATTGTGAAAAACTAACAATAGTAAACCGACGAAATTTTCAGATTGAACACTTTTTCACTAATTGAGAATACTTTTAACTTCCCTCGTAGGTAGTATATGAACTGTTTTTCAGAGGCAGATGCTGAAACACTCCGTTGAGTGATGAACGAGAGACTTTGAACTTGTGGGTACCTTTTTATTGTATATATGTTAGGTGATCTTTATCATGATGATATGTATATATACATACATCATAAGTGCCTAGGGATTTTATTTTTTATTTTGCGCTGACGAATAAGAAGGCTACGCGCGTCGGTAGATGAGTGTTCGCAAAATGTCCTATCAACATGCTGTGAATATCTTAAATAAAATTTATTTATAAATACTTCACATGGTTATTGTTAGAATCCAATAATAAGTTACACAAAATCTTTACCTATTGCGAATTCGTCTGCAAAACTAAGAAAATGCAGGATATTGTTCCTTATGTGGTAGTCCTTGAGGTGATTCATCAAATGCGTCCCATATCCCTTCACCTGTTCGTTTGAGGTCACCACGCAAAATACCAATTCACTGAAACCCTGAAAAAAAATAAGCAAAGGATAAAGCTAGGTTCACATTTGTCTGACGCGTTGTGGCGTGATGCATTCGAAAGGTATCGGTTTCATACATTTAATATGGTAGCGTTTACATTTATCGGATGCATTGTGTTGTGTCGCATCAGAAGCGATCCCGGTCGGCATCAGGTTGGGTGAGGTGCGGGGGGCAGCGCAGCGATATGACACAACGCCCGTTGTCTCACTGCATACTTTAGGTAGTAAACTACGGGTACATCGGCGTATCCATACGGGATTATTGTACGGCGCGTGCCGCGTCAGAAGAGATAAGAGTTATGCGTGGCTATGCGATAGAAAGAGAGACGCCTTGTATGTGAATATAAATATTAGGTGTTCCATTGTCCGCAAGCTGAAGTGCATGTATTGCGTCGTAGTTAGAGTAGCTTATTAGAATGGCTTTGCGGAGAGATCCTTCTGGTTCTTTTTATTCTGTGGTAACGGGTCGGACTAGTCACTATCGTGCACGCGCCAGTGTTGTAGTTTTTTCTTTTTTTTATGCCTGATAGGTTAGTCTTTGACCTCTTTCTCACTTGATGGCAAGTGATGATGTGGTCGAAGATGTTGTTCAGGTTAACCTAGAATTACTGGTTCTCAAGGATAGCTACCAAACTGAATTGCTTGCTTTTGGACAAGCCAAGTGCAACATTGATATATAAAATAACACGAATTTATCCGTTATACATATGATGTAATACTGAAAACGCCGCGCGGCGGTTCGTCCACTGCTGAACACAGCCTCCCCTATTTATAGGGTATTTGCCATAATTCCCACACTTGGCAGGCTTCTTGGGGATCGCAGTGTAAGATGGCAGTTCTTTAGAAGGCACTGCTGCCCACCTTAAAGTATGTTTCCGTTAGTCGCCTCTTACGACACCCACGGGAAGATATGGGGAGGTACAATTGTAACCCGGCACCCCACAGGGGATATAATATACATAAATGCGTATTTTTTATTATTCACGTTTACATACCTGAGATGGAAAAGTCCTAAAGCATATACCACCGATGGGTCTGCCTTCTTTTATTAAAGCTAACGTTTTATGTTTGCTGAAAAAACAAATGTTATACATTACATTTTGTACCATTTTCAATGTCAACAAGTTAATTGTAGTTTTTGAAGCAGTGATGGCTCAGTGGCATTGGCTATGGACTGCCGCGCAGCAGGTCCATGGTTTGAATCCCGCCGCGGGCTTGAGCTTCACCGCATGGTGGAAGGGCTTTTTGCGAATGCCCGCCTGGCTAGCGACCACCCTCAAGTTGAAAATCTGTCGCCAAGCACCTAACGGTGTGTTCCGGCAGCAGTCCTTGAGAGCCAGTGAAATTACAGGCACATGAGACTTAACAACTATGTCTCAAGGTGACGGGCGCAGTGCAATTCGTCACTTGAACGATGAACTGCATCTGTTATAGGCAGAGGTAACCGCTTAACATCAGGTGGACCTTGAGCTTGTTCCGTCACAATAACATAAAAAAAAAAAAAAAAAAAGTTTTCTTTTCACCGTCGGTGTTCTTATATGAATATGTATAACACTACAATCTATATACTATAACGAAAACGTTTAGGTACTTAACCTAAATGCAATTGCATTGCAAATACTCCAGACCACTACCAGTTTGCAGCGTGCCTAGTATGCTGGCGGCATTGCCCGGTGGATTGCAATACTTAATAGTTGAGCCAAATATTTGTCCTCATTTTGATTTCGCGTCGCATCGACAAAGCGCTATAAATTATGGAAAATAAGATGAGCTCCCCCCGGCCGCACGGATCTAATGTCTCAATAGAAGGTATTTAGTTTTTGATAGTCGCAGTCTGGGATTTGGTCAGATAATAGATAGCAATACGCTTGACTTATAGAAGGGAGCTATGAAATTAACTGGCATAATGTGAGTGATTTATTACCTCTACCAACTCTTTCAACGATATACCTACAGACATTAAAGCTATATTACATATATTTGAATAAAATAAATAATACTTACGAATCGAAAACTAATTGAGAGATGTATTCCTTAGTCATCTCTGGCAGTTGATGAGAGAAAACATTATGGAGACCTGGAAATATAAGCAAATAATTACTTTAAAAAAAAGAGGTGGTTCTTATTATTATTAGCATATTTTTTTAGACCTTTTTACTGGGTGAACCGATTTTGTTGTTTCTTTTTTATTTGTAAGCTGATGCTTGTCGTATAGTCCCATTTAAATTTCATCTAAGTCGGCACTCCGATAACGGATTTTTTTCCCATCTTGATGATATAGTTATTGCCAGTGAATGTCAATCGATGCAGTTAGTAGCAAGAGACAATAAAACGGGTGAATTATCTTTTTAACCTAAAATGGAACTGACTTCAACACTCAAAAGTGTGCAATAACTTCGTCAAATCGGTACCTACCATGCATACAATATTGTCATAATAGGTACTTCTGAATTGTCATGGTACCCATTTCAACAAGTTATTTCAAACTTTTGAGTGTTGAAGTTGGTTCCATTTTTAGGTAAAAACATTTTTTTTACACTACGTCTTAGTGTGTGCATAAATGCTAATGTCTTATAAATGTTTAATATGATCCACGTGGGTGGCGGGAGCGGCGCGCCCGCGTGAGTTGAAAGGACGCATCCAGACGCATTCAATGCCGTGATATCCTAAGTTTATTATTATTTTTTTTTTTATTCTTATAGGTTAGCTTTTGACCACAATCTCACCTGACGGAAAGTGGTGATGTGGTCGAAGGTGTTAACAGGCTTAACCTAGAATTACTGGCTCTCAAGGACAGCTGCCGGAACACACCGTTAGGTGCTTGACGACAGATTTTCTACTTGAGGGTGGTCGCTAGTCAGGCGGGTATTCGCACAATGCCATTCCACCATGCGATGAAGCTCAAGCCCGCGGAGGGATTCGAACCATGGACCTGAGCCATCCCTGGTAAATTATAATAATAATCAAATGAATTCTTACCTATAAGCCAGAGCATAGTCTGTTTATTCACTGGTTCAGTCAACGAGTTCCCAATGACATGGAATTCAATTAGTTTTCGTTGTTCCTCCACTTTGGCCGCTTCATCTCGAGGGGGTTGCATTTGGAAAAGTGCCTGAAATTGCTTCGATTTATTGCAAATATGATGTACGTAATTGCAGGTCTCACAGCTTAACTGAGTTGGAGTCTGGGCCACGTTTCCAGTTCTCGTGACATTTTCATAACATATAAATTGCTGAAATAGCCTAACGCAAAACGAATCTTACTGCATTTACCAGATAATATTTGAATAGGCAAGAATGATCTGCTGTGAAATTTACCCAAATTTACAAGGTTTTCAAAGAATAGGGCTTAAATTTTATTTAGAGTTTAGAACTTATTTCTCTGTTGGGATAACTTGACTCAAGAACTGGTAACGTCTTCTTAAAGAGGCATGCTGCAGGAGGGGGTGACACAGCAAATGAGATAGTTTTATGGGTTTTGCACAACTCACCACTCCTGCACAGCGCTCAAGAACCGACTCAAATAAACGGCATGTTGTATTTATTACTTTAATCTAAAACAAAATATGGCGTACGACAAAACCGATCGCAAATGCAACGCTAAGCAGTATTTAGAATGCGCAAATACATCACGTTTAAGAACTAAAATTTTTATTTCAGTAGAAGAACGATGGTCCAGCTGTTTCCTACCTTAGCTAAGTCAAAGAGAAGATAGATTTGTTGGTTTGGTTGTACGGACAGTTGAAATATACCTTCTTGGACTGAATAATGAGATTTTTTTAAATATTTGTTTTTATTAAATATTCCCCAAAATAACGTCTGAATCAATTCATTTTACATGCAAGTTTTATAAATCCCAACACAATAAAATATACATCACCCTGGACAAGGCGTTATCTTCTCTTTAAAGAGGACAGTTTCATCAAAGCCAAATATATTATTATACTACTTACAACAAATTATTCTATTGAGCTATGCTTCAAGAAATTGTATGATATAAAATATGACGTCTTATTTATAAATTATTTCAAGAAACAGCAAAAGTTCTACTTAATTTTAATTCTGCAAGGTATATTACAAGACCATTTTAATTATTTTCCGAATCCATAGATAATGAGAACAATACAATTTCATTCATAAAATGGACTTAATCATCCACGCAGATGTCAAAGGATTTAAGGCCCAATTTAACCAATATGGGGATCAATTAATACGAATTTTATACTATAAACCATTAAAATGTGATAGGCTTTTGCTGACGTAGAACGTCACACCCAGTAAAAGATTTTAAATTTGTTGCGGTTCCTGTCGTAGAAGAAAATAAATCTCCCTGGTTTGGACTTTTATGACAAGTGATGACAGCCAGGACTGGAAATATGTTATATGTATAATCAACTGTACAGGCTATACATTCGACTGGTTTAAATTTTAAATCTTAGATCAGAAGTTTTTCCTTTGCTACAGCCGTCAGCCTGCTGTAAAATTTCATAAAATCAATACCATGGCAAATTTTAAATACTGCAATGTCATTGGACGTCTACAGTGACAAAGGTCTATTATATATAAGGCCCGTTTCAGAATGTCCTAATAAAGTTTCGGGTTGCTATGCAACACATAAAATAACTGAATGATAAAAATAACAGTTGGCATGCAGCGCGTTTCAAGCTTTAACCGATGGATAGGCTAAATCGATGACTGTGACACGCAAAGATAGTATTTTATTTATTAAAATATTCTGGGTAGTAAAACCGGAACTTACTCGAACATTCTGAAACAGGCCCTTAGTTTGTTACAGAGATTTGTATACACCATAGTTTGGTGAAACTGGCCCTTCGCGAATTAGTTTATCATTCTTGTAGGTACTCTTAGTCGATAATGCATGTCTATAACAGTCTAATAATGTCTTCGGCTTAATGTATCTTCACCATGGAAAACTAAAAGAATCCTACCAAAGCCCTAGCAGATTTTGTCTTTTGGACCGAAAACTGTTCTGGTATGCATGAAAATGTCAATTATGTTTAAAGATTTTCTCGGCTACTGTGAATTTTTATAAAGGGATTACTCATAATTACATAGACACCATAAATTGAAATAGTAAACTAAAAATAATGAAATTGTACAGAAAATTTCAGAACTAGTTGTAGTAGTACATATAGGTACATTGGATATGGGCAACGGAACCGCAGGGGACACAGGCTGGCTGACTTTATGGAGAAAGAGGGACTTTTTATGATGAACTCTTTCTTCCAGAAGCCGCCTCACAGGAAATGGACCTGGTTGAGTCCCGATGGTTACACGAGAAATGAGATAGACTTCATTTTGACCACCAAGAAACATATATTCAGTGATGTCTCTGTGATCCATAGGGTGAAAACCGGTAGCGATCACCGAATGGTAAGAACATTGGATATTAATGTTAAACTTGACAGATCCCGTCTGATGAAGTCTACGCTCCGGCCTACTCGCGCAGATATCCAAAACCTCGAAAGTTTTCAACTCGAGCTTACTAATCGCTTCGCTTGCCTAAAGAATTTAGCTTCGGTGGATGAGATAAATAACGGTTTAGTAAAAACTGTTAAAACGGTGGGTTCTGAGTTTTTTAGACCCCGTCGTAGAGATGGACCTCAGAAACTCTCTAGCCATACTCTAGACATCATGGAAAAACGACGATCGTTGGCACTGCAGTCTTCCGATGATGCTAGGTCATATGGGCAGCTCAATAGACAAATTTCGAAGTCCTTGCGACATGACATACGCTCCTTTAATACCAAAAGTATTAAGGAGACGATAGAGCGGAATAAAGGCTCCAAAGTGTTTGCAAAGGATATGTCTATTGGGCAAAGCCGGTGAACAAAGCTGACGCGAGAAGATAGCAGTGTAGTGACGACCAACCCAGAGGTATTGAGAGAGGTTGAGAGGTTCTATGGACAGCTTTACACTTCGGTCGCTAAACCCGATACGAGCTTGGTCAAAGACCCAAGAGCCAAGCTGGCCTGACACTATACCGAAGATATCCCGGACATATCAGCCTATACGAGATTAGGATGGCCTTGAAACAGCTAAAGGACAACAAGGCACCTGGTGATGACGGAATCACATCTGAGCTTCTGAGAGCGGGTGGAACACCGGTACTCAAAGTCCTCCAGAAGTTCTTCAATTCCGTTCGTATTGGAGGTACAACGCCAGAAGCATGCAACAGAGGCGTGGTGATGCTGTTCTTTAAAAAAGGTTATAACACTTTGCTGAAGAACTACAGACTATCATGCTTCTGAGTCATGTTTATAAGCTGTTTTCAAGGGTCATCACGAACCGTCTCAGTCACAGGTATGATGAATTCCAGCCTCCCGAACAAGCCGGTTTCCGAAAAGGTTATAGTACCATAGACCACATCCATACGCTGCGGCAAGTTATACAGAACACCGAGGAGTATAACTTGCCACTATGGTTAGCGTTTGTGGACTATGAGAAAGCATCGATATCGATTCAATCGAAACGTGGGCGGTGCTTAAGTCTTTCCAACGATGCCGCATTAACTATAGGTACATTGAAGTGCTAAAGTGCTTGTACAATAACGCCACCATGTCGGTCCGAGTACAGGAGCAGAGTTCGAAGGCGATACCATTACAAAGAGGCGTGAGACAGGGAGATGTCATATCACCTAAACTGTTCACTGCCGCATTGGAAGATGCCTTCAAACATCTGGAGTAAGGACTCGGCATAAATATATACGGCGAGTACATCACTCATCATCATCATCTTAAGGCTTACTCGTTGAGACACTCGATTGAGGCTTTCGAGCATTGTGCTTAGGTCTTCCATAGAGGTGACTCCAATTTGCCGACGATATTGTGGTCATCGCGGAATCTATGGAAGACTTAAGAAAAATGCTCGAAAGCCTCAATCGAGTGTCTCAACGGGTAGGCCTTAAGATGAACATGGACAAGACAAAGGTAATGTCAAACGTCCATGTTGTGCCTGTACCGGTATCAGTGGGGAACTCGGTACTCGAAGTTGTTGACAAATATATTTACTTAGGACAAACAGTCCAGCTAGGCAAGTCTATCTTTGTGAAAGAGGTCAATCGTCGAATTCAACTCGGCTGGGCAGCGTTCGGGAAACTTCACGGAGTCTTTTCGTCCAAAATACCTCAGTGCCTAAAGACGAAAGTCTTCAACCAGGGTGTGTTACCAGTGATGACATATGGAACCGAAACGTGGCCTCTTACTGTGGCCTTTATATGTAAGCTCAAAGTCGCAACGAGCTATACTCGGTGTTTCTCTACGAGTTCGAATCAGAAATGAGGAGATCCGTAGACGAACGAAAGTTACCGACTTAGCCCGGCGGATTAGCGATTTGAAGTGGCAATGGGCAGGGCACATAGCACGCAGAACTGATGATCGGTGGGGCCGAGATTAGATGATAAAATAATTCGCAATGATATATTTGTATGGTATGTTTTTTTAACACATTTCTTGTACCTTTTTTTTTACAGTAAACACATTATTTTAAAATATATTAACATCAATCTACTTTATATTACAATAGTCGTGATGTATAAACACTAAATACTTACGTAAAAATGTGGCCGGCATTTTTTTTTACATATTTGTATAATTATAGTGCAAACAAATTGTTAAAATTTAATTTATCTTTCCATCTATGTATTAGTATTAGAAAAGATCGCTGCAATTTCGAATATTCCTACCACTCGTGCAGTGTTGGTACAGTGAAAGACATTTTTGGCCAAATGTTTCCAGGATCGTCGCTCCACGTAACTGTATTCACTTTAGTTCTGCACTCGAAGAATTCTGTCGTTTATCTATCAAGTGTCTATTGTTTATCTTTAATTACAAGTGTAATTATCTAAAACTTCCTTCATATATTTAAATTCGAAATTCTCTATAATACAATTCTTATCTAAGTGGCCTTAGGCTGTTGGTTTTTGTAAATTTAAATAATTTGGGGATTATTGATGTTAAAATCTATAATATATAAAACGTTTCCAAAAATATAATTGTAATTTAAAAAATACATCTTTGTTTTCTAGTTATTGTTATCCGTGGCCACCTCCAACATATCTGAGAGGACGTGCTGGTCGCCAGCTTCATATAAGTTCGGGAAGACCTCGTTGTTATTCTGTTCACTGGAAGCAGTATTCCTTAGTACTTCTACTATTTCCAAAAGATTTGCAGTATTTATTATATAATTTAAGGTGACTTCGTCCCCAGCGGCAAATATTTTCTTTCTTAACGCATCTGACGCACAGTTTTTAGTAATATGGTCAATGAATGTGCGCTCCTCGTCTTCAAAATTACATTTGACGGCTTGCTGGCGAAGTCGTTCAATATATTCATTGAACCTTTCATCGCATCTCTGATCTAGGTGCGCAAATTTATATCGATTGAATAAAAAGCTAGATTCATCTATATTGCCTTGTGGTGGCTCCACTTCTGGAAAGTCCATTTCAACTTCTACATATTCATTGTTCTGAAATTGGTAAACTCGTAAACCCATTAAGTCAACATCGATTCCATGAGTGCGGAACCCAGTTATTAGATCATCCGCTAAAATATTGCACTGTTGATTGACGGCGTCACTTTGTGAGGCGACAGCGGGGTCTTCTCCGGCGTTCACTGGATTGGCACTGCGATCTTCAATTCCGTCCGCCAATAATGAGAGAAATGCGGTTTTACTTAGCAGTGTGATATGATTATTTGACGGCACTGTATTGGAGCATTGTGCTCTAGTTGCAGATTCATCAAAATTGCAACTCGATAAAGAGTTGGAACGCTCTATTTGCATAAACGGAATATGGACCGGTATTGCTGATGGCTCCACATTAAAGCACTGTTGTCCAAGTTTCGAATCATCGGTATTCGATACAGTAGAGTCGGATTTTCGTAGCTGACTAATTGAGCAATATAGCACCACTGAAGATGACCCTGCGATGGTGCTCAGTTGTAGAGTTTCCTCAGGGTTTACATCTGCCGCCGGAATAGAACAGTTTACGAACTCTTCTTCTGTTTCAGGAGCAACAGCCGGTACTGCATGCGATCTTGTATTTGCATTTGGTGCTCGAGGTTCAGAGACACCAAAAAGCAATGTCGATATAAAGTCATTTGCTATCTGTATCAGAGTTTTGGGATTATTATTTTTCGCATAAGCTTTGTCTGATTGTGCTGCAGTTAAATCATCGTCATTTGTGACTTCACACTGAACTTCTACGGATATCTGTGGCAGTGTTTCAACTAACATCGATGCAGGCGGCATATGGTCGTATAATTGTGTTGATGGTTCAGGGCAATCTATCAGCATTGCAGTGAACATTTCATTTGCAATCTCTTGTTGCGTTTTATTTTGATCTACAGGCTGTAATAATCGTGCCTGAAAGGAAAAGTTATACTTCATGCTTTCATATTCTTCGCAGGTAATAATTATATACAGCAATGTGCGTATATATCAATAGTTTACTTACACTTGCACAAGGATCCCCGAATCATTTCAGAAATCAATTTACAAAAAGGCTTGATATTTAATCTCGTTTCGAATCGTTGATAATTGGATGACTTTTCCTTTAACAGTAATTTTCTTCATTTGCCAATTATTTCCTGTCATTTGTCTGTTTAGTCACTTATATACCATGATTAGCAATCACATATTTTTGCGAAGAAATATCAATCAAGCCTCTGGATTTTCAATTCATATTTCAGAATTTGTTTTCAATAAACTACAGCCAATTATACGGGGTCGACTTGTGCAAATCTTATAACACATAATTACACAAATACATTTAGATTATGACAGTGAAGCTATACTGCAGCTAGAATACTTTTGCCATGGAAAATATATTAATCAATTGCATGAACATACCTTCACAATTATATTCATGCATTTCAGCAATAATTCTTCACAGACATTTATAATAAATAAAAGTGAGGCTTAAAAATAAGAACAATTGTATTAAAAAAAAAAACAAATACAGACGCTTCAGAGACCTAACGCCTCCGATACGAACGTGCAGGCCGGTAAGAGAGCGCGGTGCCCCGACACTGTCAATTAGTTGCAGGTATAACCCGGTTTAATACAGAAACGAAACTGAAATAGCGGCCAAAATCATCCCCTCTCACTTGCTCACTACTCTTGTCTATAATGTGCAAGTGAGAGATGATTTTAGATAAGCTTTTTTATTAAATCGGGTAATATAATACATCTCAGGGTATATGTAACACCTTTCGCTAACAGTGACCAACGTTCCTAATGATGAGGAGAGCAGAAACGAGGAAGCTACACACAGGATGTTAAGCTTCTGCCTATGATAAGTAGACAACAAGTAAATGTTCTATATGAGACTGCATGGCGTTCACCGCCTAATATTATTTTAACTCGGAACGTGGTAAGACCATGGTACGCGAATAACCGTGTTTTTGTATGGCCTCGACAAATAGCTTCGGACATACTGAAGTGTAGTCACCATAGTGCATTTCACTAAGCAATTTATAAGGCGCTTTGATGGCAGCAATGCATTTCTATCAGAAACACATTTAACAGAGATCTTACAACACCCTTGAACTACATTAACATTTTAAGTACTCTGCATGGTGGAAGGGCACTTTGCGAATTCTCATCTGGCTAGCTACCACCCTCATGTAGAAAATCTTTAGCCAAGCACCTAACTGTGTGTTCCGAAAATTCCGGCGGCAGTCCCTGAGAGCCGCTAATATATATTTTACCGGTATATTATATATAATAATTACGGACAAATAGTTTTCAAGTCACATGAGACTTGAAAACTGTTTGTTAAGGACTGCTGCCAGAACACACAGTGAGGTGCTTGGCGATACATTTTCTAGTTGAGAGTGGTGCTAGGTGAACATTCTCTAAATACGCTACCATAATGTTGTGCAGCTCATAGCGGCAGTATAGTTCATAATTGAAGTGTTAAGGTTAATTTATAGTTTTCAATATAAATCTTTGTTTTATGGTGTATTTGAGCTACATATCTACACTTATAAAGAGGACAGAATTGTATTTCTGTATGCAACGAAATAACTTAAAAACTACTACGACCGATTTGGATGAAATTTGGAATGGAAATAGTTTGAGACCTGGGGAAGGACATAGGATAGTTTTTATCCAACTGCGCAAAAGGATGGTTAATGGATTTGCGCGAGTAATAAGAAAGGATTTTTTTGGTACAGTGGCTTTTCTGAATGTATAATTTGGCCATTAGAAAACTTTTTCCCATGCACCCGCGCTCACTTTTGCGGTCTTTTATCAAAGTAACACAGATAACATTGAGAAATTTTATAGTAAGTAGAATGATGATGCCTGAATATATATGCCTGACATGTAGATAAAAAATATAATAATAGAAGAAAAATATAAAAGGAAACAAAACTACGTAGTAAGGATTTATCTACAATTCACATTTTAAACCTTTTTTAAATAGAAAGTCAAGTGCAAATTATGTCTACTAGATAAATACGTTATTTTTCTTCGCTACCCAAATTTTTAGTTATCTAAAGAATAATTAAGGCGTCCCGGGCCCACAGCGAGTGGTGAAGAGGTCTGCGGTTTGCGTTTGACAGTGAAATATGCAATCTCATAAATGAATGCACAACAGCTATAGCGGCGGTCAAGGAGAACGCATGTTCTATCGGAGTTCTATTAAAGTCGACCACTTAGTCGCCATCATTGGTCGCAATAGCTACAATAAGAAAAAACATATCAAACTAGCTTGAGAAAACCCTTTGCTCTATGATTTAAAGGATAACAACTATAAAAATCGTGAGAAGCAGAGATCGTAGGACGTGTGACCAGGAACTACCATTGCAAAACTCCACCATTCGCAGTGAGAACGTAGAACTCAGAACTCCGAGTGGTCGCTGTGGACCCGGCGCCTACATCTCAAAATAAAAATATCTTTCATTTGACTTGATATTTAATAAAATCATCAGTGTTAGTAACGAATATTCAAATATCTGAATTGAAACACATAATAGGTCGAGTTCGATGCCAAGTTCGTATTTACTTTTTTTTAGAGCAACAAAATATGGATAATAGTAACTTCTGTCTAGTAATTTCTTCACATAGATAGATTTTCACTAATATGAGAAAATATTCTATTTTCTTACATGATTATTTGTATGCGTATACGCATGTTAAGCTACAAAATCATAATACGAGTACAATGAAAGGATATCATTTTAAATGTCGTCGTTCAACTTTTGACTCAGTTAAGATGTTGTATGTTTTATATTTTGATAGTATAAACTATCAAAATATAAAACATATTTTGATAAAATGGTGCAATACACTAGTGCCAAAATTGAAGCAACTAAAAATTATGAAGATAAATACTGTTAAACTCATATTGATTGCACAAATAAATAAAAAAAGACAAATAAATAAACAAATATTAAACATCATTGGAACGATTGGAATTTTGGAGCAACTTCCGAAAGAATAATATTTCATGAGTTATCTTATGATTGGAATGAATCTTGGAAAAAATATTAAACTATTTAGTAATATTTCATGGCTTCCATGCAAACCGAATAATTATCAATGTAACATGTAAATAGGTGACATGGCCTAAAGTCACAAGAAAATATATCAAGCAATCAATAATATATAACACAACATTCAGTAAAAATCAATTCGTATACTAAAATAGCGTGCATTTGAGACGAATAAAGTCCGAAATCTAAGCAGCGAATTAAGTCAATTTTTGAACCATTAACTTAGCTTCCGTGAAACTGTAGCTTTAACGAATTTGACTAGCTTATATTCGAATATCAAATTTATATCCTTAGCTTCTTACTAATTTATAAACTTCATATATACCCGACGTCGTTTAATATAGTCCTCGGAAGATTTGCTTTATTTTATTTATTTATTTAATTTATTTTTATTTTACTTTATTTGTACAAAACGATGTTTGACAAACTTACTCAATGATTATTATTAGTAAGGTTTTATTTAGAACTCTTATTTTAGGGCAATACAAGAAAGTTTAATGTTCGCTTTAAAGATTTCGGCCTTATTAAAAATAAGATAGAATAGACATTCGTTGTAGTAGGTTGCTAAAACAGCGTAAATTGGGTATGGAACAAAAAAGTTTGGTTGCTAAAAGGCTGCCGGTTGAGTAAATGTATTTTCAGAATAAAAAACAGCAACAATCTCATTGATCGACAACACTTGTGTGGTAACACACGACCTTAGCGTTTAATACTTAGTACTTCAATTGTAACTTTTTATCCTTTGTAAACAAACCGAATTAGTGATATGTATAAATGAAAATGTCTGTGCAAGTGAATAGACACCAATCTTATTCAATAAGCGAATAAAAATTTACTAAACACTTGTCTCCTATTTAGCGACAAACTGAAAAGCCTAGTGCGTGCACGTGGCGATCCATTGCGAAGAGATGTCGAGTAACAAATTCCAACATGCAAGCATTTACTTCTCAATTGTGAATAATGCAGACTAGTACTAATGACAAGTACTAAGCTCGTGTAAATAAGTTGGGTAGAATCGGTTGATTCGAACCGATTTAATGTCACTAATACCAACCTATACGGTTATTTCTCACTTGTCACAGAAGCAGGTTAGTACTAGTGACCATCATAACTTATATAGTTCAATATGCAGCATGTTCAAAATTTCTCTATATGCGATAATGTTCAATACGAAGTATTAATGAACAGTACTAAGCTCGTGTGAACTTAGGATTAGATGTTTACTTCAACCGACCGCCTTTCTGTCCTGTACAGTCTATAGAACAAAGTAGATAGACTCACGTCAGGTCCGCACATGTAGTTGGGGTCGTTGATGGTAGCGACGATATCTGCGACGGTGTGTTCGCTGACGTCATCGGGCGGGTCCTCACACACGCGGCGACGCTTGCCGCCCGCCGCCGGCGACTCGGCGCTCGCGCGGTCCGAGCCACGCTTAACGCCGCTGCTCTCCGTCTTTATTGTACCTATACCAGTTATATACTCAACTAATTTGTATCCAACAAAATAGAAAACTAGTTATCGCCACCCCTACATATCCCCGAAGAATCCCCGATACAACCACATTTCTTCAAATATGCTTTACTAGGTTTCATATTAAAAGACGCGTTATTCTATTCACATTTGGCGGGCACACTCCCACAACTGTATACATTTTAGAATATTCTTTGATTTGTAAATTTTATTTGCTCCATAGGATGATTGTGTAAAGCGACTAAGGGAATGTACGTGCCGAATTTAAACGGCGTATCTCACGCCGACGTGGGTAGCGATGCTGCACATTTAGGGTTAAAATGGTCCCTCTTTTTAACTACATATGTACCAACGAAACATTCTTGGATGCTGGATTCATTCCTAACCTTTGGGAATTAATCCAGGACACTACATTGTACGAAACTCTTCACTCACACTGTGGCTGCAGTGCTTTAAATAATTCCACTAGCTACACTGCCCATCAAACTTGTGCACAACATATGATCAACAATACTGCTTAGAGAGAACTAACACGGATTCTAGCTTAAGAGGTAAATCTCGGACGATGAACTGGGTCAGGCTATTAGAACAAACCGACCATGCCGGGGTTTTGTCACACAGATATAAATAGAAAATCAATAAGTATCAAAAATGGCATGCATGTTATTAAGCTGAAATAATAATTAAAAGCGTATCTATTAACGACATGATTTAAGTCATTTTCGTACATTCTAGTTACAAAATATATTTACCATGTCATTTATTAGTATATTATCAACAAATCTTCAACACGCTCCAATTTAGCCAAGATATTCTCGTGGAATAGCACATATAGCATTTCGGATCATAACAATTTCAAAAATCGAACAATGCATTACTGACTATTGTTAGTGGTATGTTAGTTTGTAAACATAACGTTATCGACGTTCGCTAATTAAATGTTAAGTGCAGCATGAAGTTTAAGGTGAAACACGAAAGCGATATTTGAACCTGAAGTCTATTGTATAACGGGTTGTTATCGACGTCTTAACAGATCGTTAAAAATCCGAACATACGTATTTTTACGGAAACGCTTGTGCGTAAAATATACGGTTATACTTTTTTTTTTAATCGTTAAATAAAGTCGAAAAACAAAAATAAACACGATTCAAACGGATTTGCTGGCGTAGGGTCTTACGAAAACATCGGTTTGGTACAGTAGGCACGCAAGTTGTGTGCAGAAATGAAGAGTGTGATAGTGTTGTGATCGAATCATTTAATCATTCAATTAATAAAGGATAATTGTGTCGTAACATTACAAAAAAAAAAACAATAAGTAGTATTATTTAACAATCTTTCTATTTGTAATAATAATTAAGAAAAATATTCATTACACATTACATATTAATTTTGTAAATGCTGAATAAAATATCAATAAAATGCAATTCGACACACTTATCCACAAATTTCGGCATTGTCCGTGCGAGAAATAGTCATATTTATAGACAAAAATTTAGGTCAGACACATTTTGAGTATAACGAGGAATGATAAGCACACGATAGATACCGCCTTTTACCTCGGATCCCAACTTGCATTCATCTCGCAGGCTTACTGTACAGTAATTATTTATAAATAGTTATTAATATTTATTATTGATACCCTTATTTCTAGTTGAATAATCTGACCGTGTTTATTCTCATATCCTGCCTAAAATATTACCCATAAAAAAAATAGCACCCAATATTTTATGTGTCTTAAAGCAGTGAAATATGATGATTATTATTGCGTTTCAAAGCGTTATTACAATATTATACTCTCGCCTATAGGCGCCACTGATGCTCATGCAAGCCGCGCCTATAATAAAAGGATTGAAAATGGCAACATGAGTCATGCCATCTCGTTCTAACAGGCAGGGTTGCATTGTAAAAAGAAAGCGACTCTACGCGAACATGGCGTGTTTTAAAACATTTAGAATCCAGAGAATGGCCGTTATAGCCGGGGCAAAACGGGACCAAGAAATAAACTCACAAAGTCAAAAATAGTTCGCGTTCGCATCGCATCTCTTCGCTCATGTAGGCGAAGGCATTAGAGCGAAAGATGTCTGTCTTTATCAGTTATCAGTTTCTTTGTTTCTCTTGCGTCATATAGCATGCTCCATCACCTCAGCGCCCCCAAGCGTCATACAAATGAAGTTCACCTGATGAGAGCGTGACTGTGGTGAAGCCATCCTTGCTGTCCCCGGTCGGAGTGAGGCGCTCGAACTCGCCTCGGCGCGTACTGCCCGCTACCCAACAATACCGCTATATTATACTACATTCCCATTGTCCGTAAATTCACGGATTCTCAACAGAGTCCAAATAATAATAATACTGATCTTCTCTACGTGAACAGGTGACTGCTTTTAACAACATTAATCAAACAACGGATGGACTGAGACTAGGCGGTTTTAGCGTCAACTATAACACAATCTATGGTGCCAATCCGCGAAAACACGGACCTTGGGAACCTTAACACGAGGCCAGCAAAAATAAGCGACGAGCATCAGACGCTTATAGCACAACTTGATGCTGTCCGGGCGAAAAGCTTGTTTAAGAGGCTGACAAGTGCTAAAAGCAAGTAGTGAAGCGCTCGTAGCGAAGTTTGCTTAGCCATTCTGAATCGATCAGCAAAGTTAAGCAACGTCCGCCGCGGTCGGGAGTTGGATGGGTGACCGCTGGTGACATTACTACTGAGCGCTTTCGTGCTTCGGAGGGCACGTTAAGCCGTCGGTCCCGGTTGTTGTCTTAGGATGGCAGTCGCTACAGCATGGTGGTAGGGCACTTTGCGAATGCCCGCCTGGCTAGCTACCACCCTCAAGTTGAAAATCTGTCGCCAAGCACCTAACGGTGTGTTCCGGCAGCTGTCCTTGAGAGCCAGTAATTCTAGGTTAGCCTGTACAACATCTTCGACCACATCATCACTTAACATCAGGTAAGATAGTGGTCAAAGGCTAACCTATCATGCATAAAAAAAAAAAAAAAAAAAAAAAAATAGGTTTACTTGAACAGATTTCTAGCAAAATATATTTAGTTTGTAGCAGTAAGAAAATTATATGTTAATCTTGATCACATTAGTCGACTCTAAATTATTACGCTTGTAACGTAAAAATCTTAATTATTTACGTAAGAATGTGTATGAAAATATATTAATAAAATAGCAAAACCTTATAGGGACAAAAATAAGTTACAATTTCGATTTACGTTACTGGTTTTGTGTTATTAAGCTTACTTTCGGATTTTACCTGATTTTAACTGATTGCACTTCAATATCGCTGTCTCTCTTTCACTCCTATACGCAGTCCGATAGTGACCAAATTTCAAACAGTCTTAACGGTTCTCTTTAGCACTTGAATAGCAAAAATAATTGCTTGAAACTAGATTTTTTTTTGCACCGTGTTAGCGAGTCATGGTAAGGGCCGAAAGCGCAAAAGTGTCCGTTGTTCGTCACCTGTTTTTGTGACCTTAGTGTTATATGTTTCACAAATATTCACCCTTTTTCTCTATGCGAAATTGTATATCGGAATTAAGACTTTAGGAACTAGTCTTATCATACTATCGAGGTTGCTTATGGTAGAATATGCATTACATGTGACTATCTGTAACCATCGTAAGATAATTATTTGTTGAGATCATGAATGTCACAACGACTCGACGTTCGAATATTCCTAGCAAATTGTATAATATTGATATGGATCGTGATAGGTGCACACTATTATGAATAAGGAAGAAGGACGGTGGGAAGAAGTACCTTATAAGGAACTGCTATTTTACACTTGCGATATGCCAGACGCCTACCAACCGTGGGTTTATTTTTATTTTTTCACCTTTGTCTTTTTTGGGATACAGCGGACAAGATATTGTCAGCCCCATTCAGATACTCGCTCTAGGGAGTTCTGTACTTCAGCCACAAGTCTTACCAAATTCTCTTCTATTAGCGACCGGGGGATATTTAATTTGGTATACCAAGAGACCCCCACGGGAAGGCCATGGCGAAAGCCATATTGCTGTTCGCTGAGAAGCTCAGAATTCTCAAGGTAACCCAGAAGCTGCTCGTTGATAATTCGCTCCATCACCTTAGAAAGCAATGATGTTATCTCCATAGGAATATAGTTGGTCGGGTCTGTCCTATCATCTTTTTTCGGGATAGGGTGGTAACAAGGGCAACTTTCCACGAAGACAGGACACAACAAGGACTGTAGGAGAGATTGAAGAGATGGGCCAGAACTGGAGACAGCACATGTCTTCAGCACGATTGCAGGAATACCATCTGGCACGGTTGACTTCTTGACTCTTGACATTGAGGGAGCCGAGAGCTCTACGATCCGCTTTATGTGTAAAACGGACCTCTTTCATTAAGCTCCCACATTCCGGTGGGGTGGCACTCCGTCGTCAAGTGTCGAATTGGATGCAAAGATACTGCCCAAAGGTTCGGCTTTATCCTTTGCAGCGTGGGTCAATGGTTGTCAGTTGTGCGCAAATATGGAAAAGACGGCCGACAAGAGAAGACTGGTGGATCCGCCAACCTCAAACCGTACCTATAGGGTTGATATATCCCGGTTTTCAAGGTAGTGGACACGGCAACAACAAACTTCCTCCCGAGCATACCTCGGCTTTTGGTAGAAACTTATGATGCAGATTGTAGTCAGGGTAGTCTATATATGGCAAACCCTCCGTTAAAATGGAAGGCTGTGTTCAGCAGTACTTAAAAAATTAAGAAACGGGGGCTGTCAAAGAACATTTTTGTTTTTTTTTGTTCATTGTTTAGGTACTGTTGGAATGCATCGAATTTTGAGTCATACTTGGCCAGTTTTGTACTGAGATAGCATTTGATTAATGGTTCTTGGCTATGATTGATAAAAATCTGGTTAGTAGGTTCCAAGATATCCCATTTTAACAGCCTGCGCCTTGACCATTTCGCACCATATCACAGAGGATATCATAGATACATTCAGTCCATCATAAGAAGAGATCTGGTCCTATGTGTCGTTTATCCTTATCGCAAGGGCATCAAATATATATTGTATGCAACCGGGGGTTTTCTAATGATGCACAGACTTTGATCCAGTATACTTTTTAGGCCAGGCCAAAGCATAGCTATAGAAGGTGAAGAACAGGAAAATAAACTTCTATTGGGCTAATAACAGTTATTTTTATGACAATATATTTTTTCAATAGGCGACTGATACTATGTGTTCACTATTTATAGATAATGTATTAATGGCTAAGTGTAATGAGTTTTAATTTAATTAAGTGACATGATGACAATGACATGCAGTGCATGCAAACGATGGCAAAAAAAACATTGAAAACGCAAAAAAAATATAAATAAGTACAGTAGCAGTCTAAATTTCATAGAAATTTTAGACCTTTCTAGAAATGGCTAAACAAGTAAGTCCATATTTATGAGAAAGTATTACCTTTTAAATGATTTGAGGCTCGTGTTTATTTTTCAGGCAGTCTAGTATTTTTCTCTTGTGTAATAAATAATAAACATTCTATGTTATAATATATGAGTATTGTATAACAGTCATTTCCCAAGGTAGCGGGCACGGTGCGGTAAAGATGTCACGCATAGCGATACTTCAGGGTATATGGAAATACTGAGTCTAATTCAGGGAGCTTTGGGGCCGTTTGCTATAAATAATAAAACTGAGATTATAGCTTCCTTGTCTAAAATGAAAATTCAACTAGGGCATAAAAGCCGTGTGATCCCTCACGCGGGCGTACAATATCGTAGCTTCGATTGGAAACATTAACTTTCCGCACTCGTATCATAATTTAATATTTTCACATAAGCTGTTTATACATAGTAAGCTGATCGGTAGCCATAGTGTCTATAGTTTGTTTTTTTTAACAAACGAGTACTGAGTATGTCTCTCGCACATTTCCGATATTGACAGAGTGAGATGGGTCATTGCCGTCATTGGTCAATGCCATTGTTCTTGTATTGAAATTGTTAGGGCCCGTTCGTATTGAATACTTCTAAAATTTCCTATAGAAAAAATTACGTTCTTATTTTATGATTTATATTCGTAACAAAATTTTCTGTTCTCGTTTATGATATAAAACAATATTGTAATATTATATAATTTATGCAGTAGAACATAAAACAAATAATTTTACTACAATTGTTGTAATATTAAAAATCATCGTCATCCTTTTGATGAACTTTCTGCAGATACCTACGTCAATAATAAATTGCTATAATATATTTTGTATATGATTGTCGACTCCTTACATTTTTGTTTCTATCTTGGTTATCACGTGATTGAGACTAGACCGCTATTTTATCTATCCACTTTAGCTACTCTTTCTAACAAAAGATTTCATATATTTTATAACTTTGTTATTTCCTGCCATAGCCCTTCACTAGAGACCAAACTAGTTCAATTAGGTTGAGCTCACAGTGATACGTCAGCAAACGTATGGCAAGATGATCTGTTGACTTAGACTTACTACAACATTTTCTTGAAATCGATGTTTGTTTTGCTTATCCTAATTCAAAAGTTAGCAACTATTGTATTGATTCGTTACAAGCAATAATTCTCGACACGCAGCTAGTCGAAGACTCAACTAAATGTACCTACATGTAAGTAACTACAGAGTTCGTGTGGAACGGACTTTATGTTGATTACATGGACCAATAGCAACGCAGAAAATATATTGGTACTCGTTTGTTAAAAAAAACAGACTATAGTTAGGATGATAAAGTATGAGCTTCTGAATAAGGTACAATCCTTATTCATATGGGCCTTGAGACTCAGTAGGATTGGTCATACACATTAACATGAGTTTCTTTTTGCATGGTGATAGGGCGTTTTGCGTAATCCTGGCTAGTTACCTAACTCAAGTGAAAAATTTGTCGCCAAGGACCTAACGGTGTGTTGCGACAGCTGTCCATGAGAGCCAGTAATTCCAGGTTACAACATCTTCGACCACATCATTACTTACAATCATGTGAGATAGTGGTACGATCAGCTATATAAAAAAAAACTTGTATATTTATATAACAGTGATATCAATATTCTCTTCTTCCGTTCCGCACCGCAAAGCTACTTCAGAAAAGACTTAGTTAATCTGTCTCATGTCATGGGTCCAACATGAAAAAGACCGTGATACTCACTAGTTTTGTTGTCCAGTATGGCTTGCAGATGTGTAGGAGGGACTTGTTTGTACTCCGGGTCCCAGATGGGCGAGGTGGGGCTGAAGATTTCCTCCTCGAGCAGCGCCAGGAAACGAGGGAAGTGGGTCAGTACTAACACCTGCAATCCACATCATAACTAAACTGTAATGCGAATGGTAAGGGGAAGAACAAAAAACGAGGTGTTTCAGGCACGTTTTCTACCAAAAAAATAGCGTAGCTTTGAAATAAATATATCTTCTATCACGTATCTTAAACTTGACACTTTACAATCAAGGTTTAAAAAGTATTTTGTTAGTTATAGTAGGATAGAATTAGAGTATTTAAATAATAGAATTAGAGAATTGAAAATTTTGAAGACCAAGATTTTAGTCAATTTTTTCAGAGGTGTATCAAATACGTTTGGTCCCAAACTTGGGTCAGTTTTTTTTTAGTTAGTACCAATGTTACATGTTCTGTTTCTTCGTACTGTAATTAAAAAAAGGATTAAAGAGAAGATTTCGGAGAGAGAAATTATCGGAGTACAAAATTTTATGCCCAAGGCGGGAATCGAACCAGTGTCCTCCGATACCTCAGGAAATATGATCGTAAATATTAAGGCGTGCAGTCTATTGATTCGATCTCATGTATTTCTTGAGTAGCTTGAACAACATCTACGATCACTCCATCACTTATCATCAAGTGAGATAGTATTCAAAGGTTTGAGAGGGTGAGTAGCTTGAACAACATCTTCGATCACTCCATCACTTATCATCAAGTGAGATAGTGTTCAAATTCAAAATCAGCTATTAATAAATTAATAAAAACTGCAGTGATATGTTTTAATTTCATTCGCAAAGATCATTTTTCATTGACCACATAACTGTCTATCTTACTAGATAGTCAGTGATCTTGGCCATCTTGGTCTTAAAAGGGACCTGGCTCTAATATAACTTTTATAAACAGATTTTTTTATAGCCTTGTGACACATTAGTTGGACAACATACCCGTTTCTCGGGCGGCATGCGGTCCCGCTCCGAGTGGCACTTGTCCATGAGCTGGCGGCAGACGGACTTGAAGACGGCGCGCAGCAGCGTGCGGCCGAACACTAGCGACGTGTCGTAGTGCGGCAGCGAGTCGCAGAACGCGGGCACGTGGCAGAACACTAGCCATCTATAAACAGTTACACTCATCATTACGCCATAATATGGACTTTATAGTACAGTAGAACGCCGATTAACCGAATCGCCAATTATCCGAATCGGTCCTAAGCGTATTATACAAAATCTTAATACACAGTTTGTGATTACTTAAACGACAAAATTGCTTGGACAGGTTCGCCTCTGCCAAGCTAGCGCCTATAACCTACGTAATGTAAATTAAGTATTGTAATAATTTTACTATATAGTATGTACTTACTTAACACATTGTTCAAAAACGTTTAAAAGAATGGCAACGAGTTTCTTGCCCGTTCTTCTCGCAGTGGCTCTATATTTTTTGTTTGCTGAACGTGGCAGTAAAATGTAGTATATTTCAATAATATTAAAATTTGTAATTGACCTTAATAAAAGCGTCGTAGACGCCTAAATTAAATAAATGATTTTGACTTTTGACTCAAAACTAAGTACATATCGCTGGTTAAATGCGAAGGGGGCCACTTTTCAAAATATCACTTTTTTCAGGGGAGCCAATCAAAGATTTCAACTATGTGTTTTTAATTTTTTTGGGAAAGTGTTATAATATAAATAAATAAATAAGATATCATTAGACGCGTAATTTTTACCTTTATTGACCTGTATCTATAATTTAAATGTAACTTTTACAACGACGCATATAATTACATATAAGGCCAATTTGCATATAAAAAACAATCAAAATTTTAACTCAGGTTATTAATTAAAGGCCACAACATATATGAAAAACATAGTTTTATTAAAATTATTTCAATACTTTTTATTTTTGAAGACATTAAATTCAATGAAATTAAGAATAATACTTTAATAAAGGCATGCAATACAAAATAATAAAAAAAAAACAATAGAATCTTCTTTCAAAAGTACAAAAAAACTACTAAAAACTAAAAATTTTAACAAATAAATGTTTGATTTAACTCAAATATTCTTCTTATCTCTCTTTATAAAAAGAATAACATTGAAACTATCAAAATGAATCAGTATCTCTACAAAATATCACATTTGAAGGTTTTAATAATCACATTATATTATGTCAACATCAGCTGGTGCTCTTGAGGAAATCTGAAAATCGGGATCTTTGACGCTATCATCAGAAGAATAGTCAGTCACACTGTCTGAGCTAGTTGAATTCTGAGACTCACTGTCTGTATCAGTATCACTACTATAAGAATCACTCTCTTTAAGGGTAAATTTCAGACGAACGCCCCCATACAAAACGCAGCTCCAATCTCATTTTAATAATAGCGAATAAAATTCAATGATATTTTACCTACGTAATCACTACCCTAATATCTAGGTTTGTGGTGCATCAGATTTTCATTAAATTATACAGTTTTGAAATTACACTAGCTCAAAAACTCGTAATTTTAGATAAAAGAAAGACCCAACTTTAAGCATCTCTTACAAGAAAAATAAGCATGTTTTTAATATTTCTATTGAACCAAAAACATGGGAAATATAATGAACTTTCTATAATGGGAAGTTATTTACACATGTGTACTATACTTTTTAAATAAATCTGGAGCTACGAATAACTAACTGGCTCAAACTCCTAAAAACGAGCGCTATATACTAAACGCTATATAATAAAAAATGTAATTATTAGTCCAAAAGAAAAAAGATTTAAGCCAGAAACGATAGGTCTAACAATACACTATATTTACATGCGAGTTTTTTTTAATAACAAGTTGAGTTTATATAAAAGTTCACGCTTTGGCTGGCGGGTATTGTTTGGTCTCTTTAATAATTGTGTCATGTTCAGGTTAAGACTCAAAACTTTAATTGCTGTTTTCGACACTCGAAAAACAAAGGTTATGTTGACTGTCGGCTATAGGATTTGTGTCGACAGAACATATTATTGACTTTTTTTATGCCTTACAGGTTAGCCTTTGACCACTATCTCACCTGATGGTAAGTGATGATGTGGTCGAAGATGTTGTTCAGGCTAACCTAGAATTACTGGCTCTCAAGGACAGCTGCCGGAACACACCGTTAGGTGTTTGGCGACAGGTTTTCTACTTGAGGGTGGTAGCTAGCCAGGCGGGCATTCGCAAAATGCCCTACCACCATGCAAAACTTCTCGTCGTCTTCTTGAAGTTTCTTCTGGCTTTGTAGTATGATGGCTTCCTCACTGACTAGATGATTGTTTCTTTTTACTCTCTTCGTTCTGATGATCTGAAACCATGTTCAAGATTCTTTGAGCTCTGCTATCCATTCTGTAAATAGAGAAAAAATACCTATTAACAAGTCTCGCATCGTTTTGTTAACGACCAGCAAAAAAGATGACTGTTTCATCAATATTTACGCGTTTTGATAATATTTTTGCATTCTACGTATTGAAAACTATCAATATAATATCACAATAATATTCTTTCATTTTAAGAAATACCAGATTTGTAAACCGTGTACAATTCGGGTTACATTAACAAAGCAGAAGAGAAGTATTAATGAATAAGCAGATGTATTTCGTAAAGTATTACGTACCTACAATTTACGCAACTTGCACAATATTCACTAAAATATTATATTAAAAACAGATGCATCACAAATAAGATACCTTAACACAAAATTAGTTATAACATACTGCTGTTTATTTTACATGCCATATGGACATATTGAAAATAACACTTTTTTGCACAAAGTTTTAAATTACTTGAGAGTTCATTTTATGTTCAAAGTGGACGCATATCAAATGATGGCATCTTTGCATAATAAATAGTAGTGTACTCACCTGTTCCTTATAAGCAATACGGCCGCATCCCAAAATATGGCACTTTGTCTTATTACTTTTGAGTCTAAAATTTAATTTTATTCGTGATGTGACCCTATAGCATAAAAGTAATGTGAGCTCGCGCCGAAAACCAAGTCGTAACTGACAAAATGGCTGCTTTGCTCGGAAGTTAACTCTCAAAGTGCTAAAATGCAAAATGGCCGCTTTTGTATTTTACTTATTTTTAGTCCGATAACTGTGTATGTTTTTTTCTTATATAAAATAATGACTACTTTAAATTGCAATTTTACATTAAAGACGAATTTCCAATTTTTGACTTGTGACCCTTTCGCATTTAACCAGCGATATGTAATTTTTGTTTTGCTGTAACAAGTTGGAACTCGCTGGAGTCCAGATATATGTCAACTGTTATGATTGAAATCCAAAGGCAAGACTTTGCTACTATGTTATCTTTATTATAGTTTTAAATTTTTAAACTTTGTATTTTTGTTAAGGCTTGTTTGGGTTGCGACTTACTCTGATTGAGATGTTCAAGTGAGCGTTATTGTAGAATTGTGCCTGTTAAACTTAATAAAGTTTATTCTATGTGTGACAGTTCGTTTTTAGGGTTCCGTTTCAAAGGGTAAAAACGGGACCCTATTATTGAGTCTTCGCTGTCCGTCCGTCCGTCACCAGGCTGTATCTCAAGAACGGTGATAGCTAGACAGTTAAAATTTTCACAGATGATGTATTTCTGTTGCCGCTATAACAACAAATACAAAAAGTTGGCTAAGTGCGAGTTGGACTCGCATACGTTAAAACAAAAAAGGTTAAAATATGAAATCTAATGTTGTATAGCTAATATACATACCATTCTATGTCCGATTATCCGAATCGACCCTGGTCCTAATTAATTCGGATAATCGGCGTTCTACTGTATTGTCATTTCGTCAACTTTTTCACCATAGTGAACAGGCGTTAATGCCAAATCATCACTACGTAGTACAATACAAAGTCGCTTCCCGCGGTCTATCCCTAACGTTTAACGTTTTAAGGAAACTATCCATAAATGTTTAAGATATTCTGAACTGCATCTACAGATTTTGGAAAAAATTGACAGTCAGCAAGAAAATTGTCATTTTAGACAAAAGCTTTTTTTGAGGCTAATCGATCCTGTTTTTTATTAGGATCAAAATTCTCTACTGGACCAACTGAGGTTTCAGTACTAGAAATGTCAAAAATCGTGAAGAGATAGGTACAGAAATACCCTTAATGGCAATGCAATGCAATGCAATGCACTCAGACACATTATTTATTCCTATCGGTCCAAAAAAGGTTAAATTTAGTTTATTACAATGGTTTATATAAAATGTGATCTGTAATTAAATTAATCGGAATACTATTTCATTATGTCCTTTTTTTGTTTTCAAGATAACGAGAGACTAGTTTCGAGATAAGAAGTATTATTCTTTAACCGAAACCAATTTCGAAATAAGATAATATTATTCTTTTATCGAAACCACTTTCGACAGAAGAAAAGTGCTAGCGGTACACCCCGAAATTTAATAGAACCTGCAAATAGTGTCAAAAGCATGAAAATCGGAACGATTGATCTTTAGGCGACCAATCAATAAAAAATATGAAATAATAAATTTAGGGCACAAATGTCTTTTAACATCAGGTGGTCGTCGTGCTTTTCCGTCACAAACACTTAAAAAAAAACTAAAAATACTACTCAACTAAAAATATTTGTTATAGGACTAACAGAAGTCAAATCTAAGAGGTTGTGAGCATTTTTCCAATAACGATATAATATATATATATATATATATATATTAAAGTCTTACCGGGTGTAATTGATTTGGTATGCTGAGAGATCCTCTGGATTTGATACGTGCTGCAAAAAAAAAAACGAGTTAAAACACAAACAATTCAAGTAATTACAATTTTACGTTTACATACATACTGCACTCCATTTAATATAAAAATAAGAAGTAGTAGTTTTAAGGGCATGTTTTATAATCAAACGATAAGAGTTCCCCACCAATCTGACAGCTGTCATAAACGGCAAAGGCCATTATCATAAATAAATACAGTGCTTACAGGTATTATAATCTTATATTCTCTTACAAAATTACAATAAGAGGAAAAATTTACTTATTGAATTATTTTTTCCTCTCGTTCAATCGCACATCACAATTTTGTAATATAATCCGCGGAGCATGTTTTTATAACATAAAAGTTTAAAATTATAGCGTCATCGTTAACAAGTTTAAAGCTAATTGCAAAAATTAGTCTTGTTTGTGGTACGTAAGTTGAACTATAGATGTCGCACCATCCTCACAATATTGTTAAGAACGAATGAACAAATTACAGTCTTGCGTCATATGTCATGTTCGCTTAGCGATTAGAGCTTACCCCGGCTATAGGGGTGGACCGTGAATCCCTACAATTTTTCTTCTCATTGTAATTTGTAATGTGTACCGCGGAGCAAGCATCATTGTAAAAATAAAAATATTTAAACTGTCATTTAACTAACTCTTACACTTGCTGTGCTGTTCGTATTGGCCGCTAGTTGACATTTTGCAATCGGGGTTTAAATGTCCGAAGAATAGATAGATAGATAGAAGATAGAAAACTCTTTATTGTTACACCACTTTAGAAATATAAAAGTTTACACATTAAATAATAATAACATAGTGTTACAATGGGCTTTTAATCTGTCGCCAAGCACCTAACGGTGTGTTCCGACAGCTGTCCTTGAGAGCCAGTAATTCTAGGTTAGCCTGAACAACATCTTCGACCACATCATCACTTACCATCAGGTGAGATAGTGGTCAAAGGCTAACCTATCAGGCATAAAAAAAAAAAAAAAAAAAAAAATGGGCGGCCTTATCACTAAAAGTGATCTCTACCAGGCAACCTTAGGATGGAGTTGAACGAATAAAACAATAGAGGCGGGTGTAGTACAAATACATAATCAAATTTCATAAAAACATTTTAAAATAAAACGTATTTTAGTGTAATTTCTAAACAAATATATAAAAATAGCATACATATAGGTTTTTATAATAATTAAATAAATACAATTATAAACATATATATAATAGATAATGTTATATAAAAATATATACATATTATAATATTATCTCAAGAATATATATCAATTAAAATAATATCCAATAACATAACTTACTAGCTTCCTCACACTAGGTGTCTCGAAGTTCCAATGATTGAAGCAATGCAGGAACATCTTCGCCAGGTCGTACATAGTCTGCCATTCGCGTTGGGGTAGCGAGTTGAACTTGTATAGAACAAAGTTGGTGATGGCCTTGGCAATGGAGGGTCGCTCGAAGGGGGGCTGGCCCAGGGGGCCTTCAATGCGAGGGTGTGTACGGGTTAAGATGCATTTGCGTAGAATCTGTAAAAGGAATAATTGTTTGTTGAGAAAATAATATAGGGAAAGGACATACTCATATGCCATGTACTACTATTCCCTTTAGGGAGTAACAGGGTCTAACTTTATTTTTTTTATTTTATTTTTTTTATGCTTGATAGGTTACCCTTTGACCACTATCTCACCTGATGGTAAGTGATGATGTGGTCGAGGATGTTATTCGGACTAACCTAGAGTTACTGGCTCTCAAGGACAGCTGCCGGAACACACCGTTAGGTGCTTGGCGACAGATTTTCAACTTGAGGGTGGTAGCTAGCCAGGCGGGCATTTGCAAAGTGCCCTACCACCATGCTGTAACGACTGCTATCCTAAGACAACAACCGGGACCGACGGCTTAACGTGCCCTCCGAAGCACGGAAGCGCTCAGTAGTAATGCCCAACCAGCGGTCACCCATCCCAGTCTGACCGCGGCGGACGTTGCTTAACTTTGCTGATCGATTCAGAATGGCTAAGCAAACTTGGCTACGAGCGCTTCAAACTTGTATAGGACAAAGTTGGTTTTAGCAATGAATGGTCACTCAAAGTAGGTATGGGTTATACACATGAGTAGGTTGGTGCAGATTGTGATGAAAATGTAAACAATCTCAGGTAGAACTTTAGTAATGTTGTAAGCAGATCTCTTTAGCAAGAGTACCCCTTGGAAGGTACCATCGGCGTGGCAGTTACCATCAAGCGGGCGACTTGACCATCTCGTTTCAATCCTAAACATATGAGTACAATCACTAGTGTATTTAGGATTGAAGAACACTGTAGCAAGCTATTTGGGACCTGGGACTTTATTACACTGCTAATCGAATTAATGTAAATACAAGTAAATGTTCATTTGTTTCATTTACCAGAAAGAAACGTCCCACTATATTTCATTACCATATTGACAATGTAAAAATAACCAAAGTATTTTCTGTTAGGGACCTTGGTGTACATTTAGACTCAAAATTAACGTTTTCTGACCACATAGATTTAATTGTTAACAAGGCATACAAAAGCCTAGGCTTTATTTTGCGAGTTAGTCGCTCCTTCTCCGATATAGGCTGTCTGAAGGTTCTGTATTATGCTTACGTAAGAAGCATATTGGAATACTGTAGCTCTATATGGAACCCTAGCTATGTAACCTCATAAAACAACTAAATTTTCGATCCAATTGCACTTTTGTTGATTATAATGAAGCATGTCACCATCATCACCTTACGACACTTGAAAATCGCAGAATTCTCGCTGACATGTCTTTTTACATGGTATCTGTAATGGCTACGTGGATTGCGGTGAGCTATCATCTAAAATGTTGAGTTTTTGTGTTCCGAAAATACGAACGAGACATACTAACCTATTTGCCACTCCACATACAAGCACCAATTATGCGCAAAACTCTATCATCAGTCGGTTGCACAATAGCTATAATAAAAGATTTGGATCCGCGGATATTTTCAATGATGGCAAGGAAGCATTTAGACGTGAAGTTCTTAAAATGCTTCACCAAAACTCTTAGAAAATAACAGGCACTCTCACACCACACACACACACACACTCTCTCTCACACCGACATCCACACACACACACACACACACACACACACAATATATTGCTATTATTAGTTTACTTTATTATTTTTCTATTATTATAATGTGTAATGATGTGACCCACTTGGTGACTGTCGTATTATATAATTCAAGACTATAAAAATTGAATCTGTTATTGGCTGTAAGATATATATATATAAGTTGTATTTATTTATAAGACAAGAGCTGTAGATTCTGTATGAATAAATGAAAAAAAAAAAAAAAAATATTGGGCGAACAAGGGATAAGAACAAACACTATGGAGTGCCAAAATGTGTGCTCTTATTTCTTGTTCGAGAAAGGTGGCACTGCAACTTCAATGGACAGGCGTGACGCCTACTATAAGGCGGCCAACTTATCGTCTCGTCACTTCAAAACATAATAAAACAGATTTGTCACACAACACAGGGACTCCATAGACTTGGGTCGCAAGTCTATTACTTGCAACATGATGGACCTGACACTTGCACTGTGAATTCATCGAATGATAATCAATTGCTTGCACGGTGTATTCATGAAATAGTATTGAGCAAATATGAGAGTGACAATATCATGATGTTTTCAAAATTTTCTTATACATATGAGAGCCAGTAATTCTAGGTTAGCCTGAACAACATCTTCGACCACATAATCACTTACCATCAGGTGAGGTCAAAGGCTTCCCTATCAGGCATTAAAAAAAAAATATAACTATTTGTTAAAACTGGAAATGCATTTAACTATAGCCCTCCTAAAACGTAAATGTAATCGCACAAACTAACTTGTATTTCATGTCATATTATTTTGCATATATAAACAAACTAGCTTTCCGGGCGCGGCTCCGCCCGCGCGTATGTCGGTTATTGCGCAAAAACATTAACCTCTTTTTGCGCAGTCGGATAAAAACTATCTTATGTTTTTTCCCGAGTCTCAAACTATCTCCATACCAAATTTCATTCAAATCGGTCCAGTAGTTTTGGCGTGAAAGCGTAACAGGCAGACAGAGTTACTTTCGCGTTCATAATATTATATATGTATAATATGTATATATGTATGTATAATATGTATAGTACGATATATAGAATCCAACGTAGTTGCAAAATAACTGCAGCATAGGCTTTTTTATTAAATTTTCCGACTTTGTTATGAATTAAAAACTGATAAACTTTACAAAGGTTCTTAATCGCGATAAAAACATGTATGTTATTTATTTACCTCGACGTTTCGGCCGATTGTGTCAAATCTGAATCAAATGCGGGTAGTTAGAAAATAAGACCTTTAAGACGTTGACAACCGCCTCTTCAGTGCGCTCGTGACCACGACCAATGTAACTTGGCCTAAAATAGATAATATACATGTTTTTTATCGTGATTAACTCCTTTTAAATGCTTATAACTATGTGTTCACTGTTCAAGTTGCTAAAGTCTTAAAATTACTACTGATAAAATACACTATACATTCTGACCTTGAATAGATAGTAGTATACACGCTTGGTGTCGTGATCCTCCTCTCGATGCATAGACATGAAGATATTCTCCACATCCACAACTGTCCCGAGTAAGCGGTTCACTTCCGCCACCGGCAGACCTTGCAGTTGGGTCACATGCTTCTCTGAAATTGTATTAATAATCATGTTAGAAGACATTCCTGATTTAGCAATCCTGAACTAAGTATTCGTACTAAGAATTATTAGGGATATTGCATTACTAAGAACCGGAAAAGAACGCCAAACGAGCAGTATGACATACTACTCACGTTAATGTGTGGCTGCACATTAAGAGCCCAACCCCAGAATAAAAAGGGTCAGAAGGGTCATTCCCCAAAGCCACTCCAATAAATAAGCGCCTCTAGGTACGAAGCAATAAAGTGTATTTCAGCTTGTAAAGCACGGAGTTCCTTATATTTATATTCACCTACAAGGCGTCTCTTTCTATCGCATGGACACGCATAGCTCTGATCTCTTCTGACGCGGTACGCTCAGTAGAGTATACCCGTCCGGACGAATACGCCAATGTACCTGTAGCTTTGAACCTAAAGTGCGGAAAGCGCTAGGCCACTAAACAGGACTTTTCACTATCTCAAAGCTTTATTAACCAAATATATCCAAAAAAAAGCTGTCAGTTGGCGTCATGTGTGTGAATAGCCATAGAACTATGTTTTACTTTGCTCATCATAGTGCTAGTTTCAATACTTTCATACGAGAAAAAAGACTGGCCATAGAACTAGCAATGTGTGTTACTTTGTGCATCATCGTGCTAGTTTCAAGCCTATTTGCAGTAAAAGACTAAAATATGAGAAAAAAGTTACTTTTTGGTACACTAAATCAAAAACATAAACCAAAGGCAAACCACCATACAGTTAGGAATAAGGGTATGAAGTTTATAATGATGAAGTGTTGGATCCTTTGTTTTTTTTACTCTATGCTAGGGACATGTTTAGAAAAACTTCACAACACTTCTGACTTGGATTGTTACTAATTTTATGTTTCAGTGAAGACCAGTGGTCATATCTGTTTTTGCAGTCACTCATATTGTGCTTATAAGCAATGTTTTTTTTTACTAGATAGCCTAGCCTTTGACCACTCTCTCACCTGATGGTAAGTGATGATGTGATCGATGATATTGTTCAGGCTAACCTAGAATTACTGGCTCTCAAGGACAGCTGCCGGAACACACAGTTAGGTGCCTGGCGACAAATTTTCTACTTGAAGGTGGTGGCTAGTTAGGAGGGCATTCGTAAAATGCCCTACCACCATGCTATAACGACTGCCATCGTAAGATAACAACCGGGACCAACGACGGCTTAACGTTCCGAACATACGAAGCGCTCAGTAGTTATGTCACTAGCGGTCACCTATCCAAATCATGATCGCGGCGGACGTTGGTTAACTAAGCTGATCGGTTCAGAACGGCTAAGCAAACTTCGCTACGATCGATTTAAATCAATTTCAACTGTAGAAGGATATCATCATCATCATCAGCCGGAAGACGTTCACTGTTGAACAAAGGCCTCCCCAATAGAGCGCCACAAAGAACGGCTATTAGCCACTTGTAACCATTGGCTACCAACGATTGTTAAATCAAAAGGGTACAAACCAAGTATATGATTGCAATTCCGGCATGGATCAGTAAAGCTAGCAAGGGGCTGGACGTCAGCACGGTTGTTTCCTTTGGTAGGTTGTACAGGCACAGGGGTTTTCCATCCATTGCAATTACATTCGGGAGTCTGAGAAAATACAGATAACAGAATAGTTATTTAATTATACTATGGGGTTGGTTAATTTTCGCAAATGGTCACATATGAAAACAAGCTTTTCTTTAAAAAAAAACTTTTTAAAACATGGTTTTATAATGATAAAAAAAGAATTTAAATAAATACTCGTCAAGATAATTCAAATAAAGGCCAAAATCAATAAGTTTGTGTCGTTTCATTGCGAAGTTCCTTTGACCACCTTCCAGCACCATCATCAGATCAGCACCATGTCATCATAATATTGCATTATTACGCCATTTATATGTATGCAAAATTTCAGCTCAATCGGTAACCGGGAATTGGATCAAATTTAATGTTTTGATGACAAACATGGGGACAGGTTAAACTAAATAAAAGCTTGTAAAAAGACAACAGCTTAACAGTAAAACTGATTTACTTGCTACACTATACCAAAACAGAATCATCAACCATCAAATGCCTTTTTGTGTTTTATGGAGAGTTGTATGTCATCAACCCGTGCTTTTGACGCTCAAGGTAGAGCATTGTGAGCACTGTCATCAAGTTATAGAAAAGAACAAAGGTTGAATGATTTGTTCATAAGTGCCTCAATATATTATGTGCTTTATTTAGAAAAGAAAGGAAAAATTTGAACTATGTGCGGGATGCAACCCTAAAACCATCCATCCCTTGGGTCAAGGGATGCTGTGCCAACATGAGCTTTAAGGGACGGTCTAAAGATTAAAATTTAATGTTTTCTGGACAGACATAGATTGAAATAGATAACATCTACCACCATATGGATGGAAACAAACCATGTCACTTTATTTCTACCTAAGAAAAATTAAATACTATTATGCTAATTCTTTTTGTAGATTTAAAATTTTTCGTTTGGATTTTCTACTTTGTCCAATTGTGCATTTTATAAAAAAATATTTACAACCGCTACTGAGGATATGCAGCGCGACTATATGTAAAATGTCAACAAAGAAAAACCGTCTTCGACAAGAAGATATTCTAAAACAAAACATGCACAAAAAGTAACTAAACCATCCTATATACAGTTTTAATGTTCATTTCACATCAACAAGTGAAAATGAGAACATCATCAATGTAGTTGAAGCCAATTAAATACACTTTATTGATACTACTCATCAGATCATTGGTCGTTGGTGAAATCCCGGCTAGCATGGGGAACGTCCCAGCAAAAAGAGCTCACTATATCTCCACTAGCTAATGCTAGCCGGAATTTCACCAACGACCAAGAGGACTCGCATCAGAACTCGACGACACAACCAACTGCGACCCACCCCTCGCACCAACCGATGACGTCACGCGGGCTACGAGCTGCCGCCCGCAGTGCTAAGCGAGACGTCAACGCGGGCGTCCCGAGCTCTCCTTGAAAAAGACCACCGAATGTGGTTGAAACTATAGTCGGAGCTATCTGACTGATTCACGTGAGTTATCCCATATTATTTACTAAAAACTCTATAATTCGTAACGAATAAGTCACTAGATCCTGTTATAAACAAGTCCGAGTAATCCATCTCGCCGCGGACATAGTTGAGTACATTGCAGAACAAATTGAAGCTAGCTTCATCGTACACGAGCCTTTGTGTAAAATGTATAAATGATTGACGATGGCTGAAAAGAAGAAGTTAATCGAAAAAGTAGAGGTTAGAAGAAAAGTGATGTCGTAAGAGAATTTAAGATTCGTCTGATAACTCTCTCAACCATAATAAAGCACAAGGAGACAATTCATGCCACTCGAACTGTTGGAGTACAGAAAATAACTACTAAAGATGAACCATTTGATATTTCAAACATTCGATAATTCGTAATATTTTAAGAGTCCCTTGAGTTTCGAGTTAACAAGAGTCGACTGTATAGGTCTGTGGTTGTCTGTCTGTATAAACTAGAATTAACGTGTCCTTCGCACTTCATTAATCTAATCAATTTATATATGTGTTGTACTATCAGTACATTTTTTATTAAGGGACAGCAACATCCTGTATGTATGTATGCCGTGTTAGCACAAAACGAAAAAATCCTAAGGATATAAAGCTAAATTCGTAATGCTTTATAAATTACCAAACAACAACTACTTCCTATGTTAATCAATGTCAAAAAATAGTAAAGATAGAAAAGATATGTTCTTTACTATTTTTTTTATATACAATAATTTGTTAACACTACTTTGATCATACCTGGCAAGCTGAATAAATGGCCAACTTGAGCAGTTTCTTATTATGCGGCCAGCTATACACCTGTTGCTTCCTTTGTTGGATACGTTGGAGGTTTGATTGCCGTGAAGCTTGCTCATTGTTTGATGGTGTCGCTGCACTTGTTGATGAACCATCATCAGCACTTGTGGATGATCCAGCTGGAATTAGAATTATAATTTCATATTATGTGTTTCTATTTATTATAGTAATTGACTCCCTGATGGCCTCCATTTTGTGTAGTGAAGTATGTTTAGTGTTTAAAACAAAAATCTGATAATTATTCCAGTTACTTGATATGTGTTTCATAAGACAACATCATCTCGCAGGTATTGTGGAAATTTAAGCTTTAAATATACATATAAATTATAATTACATAGTTTTAATTGACAAATGTGAATAGAGTTAAGGGGCCCCTTTACAATGTCATCCATGCTCCCTTCCCTACCTAATCAAATTTGGTAAGATCCTACTGATGCCGCCTTAGATAGATACTACAGTTATTAACAGGTCAAGATATTTTAGTAGGATATTAGGGATCTCACTGGTATACGCTTTGCTTAGACTTCTACAGCATATAAATTAACTACATAACCTTTTGTGGTACTATAATTTGCTAAGCCGTAATATTTGTTTATTTTTATTTTGTGATCTATAGGTTGTTTGTTACCTACAGCACAGTAAGTTTTAAAAGTAGGTACTATGCCTTTTAGTTTTTAGCACCTTGCGGCGGCTCGTGTGCCGGCTCTCTATGCGCTGATAAGACATCGCATTGCCAGATTTAGGGCCTCACTCTTTAAATCGGGGAATGCGATCATACAGGTCCTGGTAAGTCATTGCCACGAGTATTTGAAATTTTGTTCGAGCTTATTAACCTATATCAATAAATAGTTACTACAATTGTTAAATTGTGTCTGTAGTCAAGTATAAGGTCAATGTTAAAGGGATAATTTAACGTAATATTGTAATTTAGAAGATTATGTTGTAAGTGTGTATGATCCTAGTTGATTGAAATAAAGAATATTATTATTATTGCTACCAGTAGCTGTATTTATTGTCTCACAACAAATACAGCAAGCCTTTTCAATGGCATTCGTCTATCTTACAAAATTACTTTTTCCATTACCTGGAATTACCCCCAAATTTCTATGTTTATTTTGCTACCACAAAGGTCATATATTATGTGCCTACTGTTGTATTTGCCTATTGTTGAAATAGTTATACCATAATTGGATAAAACACATAGTTATATTTCTTAACCCGGCTATAGAGGTGGATGAATGCTGGTTCGATTCCCGCACATAACTATATTTTTTTTTGTCGTAAATTTGTCACCTACTTATCATTTTTTATTTCAACTAAGGAATTGAAACATTGAGGCAAAAGTTCTAATGAAAAATAGCTTTGTTATCACTAAAACTACTCAATTGCAATATTTTTTTTATTTTCTCTTATTTTTATGTCATAAATGTAGGGTATAAAATCGAAATGCATGAACATTCTTTATAAGTTGTTGACTTTCGCAGGATAAAATTTAATTTAGTTTTTTAACCCAAGTGGTTGAGCGTGGTTGCAACACAATCAACCCATCAGGCTGATATTCACATGGTGCAAGTTCATATTTACGTTTAAGTTATTGACAAATGATAATAATTAATAGGCTATATATATTTTGAGAATTAATTTGGTGTATTTAGATATAAAATTATGTTATTATTTTAATGAAATTTGTAACAATATGAACATTGCACGCCTTATTGAGGCAGAATACATAGAACCTGTATTTATGAAAATAATTATAACATCTTTTATACATGTATTTCCTGCAATAAATAATTTGATTTGATTTGATTTCGAGATCAGTGGTGGTGTAGGCTGCACACAATAATCACGTCCCTCAGTCACGAAGATACAACTAAGACGAAGAAGAAGATTGAGTGTATTCACACAGCTGATCTAATTATTTGTGTAATGAGTGTGCAAATTTGCAGGCTCAATCTTTAAAGATTCAGATAACTATATAAATTTTAAAAAAATGTGAATTAGTTGGAATTGTTGTTGGGTATGAAGCTTCTAGAGAAAACATTTAGGTAGGTAAGTTATAAATAACTGTACCTTATTCCTCTACAATGCTTAGCATGGACTCTGCAAATAAGACTTTATGTCTTCAGCTTAAATAACAAACCCTTGCCGACAGCTTGAGGTACAACTGGCTGGACTGAATAGTAGGACCAAAACTCCTGTTATTTGCAGATAGGACATCTTCGACAGTAGGGAGGTAGTTTATTGAAAATTGCACAAGAGTTATATGCAAATATTAAAAAAAAAAAATAACGATAGTCAGCTGTTACATATTAAAAAAACCTAATAAATAACAATTATAGGTACTTCCCATAAAATGTAAACGCCATTATAGAGCAGCTTGTAATTTAAAAATGCCATAAGAATTTATTACCATTTTATAAACTAAGTAAGGTGTATCTTATTTACCTTCATTTGCTGTTTGGGAGTCTGGTTCTGTTGACATAGCAGATAGGTCGCCAATTTCATCGCCTATTTGAGACGACATTGTATATTCTGACTGCAGACGTTTTAGATGAATTATTAGAAATGAATAGCATATATCTATTATTAGCGTAGTAGAAGATCTTTGTTTGAGTTATTATAACATTAATTTTAATCAATAAATTGGAGATGCTTCGCGCAAATCCCGATACGCGCGCGCGCGTCCATTACTAGTGCTGCCAGACCAGAGTTTTAAAATCCAGCATATATGAGTAAAAATCATTCGATTTGTTTCATTATGTTATTTTATGTACCTATCCATTTTAACAATATTGTCATTTTTATCGTTAAAATATGCATTCTTTCTGATCATTATAACTCTTTTGTATGTAATTATGTTCCTTTCCATGCATTCATTATGTTACTTTTTTCGATTTTATACAAAATACAAATAATGCATTATAATTATTACAAAACTCAGAGCCGCGTTCCAAGCCTCAGAGTGTAGTTGTTTGGTTGCTTTATTTTACTCCAAGGTTCGAAACGTCTCTGATGTTGTATAACTTCAAATATAGAATTTGGGCGGGGTATAGAATTCGCTTTAGCAAAATATATAGACGTTATACTAGGAGGAAGAATATTATATTCTTCCTCCTAGACGTTATATGATGTTTGAAAAGTAATAACTATCATTACCTGCAAAATACAAAAGAGTGCCTATAATTCTCTCATCAAGTCAAGGTTATGTTAGTTAAAGATTCAACATTTTAACGACCGCTTTTAATAGTTGAAAAGTTGCACTCTACTCGAAGGCTGTGAACGATGTTTTAGTGAAAAGTTGCACTCCGAGTGCACTCTAACCAAGGTACGGAACGACGCCCAGTAGATCAGGAGTAGTGGTGGATAATATAGCATCTAGCGCCAAAGCATAGCGCGTTATTGCCTTGTAGCGCATACAACGCACTATGTATATAATCTCTTCGCGCTATAAATATAACGTTTAGCATCAAGCGTCCACTAACGTGGCTGAGTAGCGGCTCACAGCATAGCGGAATAGCGCCAAGCTTCAGTAATCGCGCGCTTTCGGTCGCGTTAACACGCTTTGCGCATATTCGCGTTATAGGCCTACGCGGTATATACCTGTAATATGTTGTGTTGATTTGAATGTGACCGCTCGCGATCTATTGGCTCGCACTTACCTATAAGTTAGCGTTATAAACAAAGTTTGTATATTCTAAAAACTATGAAAGGACACGTAATGAATGTTTGAAAAGAAGTGTAAATAGACGATTTAGATTATAAGTAACGATAAAAAATGCCTAAACGTAGTAGTGATTTACTGATATGGAACTTTTTTGAAAAGTCTAGTGATGGTAACAAAATTGCTATTTGTAATTACTGACGTGGAGAGTTATCTTTTAAATCAACCATTAAAATATAAATAGAAAGATCACCTCCATAGAGAGATAGGAAAAAAATATCATTACTGTACATATAACTGTAAATACAAAACAAACAAAAAATTAATATAAAAAGAAAAAAAAACAAAAATTATGATTTTTGTATATACCTACTAGAAATGAACTTCTAAATACGCCTATAATTGCACACATTTCATAACACTATACAAGACAATTATAGACAATCCTAAGCCTTATAAGTATGAAGGAAAGTTCATTCCATTTATTACAATAAAGCAGAGTAATAATTCTGTGTTAGAATCAACTCGTTACTCATTAGAGTCACGCTAGTGTCGAGCCGAACGACAACAGCAGACAGCACGTTGCGCCTGACGCTATCGTGACGACACCTAGCATATGCATCTAGCGCGAGCGCCTTGTTTCGTTATAACGAGAGCGTATAATATAGCGCGCTATTCGAATATAGTTTATAGTCTCTAGCGCGTTGGTGCTGTATAGCGGATTTGAACAATACTAATCAGGAGAACTAGACTAAAGTCAGGAAATCTCCTGGGAAATTAGGAAATCTGGCAATACTTTAAAAAATAACCACAGACCAGCTGCCAATAAATAAGAAACAGAAACTAGACAGAGCGATCAGTGTTGCTAGGTTTTACTCTACGTCTATAGTCGAATTTTTAACTTCAACTTCTAAGTTCAGGCTGTAACGGAACATACCTTGAGTAGGAAGTTCCGTCACTAAATACTAATAATATAATTGAATGTGGTACAGAACCTAAAGATCAGAAATAAATTATTTATCCTAAGTAAGAAATTTTTATAGTCAATATTTGTGTATGCTAACCTTTTTGATGTCTTAAATCTGGAAAGAAATTTTGTGACCTCATTTTATGTTTAAAAAGAAAGAGGCATAGAATAGTTTGAAAATGTTGAGAGGATCTGTCAAGAATACAAAATGACATGAAAAATTAAATCCTCATAGTATTTTTTAAGTAATTTTCGCTTAAATCTAAAATATAAGAAATAGTTATGATTTACCTACTATGAGAAGATACTAGAAAGAAATCATACTAAAAAAACGATTTATGGAGAGCATAAAAATTATGTGGAGAAAATTTATGTACGTAAGTTTATATTGAATTATTTGAGTATTATAAAATTTACGGGACACTATTCAACTAGTATACACTATTATTCTTGGGGCTATCAGTTCTAATCTACTGCAATAGTAAATTATATTGATTTTGTGTCCTAATCCTACCCCAATGTTTTCTGAATATTGTTCCAGAAAATGTATTTTGTCTAAACTAACTTATAAATGTGTATGATTATTCTACTCAAGTATTTAAGTGGATATAACGAATGCTTTAAGTTTATTCAACCAATATGGATTGACACCTTTACGACAAGAATGAGGCATGTAAGTCCTCGTATATATGTAAACAACAATATGAAATATAAATTATATTCAACCATGATGATACATTGTTGAATATTGGTGCAAATGCGACCACAACTTCAATAAGTCTTTCTGCTGTAAGAATGAAAGATGTTATATTCGACATGAGAAAATCAGAGGGAATATAAATAACTCCTCTAAACTTTATATATTCATATTTGAGTACTTGAGTCAGAGTATAAATATAATTCACTTTTGATATCACAAACACGTGATTTTACAAAACTTAGGCAGAGTAAGTCCTAAATTAAATAACCAAATTTTTCATTGAAATCAAATAATAATATGGATTGTACCACAATACTTTAAATAACATTCTATTTCAAACCGAAAGGTATCATATCAATGATATTAACTAATTAGACATGATGTCGTGTACGAAATATGTAAAAGTAAATTGAGAAATAATCAATCAATGACACTCATTATATGGATATTATGAATTATCCAATAATGTGTTCAAATTAGGAAGTTAAGCAGTATTTGATTTAAGGAGAAGGCTTTACCTAAGTGAACCGATGAGCATTGGCGTCGTGCGCCGTAAAGAAGGCCTTCTAAAACGTACTCCAGGGGTTGCAAGTCCCTGGAAGGAAAATGTAATAGTGTCGAAGTCAGAGTCAAAATAAACTATGAACTTATCAGACTAGTCCATTCTCCTATTCTTTTAATTAGACAAATTTTAGAATAATTCAATTTACTTAATCAAATTTCTTCAAACAATTTTGTGCAATACTTTATCTTATATTAATATCCATTTTACTATACGACGTTGTGAAACTTGTGAATATAAGTTGAGGAAGTAAATGGTCAATTTGTATTTTAGAATACAATATTCAATATCTCATAGTTTTCTTTATATTTTCGATACATTTAAGTTCGTTTAGAAATACATAACACGGATTTTGTAGTATATAATTTAAATTAATTTTAGTCTCTCCTTTCCTATTTAGATCTTCATAAAGTGATTACGAAGTTCATTGATTATACATTTTAGTATATTTCCTTTATCAGTCTCTCTCACAAAACATAATAATAATATAGTTAAACTATAATATGTTAAGCAATTTTTAGAAAATCGCGGGAAGTCTTAGAAGTCATGAAAATATTTTATTATGAGTACACCATTCAAGTAAATTCTAATTTCATATTGTTTTCCTTACAATACATTCCTAATTTATAGTTATTTATACTTTTGCTATTTGAAGCCAAATTCTATACTACTTATTTTGTCTAGATTTTAAGTCAGGTTTTCCGGGTATCTATTTTTTAATTTGAGATTATCTTCAATAATACACGTGGTATTAGATTTGGGTTCTGTACAAATTACTTTGGGATTCATATATCTGATTTTATCTAATTGTAAAATATATTATTTGTTTTTCATTTCAATTTCCCGTAATTTCTAATTTGTTCTAAGAAACAATTATTTACTCCCAGACAAAAAATATTTCGTTGTTTTATTAAATACTCTAACGATTTAATTATTTTTAACGATTTAATACTCTAATGATACTTCACTTATAATTGTTTTGTCTTGAATTATGATCTAGAAACATATGTTTCGTGTAACGTCTCATACAATGATTTACCTAGTTTTAGACTTCAGTTTCTCTAATAATTTACTATTGGTCTTAGATACCTAATTCCAATTTTAAGAGATATTTATTATTCTCTGTTCAATAATTCAGAATGTCTACGTTATTCTAATATTACATTCAAATTCTATTCCTTTACATCATCAAATGAACAAATAATATTCTAAATGATATTGGAATGATTAGCAATTATTTTACTATAAGAATACTATTTTATAATAACTAATATAATAGGTCCATCTTTATGATTCTTATTTTAATTATAAATTTTAATTTAATAGATTTAAATGTTAGGTTAAGTAGATATTATTTAGGAGTATTATCTGTTAGGTTAGACAGGTTCTTTCTTAATTACCTTAAAAGAAAATGGATTACTACAAAAGGTCACTTCTTAAGGTCCTACCACTATACTAGACGATTCACATGCCATATTTCAAATCACAATAATTTTAGATTAAAGAAAAATATTTAATATGTTATTTTAGGCTTCTTTAGTAATTCAAAAATTTGGGATCAGAATTTTTAGTCAAGCACGATCGTTAAGTTGAAGCAAAAATAGGATCAGTTTTAGGATCAGTTTTCAGGGTCAGTTTAATTTTAGTGTAAGTTAGGTTGGTTTAGTTAGTTTTATTATTATTAATGTTTATTTATTACTTAATTTAAAATTAATTAATTTGGGTTTTAAAAATATATTATTATTAAATAAAAAAGAGGGGTTCTCGACTGGTCCGGTTACAATTTGGTGCCGTGACCAGGATTTTATTAATTAAGAAAAGATGGAATAGTAAGAGGATTTTACCAGGATTTAATTGGGATTTTGCCAGAATTTATTTAAAAGTTTACTTAGGTAGTTTAAATTCAATTTGTCATAATCATTAATTTGGGGATTATCATTTGATTATCAGTTTTTAACAAACGGTTATTTTTCTTTACTTGTGATACTGCGGGTTGATGAGAATTTATTTAAAAGTTAGATAATGTTTTGATCTAAAAGTTAAAGAACAGTGATGATAGATTAATATGGTTAATTCTAGGGTTATTGTGATTTATAAAGGTGCGATTCATCGCACAATTTGTTGCCGTGAAATAGGAGAGGTATTAAGAAAGATTTAATAGGATATTAGTATGTATGTTAGCTAAAACGGTATTTCGAAAGTGCGTTCGTAGAAGCAAGCCCTTTTTAGAATGCTTCGTGTAGAACCAAAACGCGTCGAAAATTCTTATGGTTTGGTAACGTGGAGTTTGTGACGTCACGTTGGCTTAACAGGAAAATTAGGCGGAATTGTTACGAGATATATTTATTGTATTTTTAAGTGTTTTATTAAAATATTAATTAATAGTTGTCTTGAAATATTTTAAAAATTTTTGTTTTCATTATATATGGTTTCCGCAAAGTAATGCCTGAATCTATTCTTTAGAACTGGATATAAAATTATATTAATGTGGGGGTTGATTGAAATTGAAAGCGTATTAAAATCAATGATTAAATATATTCAGTCAGGGGGTTCTATTAATTACTTGCACACATACTCAGATTTATGCACGAGTTTGTGTTATAATTATTGGTGATCATAAATAGATGAATAAAATAATATTAAAATGGAGGTTGATTAAAGCTTAGTAAAATCAATTATTAAATATATTCAGTCAGGGGGTTGTATAAATTACATACACGTATACTCAGATTTAAGCAAGAATTTATGTAATAATTATTGGTGACCATCAGTACTAATATTATAAATGCGAAAGTAACTCTGTCTGTCTGTCTGTCTGTTACGCTTTCACGGCAAAACTACTGGACCGATTTGAATGAAATTTGGTATGGAAATAGTTTGAGACCCGGGAAAACATAGAATAGTTTTTATCCAACTGCGTAAAAAGAGGTTAATGTTTTTGCGGGATAACCGACATACGCGCGGGCGGAGTTGCGTCCGGAAAGCTAGTAAATAAATAAATAGAATAAATTGAAATAAAAGAATATTAAAATGGGGGTTGATTAAACATTAAAGCTTGTAAAATAATTTATTAAATAAGTTCAGTCAGGGGGTTGTCCTATCGAATAATTTTACAAATGCACACCGAGGAATTGTTTGAAAAATAATATTTCTATCCAAATTAAAAACGAAACGGTAAGAGTAAGTCCGGTTATTCATTGTTAAATATTATTATGGATTCAAAAACAATAAAAGAATTATTTAGATTATGGAAGATAAATAATTTACTTCAATTTGTTTATATGAAAATAAATTTGAAAAAAAATATATATCACAACAAGGTGTATATGAAATATTCTTAGATATTAAGGAGAGATGGCGGTTGTTAAAAAAATGTTTACGATAATATTAAAATCAAATGTGTGTAATTCAATCGTTTGCCTTGCTTATCATAAAAAATATGATACTGAAATTTAATCTTAATATATATAACTTAACAATATCTTGTTTTACTTTAATTAATCAAAGTATTAAATCAAAATGTTCAACAATACATAATCTTATAAAAAGGTAATCAAGTTTTATTAAATTGAATTGAAATTGTATTTACTGAAATGATTTTTATTTTTGAAAGTAATAATAAAATAAAATAATTTATACAGTACTTATTTAGTTATGGGACTTCATGATTTCTGGGGTGTGTTTTGTTACTGCCAAAATATTGTTTTAAGATCAATAATTTGTCGGTTATCAATATGTCATATTTATTTTGACCTTCTTACTTAAAGGAATTGATTCATTGTTAAAGAGTATGAAACACAATGATAGTTAATGTTTTGAATGGATATCATAAAAGAGAGTGCAATGTTAATGTTTAATAGAAAGGAAGGAAAAATATATGTGGTAGTACTTTAATAGAAGGAATGGAGAGCTTTAATAATTTATTGATATCCTTGGTTTGAAGCAATTTGTTGTCAATTGAATTCAGATGCATTACCCTATCGACGGAGCTATAATGCTCAAAACAGTACATATCAGCGACTCATATGAAGGAGATTTGGTGTTAGGTTAAGTCAGAAGACAAGTCATCAGTATAAACTGATTTCATACGAGTCCCACTCTACATTAAATATTGCGGTACACTATACATCTCCAAAACCAGAAGTTTGATTACATGAAATTGGTATTAAGTGGATTAGTGGTGAGCATACGTAATTAAAGCTTTAAGCCTTAAGAGTAGATTTAGTTTTTGGAAGGTCTTAGGGGGTGTTTTTCTCTAAGCGTATGATTGGTTTGCAGACTAACACCAACCTTTGAATCATTAGGATTAATGCGCAACACAAAACGCATTTCCTTACCAGGATTGAATCGACTTGGTGAAAAGAAATCTTTATTTATGATTATCGCTATAAAAGCTTATATATTAACTCATATAATTTTAAACTTTTGGAATGGTTTAAAAACACTCATATTCTCAAATACACCATGTCTGAGTTCATTTGCCAATAAATTTTATTCGAATTATTAATAAATTAAAGAACATATTTATGATAAATATTTAGAGAGATTGTAAAAAAAAACATTTTAGTTAAATTATCATATCATCTGTGCAAATTTTGGTGGTTGGATGTAATGGAACATACCGTGGGAAGGAAGTTCCATCACTAAGCACAATTAATATAATTGAAATAATGGTACAAAAATTGAAACTAAGAAATATAACAAGAAATCCTTATGAGTTTATTTGCTAATAATTTTTATTTGAACACATATATGATACATATTTGTAATTTATAGATTTGATTAAAAAATTTACTACGGTTATATAATCATATCACCTGCGCAAATTTTGGGGGTTGAATGTAACGGAACATACCTTGAGTAGGAAGTTCCGTCACTAAATACTAATAATATAATTGAATGTGGTACAGAACCTAAAGATCAGAAATAAATTATTTATCCTAAGTAAGAAATTTTTATAGTCAATATTTGTGTATGCTAACCTTTTTGATGTCTTAAATCTGGAAAGAAATTTTGTGACCTCATTTTATGTTTAAAAAGAAAGAGGCATAGAATAGTTTGAAAATGTTGAGAGGATCTGTCAAGAATACAAAATGACATGAAAAATTAAATCCTCATAGTATTTTTTAAGTAATTTTCGCTTAAATCTAAAATATAAGAAATAGTTATGATTTACCTACTATGAGAAGATACTAGAAAGAAATCATACTAAAAAAACGATTTATGGAGAGCATAAAAATTATGTGGAGAAAATTTATGTACGTAAGTTTATATTGAATTATTTGAGTATTATAAAATTTACGGGACACTATTCAACTAGTATACACTATTATTCTTGGGGCTATCAGTTCTAATCTACTGCAATAGTAAATTATATTGATTTTGTGTCCTAATCCTACCCCAATGTTTTCTGAATATTGTTCCAGAAAATGTATTTTGTCTAAACTAACTTATAAATGTGTATGATTATTCTACTCAAGTATTTAAGTGGATATAACGAATGCTTTAAGTTTATTCAACCAATATGGATTGACACCTTTACGACAAGAATGAGGCATGTAAGTCCTCGTATATATGTAAACAACAATATGAAATATAAATTATATTCAACCATGATGATACATTGTTGAATATTGGTGCAAATGCGACCACAACTTCAATAAGTCTTTCTGCTGTAAGAATGAAAGATGTTATATTCGACATGAGAAAATCAGAGGGAATATAAATAACTCCTCTAAACTTTATATATTCATATTTGAGTACTTGAGTCAGAGTATAAATATAATTCACTTTTGATATCACAAACACGTGATTTTACAAAACTTAGGCAGAGTAAGTCCTAAATTAAATAACCAAATTTTTCATTGAAATCAAATAATAATATGGATTGTACCACAATACTTTAAATAACATTCTATTTCAAACCGAAAGGTATCATATCAATGATATTAACTAATTAGACATGATGTCGTGTACGAAATATGTAAAAGTAAATTGAGAAATAATCAATCAATGACACTCATTATATGGATATTATGAATTATCCAATAATGTGTTCAAATTAGGAAGTTAAGCAGTATTTGATTTAAGGAGAAGGCTTTACCTAAGTGAACCGATGAGCATTGGCGTCGTGCGCCGTAAAGAAGGCCTTCTAAAACGTACTCCAGGGGTTGCAAGTCCCTGGCACTTCAGAATTAGAACTTTTCCTTAAAACTGCTAACTAAAATACGATGGATCCATCTAATTATCATAGTTGCAACTTATCAAATAATAAAATCTTACAATAACAAAATGTTATAAAATACCTATTTGCTAGTTTACTTCCAATAAAAGTTATACTTACAAAATGTAATAGTGTCGAAGTCAGAGTCAAAATAAACTATGAACTTATCAGACTAGTCCATTCTCCTATTCTTTTAATTAGACAAATTTTAGAATAATTCAATTTACTTAATCAAATTTCTTCAAACAATTTTGTGCAATACTTTATCTTATATTAATATCCATTTTACTGTACGACGTTGTGAAACTTGTGAATATAAGTTGAGGAAGTAAATGGTCAATTTGTATTTTAGAATACAATATTCAATATCTCATAGTTTTCTTTATATTTTCGATACATTTAAGTTCGTTTAGAAATACATAACACGGATTTTGTAGTATATAATTTAAATTAATTTTAGTCTCTCCTTTCCTATTTAGATCTTCATAAAGTGATTACGAAGTTCATTGATTATACATTTTAGTATATTTCCTTTATCAGTCTCTCTCACAAAACATAATAATAATATAGTTAAACTATAATATGTTAAGCAATTTTTAGAAAATCGCGGGAAGTCTTAGAAGTCATGAAAATATTTTATTATGAGTACACCATTCAAGTAAATTCTAATTTCATATTGTTTTCCTTACAATACATTCCTAATTTATAGTTATTTATACTTTTGCTATTTGAAGCCAAATTCTATACTACTTATTTTGTCTAGATTTTAAGTCAGGTTTTCCGGGTATCTATTTTTTAATTTGAGATTATCTTCAATAATACACGTGGTATTAGATTTGGGTTCTGTACAAATTACTTTGGGATTCATATATCTGATTTTATCTAATTGTAAAATATATTATTTGTTTTTCATTTCAATTTCCCGTAATTTCTAATTTGTTCTAAGAAACAATTATTTACTCCCAGACAAAAAATATTTCGTTGTTTTATTAAATACTCTAACGATTTAATTATTTTTAACGATTTAATACTCTAATGATACTTCACTTATAATTGTTTTGTCTTGAATTATGATCTAGAAACATATGTTTCGTGTAACGTCTCATACAATGATTTACCTAGTTTTAGACTTCAGTTTCTCTAATAATTTACTATTGGTCTTAGATACCTAATTCCAATTTTAAGAGATATTTATTATTCTCTGTTCAATAATTCAGAATGTCTACGTTATTCTAATATTACATTCAAATTCTATTCCTTTACATCATCAAATGAACAAATAATATTCTAAATGATATTGGAATGATTAGCAATTATTTTACTATAAGAATACTATTTTATAATAACTAATATAATAGGTCCATCTTTATGATTCTTATTTTAATTATAAATTTTAATTTAATAGATTTAAATGTTAGGTTAAGTAGATATTATTTAGGAGTATTATCTGTTAGGTTAGACAGGTTCTTTCTTAATTACCTTAAAAGAAAATGGATTACTACAAAAGGTCACTTCTTAAGGTCCTACCACTATACTAGACGATTCACATGCCATATTTCAAATCACAATAATTTTAGATTAAAGAAAAATATTTAATATGTTATTTTAGGCTTCTTTAGTAATTCAAAAATTTGGGATCAGAATTTTTAGTCAAGCACGATCGTTAAGTTGAAGCAAAAATAGGATCAGTTTTAGGATCAGTTTTCAGGGTCAGTTTAATTTTAGTGTAAGTTAGGTTGGTTTAGTTAGTTTTATTATTATTAATGTTTATTTATTACTTAATTTAAAATTAATTAATTTGGGTTTTAAAAATATATTATTATTAAATAAAAAAGAGGGGTTCTCGACTGGTCCGGTTACAATTTGGTGCCGTGACCAGGATTTTATTAATTAAGAAAAGATGGAATAGTAAGAGGATTTTACCAGGATTTAATTGGGATTTTGCCAGAATTTATTTAAAAGTTTACTTAGGTAGTTTAAATTCAATTTGTCATAATCATTAATTTGGGGATTATCATTTGATTATCAGTTTTTAACAAACGGTTATTTTTCTTTACTTGTGATACTGTGGGTTGATGAGAATTTATTTAAAAGTTAGATAATGTTTTGATCTAAAAGTTAAAGAACAGTGATGATAGATTAATATGGTTAATTCTAGGGTTATTGTGATTTATAAAGGTGCGATTCATCGCACAATTTGTTGCCGTGAAATAGGAGAGGTATTAAGAAAGATTTAATAGGATATTAGTATGTATGTTAGCTAAAACGGTATTTCGAAAGTGCGTTCGTAGAAGCAAGCCCTTTTTAGAATGCTTCGTGTAGAACCAAAACGCGTCGAAAATTCTTATGGTTTGGTAACGTGGAGTTTGTGACGTCACGTTGTCTTAACAGGAAAATTAGGCGGAATTGTTACGAGATATATTTATTGTATTTTTAAGTGTTTTATTAAAATATTAATTAATAGTTGTCTTGAAATATTTTAAAAATTTTTGTTTTCATTATATATGGTTTCCGCAAAGTAATGCCTGAATCTATTCTTTAGAACTGGATATAAAATTATATTAATGTGGGGGTTGATTGAAATTGAAAGCGTATTAAAATCAATGATTAAATATATTCAGTCAGGGGGTTCTATTAATTACTTGCACACATACTCAGATTTATGCACGAGTTTGTGTTATAATTATTGGTGATCATAAATAGATGAATAAAATAATATTAAAATGGAGGTTGATTAAAGCTTAGTAAAATCAATTATTAAATATATTCAGTCAGGGGGTTGTATAAATTACATACACGTATACTCAGATTTAAGCAAGAATTTATGTAATAATTATTGGTGACCATCAGTACTAATATTATAAATGCGAAAGTAACTCTGTCTGTTACGCTTTCACGGCAAAACTACTGGACCGATTTGAATGAAATTTGGTATGGAAATAGTTTGAGACCCGGGAAAACATAGAATAGTTTTTATCCAACTGCGTAAAAAGAGGTTAATGTTTTTGCGGGATAACCGACATACGCGCGGGCGGAGTTGCGTCCGGAAAGCTAGTAAATAAATAAATAGAATAAATTGAAATAAAAGAATATTAAAATGGGGGTTGATTAAACATTAAAGCTTGTAAAATAATTTATTAAATAAGTTCAGTCAGGGGGTTGTCCTATCGAATAATTTTACAAATGCACACCGAGGAATTGTTTGAAAAATAATATTTCTATCCAAATTAAAAACGAAACGGTAAGAGTAAGTCCGGTTATTCATTGTTAAATATTATTATGGATTCAAAAACAATAAAAGAATTATTTAGATTATGGAAGATAAATAATTTACTTCAATTTGTTTATATGAAAATAAATTTGAAAAAAAATATATATCACAACAAGGTGTATATGAAATATTCTTAGATATTAAGGAGAGATGGCGGTTGTTAAAAAAATGTTTACGATAATATTAAAATCAAATGTGTGTAATTCAATCGTTTGCCTTGCTTATCATAAAAAATATGATACTGAAATTTAATCTTAATATATATAACTTAACAATATCTTGTTTTACTTTAATTAATCAAAGTATTAAATCAAAATGTTCAACAATACATAATCTTATAAAAAGGTAATCAAGTTTTATTAAATTGAATTGAAATTGTATTTACTGAAATGATTTTTATTTTTGAAAGTAATAATAAAATAAAATAATTTATACAGTACTTATTTAGTTATGGGACTTCATGATTTCTGGGGTGTGTTTTGTTACTGCCAAAATATTGTTTTAAGATCAATAATTTGTCGGTTATCAATATGTCATATTTATTTTGACCTTCTTACTTAAAGGAATTGATTCATTGTTAAAGAGTATGAAACACAATGATAGTTAATGTTTTGAATGGATATCATAAAAGAGAGTGCAATGTTAATGTTTAATAGAAAGGAAGGAAAAATATATGTGGTAGTACTTTAATAGAAGGAATGGAGAGCTTTAATAATTTATTGATATCCTTGGTTTGAAGCAATTTGTTGTCAATTGAATTCAGATGCATTACCCTATCGACGGAGCTATAATGCTCAAAACAGTACATATCAGCGACTCATATGAAGGAGATTTGGTGTTAGGTTAAGTCAGAAGACAAGTCATCAGTATAAACTGATTTCATACGAGTCCCACTCTACATTAAATATTGCGGTACACTATACATCTCCAAAACCAGAAGTTTGATTACATGAAATTGGTATTAAGTGGATTAGTGGTGAGCATACGTAATTAAAGCTTTAAGCCTTAAGAGTAGATTTAGTTTTTGGAAGGTCTTAGGGGGTGTTTTTCTCTAAGCGTATGATTGGTTTGCAGACTAACACCAACCTTTGAATCATTAGGATTAATGCGCAACACAAAACGCATTTCCTTACCAGGATTGAATCGACTTGGTGAAAAGAAATCTTTATTTATGATTATCGCTATAAAAGCTTATATATTAACTCATATAATTTTAAACTTTTGGAATGGTTTAAAAACACTCATATTCTCAAATACACCATGTCTGAGTTCATTTGCCAATAAATTTTATTCGAATTATTAATAAATTAAAGAACATATTTATGATAAATATTTAGAGAGATTGTAAAAAAAAACATTTTAGTTAAATTATCATATCATCTGTGCAAATTTTGGTGGTTGGATGTAATGGAACATACCGTGGGAAGGAAGTTCCATCACTAAGCACAATTAATATAATTGAAATAATGGTACAAAAATTGAAACTAAGAAATATAACAAGAAATCCTTATGAGTTTATTTGCTAATAATTTTTATTTGAACACATATGATACATATTTGTAATTTATAGATTTGATTAAAAAATTTACTACGGTTATATAATCATATCACCTGCGCAAATTTTGGGGGTTGAATGTAACGGAACATACCTTGAGTAGGAAGTTCCGTCACTAAATACTAATAATATAATTGAATGTGGTACAGAACCTAAAGATCAGAAATAAATTATTTATCCTAAGTAAGAAATTTTTATAGTCAATATTTGTGTATGCTAACCTTTTTGATGTCTTAAATCTGGAAAGAAATTTTGTGACCTCATTTTATGTTTAAAAAGAAAGAGGCATAGAATAGTTTGAAAATGTTGAGAGGATCTGTCAAGAATACAAAATGACATGAAAAATTAAATCCTCATAGTATTTTTTAAGTAATTTTCGCTTAAATCTAAAATATAAGAAATAGTTATGATTTACCTACTATGAGAAGATACTAGAAAGAAATCATACTAAAAAACGATTTATGGAGAGCATAAAAATTATGTGGAGAAAATTTATGTACGTAAGTTTATATTGAATTATTTGAGTATTATAAAATTTACGGGACACTATTCAACTAGTATACACTATTATTCTTGGGGCTATCAGTTCTAATCTACTGCAATAGTAAATTATATTGATTTTGTGTCCTAATCCTACCCCAATGTTTTCTGAATATTGTTCCAGAAAATGTATTTTGTCTAAACTAACTTATAAATGTGTATGATTATTCTACTCAAGTATTTAAGTGGATATAACGAATGCTTTAAGTTTATTCAACCAATATGGATTGACACCTTTACGACAAGAATGAGGCATGTAAGTCCTCGTATATATGTAAACAACAATATGAAATATAAATTATATTCAACCATGATGATACATTGTTGAATATTGGTGCAAATGCGACCACAACTTCAATAAGTCTTTCTGCTGTAAGAATGAAAGATGTTATATTCGACATGAGAAAATCAGAGGGAATATAAATAACTCCTCTAAACTTTATATATTCATATTTGAGTACTTGAGTCAGAGTATAAATATAATTCACTTTTGATATCACAAACACGTGATTTTACAAAACTTAGGCAGAGTAAGTCCTAAATTAAATAACCAAATTTTTCATTGAAATCAAATAATAATATGGATTGTACCACAATACTTTAAATAACATTCTATTTCAAACCGAAAGGTATCATATCAATGATATTAACTAATTAGACATGATGTCGTGTACGAAATATGTAAAAGTAAATTGAGAAATAATCAATCAATGACACTCATTATATGGATATTATGAATTATCCAATAATGTGTTCAAATTAGGAAGTTAAGCAGTATTTGATTTAAGGAGAAGGCTTTACCTAAGTGAACCGATGAGCATTGGCGTCGTGCGCCGTAAAGAAGGCCTTCTAAAACGTACTCCAGGGGTTGCAAGTCCCTGGCACTTCAGAATTAGAACTTTTCCTTAAAACTGCTAACTAAAATACGATGGATCCATCTAATTATCAAAGTTGCAACTTATCAAATAATAAAATCTTACAATAACAAAATGTTATAAAATACCTATTTGCTAGTTTACTTCCAATAAAAGTTATACTTACAAAATGTAATAGTGTCGAAGTCAGAGTCAAAATAAACTATGAACTTATCAGACTAGTCCATTCTCCTATTCTTTTAATTAGACAAATTTTAGAATAATTCAATTTACTTAATCAAATTTCTTCAAACAATTTTGTGCAATACTTTATCTTATATTAATATCCATTTTACTGTACGACGTTGTGAAACTTGTGAATATAAGTTGAGGAAGTAAATGGTCAATTTGTATTTTAGAATACAATATTCAATATCTCATAGTTTTCTTTATATTTTCGATACATTTAAGTTCGTTTAGAAATACATAACACGGATTTTGTAGTATATAATTTAAATTAATTTTAGTCTCTCCTTTCCTATTTAGATCTTCATAAAGTGATTACGAAGTTCATTGATTATACATTTTAGTATATTTCCTTTATCAGTCTCTCTCACAAAACATAATAATAATATAGTTAAACTATAATATGTTAAGCAATTTTTAGAAAATCGCGGGAAGTCTTAGAAGTCATGAAAATATTTTATTATGAGTACACCATTCAAGTAAATTCTAATTTCATATTGTTTTCCTTACAATACATTCCTAATTTATAGTTATTTATACTTTTGCTATTTGAAGCCAAATTCTATACTACTTATTTTGTCTAGATTTTAAGTCAGGTTTTCCGGGTATCTATTTTTTAATTTGAGATTATCTTCAATAATACACGTGGTATTAGATTTGGGTTCTGTACAAATTACTTTGGGATTCATATATCTGATTTTATCTAATTGTAAAATATATTATTTGTTTTTCATTTCAATTTCCCGTAATTTCTAATTTGTTCTAAGAAACAATTATTTACTCCCAGACAAAAAATATTTCGTTGTTTTATTAAATACTCTAACGATTTAATTATTTTTAACGATTTAATACTCTAATGATACTTCACTTATAATTGTTTTGTCTTGAATTATGATCTAGAAACATATGTTTCGTGTAACGTCTCATACAATGATTTACCTAGTTTTAGACTTCAGTTTCTCTAATAATTTACTATTGGTCTTAGATACCTAATTCCAATTTTAAGAGATATTTATTATTCTCTGTTCAATAATTCAGAATGTCTACGTTATTCTAATATTACATTCAAATTCTATTCCTTTACATCATCAAATGAACAAATAATATTCTAAATGATATTGGAATGATTAGCAATTATTTTACTATAAGAATACTATTTTATAATAACTAATATAATAGGTCCATCTTTATGATTCTTATTTTAATTATAAATTTTAATTTAATAGATTTAAATGTTAGGTTAAGTAGATATTATTTAGGAGTATTATCTGTTAGGTTAGACAGGTTCTTTCTTAATTACCTTAAAAGAAAATGGATTACTACAAAAGGTCACTTCTTAAGGTCCTACCACTATACTAGACGATTCACATGCCATATTTCAAATCACAATAATTTTAGATTAAAGAAAAATATTTAATATGTTATTTTAGGCTTCTTTAGTAATTCAAAAATTTGGGATCAGAATTTTTAGTCAAGCACGATCGTTAAGTTGAAGCAAAAATAGGATCAGTTTTAGGATCAGTTTTCAGGGTCAGTTTAATTTTAGTGTAAGTTAGGTTGGTTTAGTTAGTTTTATTATTATTAATGTTTATTTATTACTTAATTTAAAATTAATTAATTTGGGTTTTAAAAATATATTATTATTAAATAAAAAAGAGGGGTTCTCGACTGGTCCGGTTACAAGGCTTCTGAGTCGAATTTTTCAACTTCAACTTCTTATTTCTTATGGCTTCTGCGGGGTCGCCACAATTTCGCCAATATAATCAGACCGAGTAAACTGACAGATCAAAATGTCAAATTTCAAAATAAAGTTGCCAACTTCAAATCATAGTTATGTTTCTAGCTCAGTTTTATGAGCGCAACTATGACTGTGATGAACATTAAATAAAAATAATACAAATAGTTCGAACTTGGTAACAAATGTAAATGTTGTAATGTTAATGTAATTAACAAATGAAAGCATTCAATTATTTAGAACTAGCGACCCACCCCGGCTTCGCACGGGTGCAATACTTATAATAAATTTAAATCTGTAATATATTTGAAAATATTCATTTAAATTACATGCCAAGGGTCATATTATTACTCCATATTAAGAGCACAATGTATTTAAGGTATTTAATTGGATAAGGATTAATGGCGTATTGCTTAAAATTGCACCGTAGATAAGCTATGTTTTCTCGTAACAAGTAAAAAAATTAAAATAGTTATTGTGGGTTATCCCTAACAGATACATATACCGTAACAGTACATGTTGCCGTACGATTTCTAGAAAGCCGTTAAGTGAATAAACCAAGTTTTGAGATATTGGCAAAAAGGTCCGATATGATGTACCTAGAAATCGACAAGACATATCGTTATATTTTTAATACCAAATTATTTTTTTTACAAATAAGCTTTTATTGTATGCGTTTTGAAACTCTAAAAGTATTTATGTTGCTAAGAAAATTGATTTTTTTGTCTTCTAGTCTGGTTTACTTAATCAAAGCTGTATACATTTGCTTGACTAAAAAACGGCTGGCTGAAGTGCAGCCGTTTTATAGAGTTGTAGCATGTTGTAACTATGTGACTAATTTAATGAATGTCACAGTTATAAATCAAAACTATTCTAAATAGCAGTTATGTCACATAGCCGCCTTTTTATGTTGTAAATAAAATTTAATTTAATAAGCACTACTTTTTATATAAGTGTTAAGAGACTTTAACTGTCAAAATATTTTATATCTAATATGAAAATTTGTCATACTAAATCTCAACTTAAAGCCAGTTTTGGTGAAAAAAAATGTCCATAACTGCCATTTAGCGTTGTGAATTTCAAGTCCAAGTCATATTATTATAATTTCACAGTAAAGGCAAAGTGTACTTTTTTTAAATTAGCATGGTATTAAAATTGAAAATGTTAAATAGCATTGCATTTTACACATTAGTAATGTTTTGTTGTATATAAAACAATAAGAAAATAGTTGACCAGATATTTTAGAGTACTATATAGACCTTATGAAATAAATGGCATAACTCAGTGCATACAAATAACGCTTATCAGATCAATGGAATTGCTATCCCATTTTAAATTATCAATGTAAACTCTGAGATCATCTATTTTACTGATTAAGCCGTCTATAAAAATTGATACATTATATGTAAATGCTTATAGAGCAAAAAGATCACAAAATACGCCAATTGCATCATGCGAACTCTGAAAGTGGAGAGAGTTCTCGGCACGCGCCCGCAAAGTGAACATTCAAGCTTCCTGCTCGGCTAGCATGCACGCCGCGAGTAAATTTTGTCTACCCTTTATCTCGTGTAAAATAGACATATTGACATATGACTACAAATGCTAACATGGCAGAGCAAAGAACTCGTCCGTGTTTACGTACATTTTGTGGTACCTGTGGCAATTTGTCGACCAACACTGACATGCGCGCCCTCCGTTTAATCGATTTTTGACACTTATCTGCGAGTATTTGCGTGTATTTTCTGTACCTCAGTTTTGAGGACGAGATAAATCGAGTGTTTCTCGCGCGTCTAAGTATAATGGGGGCAATCGACGATTTAGTACAAATTCACTTTCCGTCCAGTATTAGCAGACCCTTGATATATGTGTGTGTAATCTATACAATAACGTAATTTGAACACAACTCTCGAACTCTGTGTGCGTAACATAAATACAATATCATTGAATATTGCTGTAGGTAGCGAGATTTTGAGTTTTTTCAACTATTTTTAATGTAATTACATTATAGGTACTTAGCAGATAACTCAAAAAAACTATACTCGTTATATGTAAATAAATGTAAATAAATAAAAACTTTCTTTAGCTACTTAACATTCATCAACAAAAAAAAAACTAGATAAGCAACCATCGTCAAAATAGATATATATGAAATACTTACTTTATGCAGAAAAATCGTCAAATCTATTAACACTTTTATCATTCGTTTGAAAATTACATCAACGGGAACAGTTTATAAAACCATCATAATTCGTAATGAAATGTCGGGAATTATAAATGTATGGTATTTTATTAGTACAAAGCCCACTGCTTATTTCCTAAAACTGTTCGCCAATCAACCAACAAATAGCGCAATGGAGAATCGTCCATAGATAATCTCAATTAACGAATCTTAGTGTGGTGCGGCCGCTGCTATAGTCCACCACTCTCTCTGCGCGCGAGAAAAATACTCTTCTCGTGCATCGAGATATCGAGATATACGTTATACTAGAGAAGATATTTGAGACAAGAGTCTCTGCCATTTTTGGTAATTTTAAACTTAAGTGCGCTTCAGCACTTTACGAGATCGGACTGCAGTCTAGAACGAATTATATCGTCTAACCAAATATCCAAACACGCAGCGCCACAACACTTGTAGGTTAATGTTTCCTACAAAAGTTCGCTTACAGCGCTTAAGCTAATTACATCATCTAACCAAACTAACCAACAATTCTACTTTTGAGGTATGGTTTCTCAATATCAATGACTATCAGGACACAGAACGGACATGGCTTTTGTACTTACAAAACATTGTGAAGAGTATATTAGTTAAAAAATAGTAAAGTAAAGTTAAAAAAATAAGTATTACTGAGGGTCACTAACTACGCTATTCAGTTTTTGAAAGTAAAGGTACAATTGGTTTTTTACTAGAAACAAAGTGTTACTAACTTTTTAAATCTAGATTTTATATTGTGATAGTTAAAAGTCTAGATTAAAAAATGTTAATCGTATTTTGCATACATACATTTAAGTAAATAATATTAAAATTTAATTCATATTATATTTTTAAATTAAGGTTTTTTATTATTTTTGAATTAGTAGTAATTAAATACGCACTTGATTAAGTCACTTTTCAAATATTTAATCCATATCGTTCCAGCCATTTGGGAGTTACGTTGATAAACAGACACGTCAAACTTTTTTCACCGTGAGTAAAAAATAGGTAATTTACTCAATGTTGCTAGTTGTCATATCTGTCCACTTAATCTATGAATTTCACTCCGTAAACATGGTTGCCTATTGCGTCGTGAAGCATTGTCTTTCGCGATTACAAATCGACAAAACAATAATGTATTCGTGCGTGTTTAATTCTTTTATTAGTTTTTCCAGACTGGATTCTGCAGTAACTAAGGACGCAGGATGGCATTTTGAATACTAACACAATTTTCATCGAAAAGCGCGAGTGATCTCTACGAGTGCCCAGCTGCGTGTGGGTGAGGACATGCCGGCTGGCTTGTCCTACCTATCCGACTTTGCTCGTTTGAGATGTCGCGTCCAGTATATATAGGTCAATGTTCTCGTGTCATGCGTGACATATGTCTTATTTGCGCATGCTAGCCAGGGGTGCGTTTAGGCGACTTAGCCAGGATAAGATTTAAACTACATAAACGTCAAACACCCCGTTTACGGCCTCCTCGAGGCAAAAATTTGCACAGGCTAAAATTTTATATGCCCCGTTTAGGCGCGTCCGCTTGGTTAAATCTTCGCTAAGTAGATTAAATTCTAGCAACCTTTTGAGGTCGCTAAATTTTCGTCGGCTGTCAGATTTAAGCTATATGTCATGTTACTTCAATCATAAAACCAAATATTACGGAAGGGCGGGAAGACATACTATATAACAAGACAAGTTGTGTACATATGTGGGTTTTTTCTGTAGGTATTCTTGTTGGAGTCTTGGAGGTAGTCTTGGTTTTGGTTTAAATTTTTTCTACCTTATCGCGGGATTAGAGAATAATAATAATGTATATTATATTTAATTATATTGTATCCAGGATTTTTATAAAGTTTTCAAGATTTATATAATTATAAAAACTTCGTTGCCGAATGTCAATTGAATTTGACAACAATAATTGACGTACGGCTATGACACCGTTTAGGCGGACCGCATCGGCGAAATTTTCGTCTGGTGAAAATTTATTCTACTCGCCTAAGCCTAAACGCACCCCTGGCTGGGGTTCCCTACTTGACATCTAAAGCCGTTTGATCAAACATTAATTGCTCGAAAATGTTTGGTCGATAATACATGAGACCTATGAATCGTGAGCTTTATAGTTTACCACATCGATATATCAAAATCCCTAAAAAACACGTGGTCTAATGATCAATAGCGATAAGCATCGGATTGACGACCGTAGTGATGTTTTTATTTGCAATATCGATGTAGCACGTATAGAAAATTGTTCTTTTAGGCAGGAGAAAAACTATTAAAATTCACTAAATCTACCTACACTCTTTATATATATATATGTAACTTATAATATATATGTAACATGCAGCTCCTTTTTAATATAAAAGACTTATTTTAAATGTAAATAAAAAAGTATATAGTTTTTTTTACAAATTATTGGAGTTCAAAATTGTATGCCCTAGGCGGGAATCGATCCCACGTCCTCCGATATCGCGTCGGATGCCTAAACCTCCTCGACCACCTGGGACTTGGTATTTCAGCCGAAATGTTGTGCTCCAATTGTATTACTTTAACCGTAAGGTTTTTTTATAGGGGTCGGTGCGGTGCGCGGCATCAACTCGATTCCCTACTTGGGCATAAAATTTTGTACTCCAAAAATTTGTAAAATATGATTTTCGTTTAGCACGCGATAGTGCTTGTAATCATATTTAGAAAAAATATATTTTAGTTTATGATTTGCATGTGAGTGATTTTCATAAATAATAAGATCCACTCCACTTGAAGCTAGTTAATTTATGTAGATGTTACTAGTTATTAGTTTTAAAAACCTATACTTATGTAGGTATTCCGATTTTCACGGATAAAAAATAATATAGAACATGTTGTGCTAAGCAGCCCTAAACATACTATCAAAATAATGAATGTAGGTAGGTTTAGTGAATTTTAATAGTTTTTCTCCTGCCTAAAGATATAGGACCGACGCGATATCGGAGGACGCGGGTTCTATTCCTGCCTTGGGTATACAATTTTGTACCCCAATAAAAAAACTACCTTTATATTTTTTATTTACACTTAAAATAAGTCATTTATATTAAAAACAATATAGCGAGCTGCAAGGAGGTTGCATGTTTCACATATATATATAAATACAGAGTGTAGGTAGGTTTAGTGAATTTTAATGGTTTTTCTCCAACCTAAAAGAACAATTTTCTATACGTGCTACATCGATATTGCAAAAAAAAATCATCACCACGGTCGTCAATCCGATGCTTATCGCTATTGATCATTAGACCACGTGTTTTTTAGGGATTTTGATATATCGATGTGGTAAACTATAAATCTCATGATTCATAGGTCTCATGGATTTTCGACTAAACATTTTCGAGCAATTAATGTTTGATCAAACGGCTTTAGATGTCAAGTAGGGAACCCCTGGCTGGTCGGTGGCGGTCAAGTGTCTTAGAGCTTAAATTATTTAGAAACATGAAATACTGCTTGGATTATAGTATAATATAGTTCACTTGAAAACAGCGTTAAAAACTAATTTACGTGAGACAAATTTCTTACAATATTATACACGCTTTTTGCAGACATACATAGATACCTTTCTAATTGGTTTGGAAGCATACCAAGATATAAATGTAACAAAACCTTTTATTTATATCTAAGTAGGTTTGCTTGCTAACGAATTTGTAATTATCGTTCTGTAGAAAAACTAACCTCCATCAAAGCACCGAATCACTAACCATGTAATTCTCGGGAGTATTTTTGGTAGAGCTTCATAACTTTGGTCATCACCATAGATTTCCCTTGTGATAAGTACCTTTTATAAAGTATTTATGCTCGTCGTTACAAGGAAATATTTCGGCAGGAAGGAAATTCATTTGTGCCGTTACTAGGGCTGCCATCACCTAAACCATCGATACCGGACAAAATCTTAAAAAAACCCGGACATGTGCTATGTGCTACAAACATAATTATTCACTCTTCTCTTTTTGAGACAATCTGGTGATAAAAATAATGATGAAACTAATTTGATGCCAAATAACACTTTATTTGGCATCAAATTAGAAATAAATTATAATTTTTGGTTTAATAAATAATCAAATAACTATTAACCTTAGTTAGAAACTAAAAACTACATGGTATCAATATTATTGAAGTCATCTTGTTTATTATATTGAACGCAACGTAGATTAAGTACCCAAAACGGTAAAACTTTATTTTATGTATATTAAAAATAAGTAAGAAGTTTAAATTTGAACGACCTCAAGATCTTTTTACTCTACAAAATTACAAATATACGAGGGGAAAAAATATAGTCGTGTGCGGTCCCGCGTCATCAAAACGGTAACACAGTGAGTGAATGATCCGGGGTCGGCGGCAGTTTTTTACTGTGGGGGCCGGCGCGGTGCTGGGGACGTTCTGTTGTTCTAGATTTTGCAGCGCCGGAGTTGACTTGTATGCAGCTTACGAGTGAATATGCATATATGTAGCGCCGGTGTTTTCAACCCTGATTGGTTTTCCGCGGACACTGTTTGAAAACCCCTACCGGACGCCCCCCGGACGCCCTCTAAACTAGGACAAATCCGGTGAAACCCGGACGGATGGCAGCTCTAGCCGTTACCCATGTTAAACGGACCAGAAAAATGACCTTCGATTTTATCCGGTTTACGAAATTTTATGAAAACTAGGGATATTTAATATATTGAGCATACTTTTGAGCACTAGGAACTATATACCTACTCGCCGAAGTATCTCTACCATACCGGTAACATACGGTTCAACTACAAATAACTATGGTAATGTTGTCTTAGGTCACACCGTGTGTGTATCAAAAATAATGATGAAATTTAAGCGATTTGAACCGTTTAAAGTAGTTTAATTAAAATAACTATAGTGCTGGATGTACTACCTATCACTTATTGCTGATTACTAACATGGCGCATATCTCACCTGTTAGTAGGTGATGTGATGATACGATCGAAGATTTTAGTAATGTAAGAATAAGATGCATAGAACGGGAACTGGCTGTGAAGGAATCTATCAGCATACAGTTTTAAGTACATGTCGACAATTTTACTTGAGGTTAATCTAGGGTGACTACTTTTTAGGCGCAGATCTGTCGCTGCCGAGCGTGGTTAACGCTATGCTCGGCAGCGACGGATCGTGGCAGGCGGTGGTCTCTTTCTGCGAAGCGGTGATGGCGCAGGAAGAGGCCGCGGAGCGGGCGAGGGAGGACGACGTCCTCGCTGACCCGCTCCGGCGTAGACGAACTGGGGGAAGGAGAAGGCGGTTCGGGCGCCTTCTCGCTCTATCCTAGTGCTGTGCGGATCACCGGTGGAGAGTCGGAGGATTCTCCACTAGCTTGCACGATCCCACACGTCTGGGGGATGGCCCCAATGAGCCGGGTCATTGGCCGGGGCCCGTCACCGGTGACGGGCCAGCCGCTGGAGCGAGATGGTGACTGCTAACGCTACCCCATTTCGCCCCGACTAGCGTAGACGATTAAGACAACAACCAAGACCGACGGCTTAAACGTGCCCTCCGAAGCTCGGAAGCGCTCAGTAGTTAATGACTATGTCTATCCAAGTCATGACCGCGGCGGACTTCGCTTAACTAAGCTGATCGGTTAAGAACGGCTAAGCAAACTTCGCTACAAGCGCTTCAAGAATACTACCAACATTCTTATATTTGAAGGGAGCAGGTAACAAAAAAAATATGTCAATTGATGAGTAGTATAACTTCCTACAAGATAATGTAGCTGTGAAAGTTCTTATACGATACGATACGTAAACTCTTTATTGCATTCCAACAAAAGTAAAAAGTGAACAATACATTAACAAAAACAATGATTAACATATAAAGCAATAGAAGTTACATGTATGTGTTCATTTTCAAATAAATATCATTAAATATGTTAAATGGCAATTCTACATGGTCATACTATCGTAAAACAAATATGAAACTAAACTTAAATTCGTCAAACGAAACGAAATGATCTGTTCTTTTATCGCTTCAAAGAAAATATTAAAGATGTGATAATCAATGATGTTCAAATCAGCCATAGCCAAACCCCGGGTAGAATCGGGCCAGAACCATTGGATTGAACTTTATAGACCGCGTATCTTACTGTCAGAGCGCCACTGCATTCAGAGGCTGGTCAGAGACGCGATTGAAATCACCAAATATATAAATATCTAACGTGAAAATAGCTTTATATTGCCTAGGGCATGGAATCCACTTTTGAGATTATCCTTACGTATTACGCACAACCGACATCGTCCATTTATAAATGAAATTCAATTGTTATCATAATATCACATACTTACATAGTAACATTCAACGAAAAATAAATATCTAATCTTATAACGATTGTGCATCATTTGAGTACTCATTAAATTGTATGTTTTATCCTCCTACCTAAAAAAAAATTCCTATCTACAATTCTCCATCTTATATTGTTTAGGATATATAAACGTGTGACCACCAAATTTGAGCTTCGATGAGAATTACTCATCTATGATTTGAAGACCAATCCGCGAACTATAATGACTAACGTAATGATAGTGAGTGTGTTATGTCGTGACTTTCAATCGAGTTCCAATAATACGCGTAGCAAAAAATAAAAAAGAGGGTAGTCAGATAGTCGTTCGTCTGCGCTTAATTGACAGTGTTCCATCCACCCGCATTCTCCAATCGTTCCACGATCATGATGCTTGTAACAGCAGCGTCGAAATATCGGAAACTCACGAAAGAAATTAATCGTGATAATAATACCATAATATAAATGACAGTGAAAGTTTAAAAATCAACCCAAGTTTTAGCGCAAGCTCAGAAAGATATTTTTGTAATGTTGTGACACCCTTAAACATTTTTATATAAGGTTATTTCAAAATTACTAACAACCCTTTATAGGACCACACTTGTTGTAGGAAACGAGCAACATTTTTGTACTTCTGATGCTGGATCACTGCCGATACCTCTCCTTGACTTTCGATGGCGAGTGGCCAGCGGTACGTGAGTTACACAAGGAGGTCACCAGCTGAGCGACTGTGGCGGAAGCCATAATTTCGGTTGCTCAACAATTCGTGATCCTCCAGGTATCTCAAGAGCTGCGTGTTGATGACACGCTCCGTGGAGAGAAGGGAGGTGATGGCGATAGGCCTGTAATTCGTCGGGTCTGATCTGTCGCCCTTTTTGGGCACTGGGTGCACGTGGGCAGTCTTCCACTAAATCGAACTTAGCCCTGGCAATAATTCGCTTACTGTACCTGGAGGCAACAAATTTTCGTTTGGATCCTTATTAGTTCGGGCCGTGGTACAAGCCTCATACAAGGTTTGCTTATTTTGTCTAGCATCTTTGCAGGGCCGATTAAACCACGGTCGCTTCTTCACCCCTGCTGCCACTAGCGGGTTTGGAATATAACATTCCATTCCCGCCAGTATCGCCTCAGCGACGGCAGCTGCACAGGTGTCAGGATCATCTGATGCGAAGCAAAGCTGTCTCCACGGGTACGATCCCAATCTGCTGACTTGTAGTGCCATACACGTCCGAGATTCCGAGAGGCCGGGGTGGATCATGTTGGGCGAATGGCACTTGCGTCCGGACGAGACAGTGGTCCGATGACCCAAGTGGCGCATCCACTGTTACTGCATAGTTGTCCGGTTGCGGTTTTAATTAACTAAACCTTCCTTTTACCTTTATTAAATGTCTATTTTCGATTAAATGTTTCTTTTTCTCGTTTTTTTTTATATTATTGTGACGGATCAAGCCCGTGGTCCACCTTATGTTAAGCGGACTAACCTATGCCTATAACAGATGCATTTCGTCACAAGTCACGAATTGCACTGCGCTCGTCACCTTGAGACATAGTTGTTAAGTCTCATGTGCCTGTAATTTCACTGGCTCTCAAGGACTGTTGCTGGAACACACAGTTACGTGCTTGGCGACAGATTTGCTACTTGAGGGCGGTCGCTAGCCAGGGCATTCGCGGCGCCCAGGATTCAATCATCATGTCGTGATTCATCTATGACCCTAGCTATAAATCCGTCCTTTAGGTATTCACTAATTGCACAATATACTATTTTATTAGGTTTGATTATACAGATGGTAGATTGTACAACGAGATTGGCATACACCAAGCCATCTTAGCCCGAACCAAACAAAAACAATAGACTATATGCAAATATAGTCTATAGTTTATAGAATATAGTTTATTATATTGATAATGTTGATATGTAAATCAATCGATGACTTTTGTTTGACCTTTGAACCTGCTGGCTTAACAGGGTGTGAGGTGGCCCGTGGATTAGGTATTGATTAATATTAAAACAATAATTTTAATCCAATGAGCCTCTTAGCGGGGTTGCTAGCGTGAGTAATGAATAAATTAAACATTGATTGATTCAGGTTCATTAATTACTTTGTTAATGGAAATGGGGTTTATGGCTACTCTTAATTAAATATACCGCTTGGTTACGATAAATATTGTACAAAATATCAAAGCTGGTAGGAAGTAGTTATGAACCAGAAAACGGAAGGAATTTTGTTACATAATAAATTATGTTCGTTTTGAATTTGTTTAGATAATTTCATGAGTATTGAACGGGCAGAGAACTATCTATATCTGTGGCATTTTTCGTGTAAAGAGGAAAGTTTAAATGTTTAAAATATAATTTTATTGAGAATTTAAAAACTGAAGAATAGAGATGATACTTTAATTAAATTCTACTATAAAGTCTGGAGAAATTATTTCTTGAAATAGGCGAGTGTGGCCTCAATATAAAAAAAAAACCACTGGGCGCGAATCCGGGGACCGTGTGTTTGATTCCCGCGTGGTGCATAATTATGTGCTCTATGACTTTAGCCTAGCATGCGGTAGTGCTTGTAATAATATTTAGAAATATAGAAGGGAAGCGACATTATTTCGAGAGTTTAGTGTTTGCTAAAAAGCACTTCTTACGATCAGGTGAAGTCTAGTACCTAGTCTGGTAGATGATAAATTATATGATTCGGCTCAGTCGAATATGATTCGATTTCCTAGGGGTCTGGATACTCGGTACGAATTCGGAGGATGCGGGTTTAATTCTTGTAACACATTTCGTCATAACATATTCTGTCACAAATGTAGTCAATATAACATAACAATTAACATAACAAATGTTTTCGGCTTCATACTTTTTAAAAGGTAACCTTTTCGACGGATCGAATCGTGAAATATTGAAAAATGAAAAATTTTATCGGTGTATTATTTTAACGGATCCCGAAAACAAAATAGTGTAAAGATATGATTTGAAACTAACTTAAACACTCCCAATTAACATCGAAAGCCAAACGAACTTTATTTCTATCTAGTCATCAAAACTTTAAGCGTAGTAAAACCTCAGGGGGCCAACTCTCACCTCTTATAGTAATAATAACTTAATCTTACTACTAAATTTTATACCTCTACGACAAACAGACGGTAATGAAATCGCTCGTCGTTTTGATGACGTCCCAACAAATTGTTCACTCTTTTCGCAAACTCAGACGTGACATTTAACACGGAATATTACTGTTCCAAAGACAAATCCATCATGTTTATCTAAGTAAAAATATACTTTCTTAGCAGCGGATTTAAACTTGATTTTGACTATTTTACTATAAAAATGGGTTTAATTAATGTGTCAATTACGTATAATGTTTTAATTTCTATTATTATTTAAAATTAACGCAGCAAAATTATTTGGTGAGTGAATATATAAAAAGTTATAGACAGCTGTTGTGCAGCTTACACTAAAATGTCTTAAAACTATGGTAAAACCGTTCCATAACATCGTAGTTCGGAACAGTGCTGTGAGCGTGATAGTGATAGTCTATATTATACATCTTGTATTTCGCTTGCACATACACGTTTGTTCTGTAGGATCAAACCAATATTGCTTGACGTGATTGTGGGTCGGTGATAGTTCGTGTCTGCGAATGATTATTTTAAGCATGAACCAAAACGCTCCTTTTTATGTTGGTTTCGTAAAAGGTGGGAGTTGGCCCCCAGGTGTGAAAATGCAATTCTGCTATCCACAAACTTCTACGTCTTGAAACTTTATCAAAATTAAATTAGGCAGGTATCCAACAACAAGCCTTCAGTCAAAGTTGAAGCTTAAGAGTTGAAGAAGTACAGACGTTACTGACTAGCCTTTCAATTGTTTGCTAAACTTCCTACGATATACGTCCCCAGTTACGTCGCTTTGTATATGATTATATGTAGTTACCACAGTATCAACACGTTTTGTTTTAGCACTTTAACAGTATGATCAAATTAAATGGCGTTTATGCATCTTTAAACTTATGTTGTGAACTTAGCACCGAACACAAGGGTGGTTGTAGATTTTTACTGACTTCCAAAAAAGATGGAGAATCTCAACTGTATCAGCCGGATTGTCCACTACTGAAAACAGCCATTTTTTTATGCTCGATTTGACCACTATCTCACCTGATGGTAAGTGATGATGTGGTCGAAGATGTTGTTCAGGCTAACCTAGAATTACTGGCTCTCAAGGACAGCTGCCGGAACACACCGTTAGATATTTGGCGACAGATTTTCTACTTGAGGGTGGTAGCTAGCTAGGCGGGCATTCACAAAATGCCCTACCACCATGCTGTAACGACTGCCATCCAAAGACAACAACCGGGACCGACGGCTTAACGTGCCCTCCGAAGCACGGAAGCGCTCAGTAGTAATGTCACCAGCGGTCACCCATCCAACTCATGACCGAGGCGGACGTTGCTTAACTTCAGAAGCAGCTGATCGGTTCAGAATGGCTAAGCAAACTTCGCTACGACCGCTTCAAAAAAGCCTCCCTCCCTTATTAACGGGGGTTTGCCATAATCCCCATGCTTGGCAGGCGCCTTAAGGATCGCAAAATGGCGCACTGAGTTCAATATTAAAAATAGCCCTGACGAAAACACCGAACAACTTCGATTTTTATTAACTGAATAAATATCCATAGTCAATTTGTTTTTGATAGCAATAATAATTTGAATCGCTTGCTCGTAAAGTGAGCTTTATTATATCGTTCTTAGGGCCATAAACCGAACTATAACACTCTCGTGCATAATAATGTTATACACAAGTGCGTAATAGAATTATACAAAGTTAAGTTAGTACCTAACTGCTAATTATATGCGAGTAAACAGAGCATTTTCAATTTAAACGGGTAATTTATCCCTACAAAGTTAAGTTAGTACCTAACTGCAAATTATATGCGAGTAAACAGAGCATTTTCAATTTAACCGGGTAATACAGATTTGTAACAACAAAGAGGTTTAAAGGCTAAGTATATGTAATCAACCACTATATATTTGCCACATGCAAAAAAAAAACTTACGCGCTATTTTCCATAATTTTCGTATGTTGTTTGTATCGCATTTGTACAATATTTTTTTTTACTCGCAAGGATGTTGAAAAAGTGCGTATGAAACTCGTGAGCCACTTGCTCATTATACACTCGTCTGATTTACGCCTTCGCCTACGGCTCGGGCTGCAACCCACAGCCTCGTGTATAATGAGCATCTTAGCTCACTTGTATCATAATATACTATTATATTGCACTAAAACAACCCAAGTGCAGGCAGCTGAGTGCAGCTAGTAAAATATAATGAACTTTTTTGAAGCGCTCGTAGCGAAGTTTGCTTAGCCGTTCTGAACGACAAAGTTCAGCAACGTCCGGCGCGGTCATGACTTAGACGGGTGACCGCTGGTGACATTACTACGGAGCGCTTCCGTGCTTCGGAGGGCACGTTAAGCCGTCGGTCTCGGTTGTTGTCTTATGATGGCAGTAGTTATAGCATGGTGGTAGGGATTTTGCGAATGCTCGCCTGGCTAGCTACCACCCTCAAGTAGAAAATCCTTAAGAGCCAGTAATTCTAGGTTAGCCTGAACAACATCTTCGACCACATCATCACTTACCATAAGGTGAGTTAGTGGTCAAAAAAATAAAAAGAAACTTCCAACTCCATCCACTCTCTGAAACAAAAAGGTATAAAGTTTAATCTATTAGATTACTTCTATACCCTTTGAGGCAAGCATTTGCTGCTCCGTCGGGAATAGAACTTACAGACAAAGAAAAGAAATAAGTCTGTATTTTTAACGTAGGATGTAGTTTGGGGCCTACATTCTTCTAAACACCTAAGTTCAAGTCGGTAGTACTTATCAGTTCTTAGAATTACCTGCTTCATACCACAGGTAATTCTGAGTCTGACCAATGTAACACAATAATTTATCATCATCATCATCGTCTTAGGTACCATTATTCCACATGCATGAAGTAGGTAGAATACCTAAAGTTTCTCTAAAAACATGAAGGATGAAGTTTTGACTTGATTTATGTCCAGCCGCCTGTAAAGGTCAACCTTAATGAGAATTCTCGTTGGTTCGAAGTACACTGGCTGCCTTTCGGTTAATAAAGGTGTTGCAGCACAAACCCGTAGACATGAGTGCACACAGTTGTTAATAATGTGTTTAAATAAAATGTGTTAATGTGCTTGCAATTGATGTAATGCATAAAATAATGAGTTATATATATATATACCTAGGGGAGTATCAGGCGATCCGCTTGACATATTTTCTAAAGCAACGTACCATATTGTTCAGAATACGAAACTATTGCAAACACCACATGATATTGTTATATATTACTATTACTCAGCAGGCCCGTGGGGTGACGGGCTAGAATGCGTTCAAAGAGGCAACTTAGGGTAAAATACCGGGAGCCTAACTTTAGACCACTGCAAGATAGCAGTGCCTTCTGAATAACTTCTATATCTTACACTGCGATCTGAAAACCACCTGCCAAGCGTGAGGATGCAAATCTCCTTTATTGGGAATAGGAGAATTATAAGTAAGATTTTTATTTAATATTATGCTTGATAAGTTAGCCCTTGCCCACTATCTCACCTGAAGGTAAGTGATGATGTGGTCGAAGATGTCGTTCAGGCTTAGAATTTCTGGCTCTCAAGGACAGCTGCCGGAACACACCGTTAGGTGGCGACAGATTTTCGGAGTGAGATTGTATGTGTATTTCATATCTCTTCGAAGAATTGATTTATTAATATTAATATATTTATTAATTCAAGAAACTTTTTGTTATTTATTGATTACGGAACTAGCGAAGCTCCAGGCGGAAGCAAGATTAATGTATGTTGTTTCGTAATAGATGGCAAACTGACTAAAGTCGGTATTGAGTACCAATACTCATATAAATAACCATCAATTAGGTTAAGCATATTACAATGCTGGGCATTATGCCACCGTTTGTTTCCCTCTCTTCTCCGTAAATAACTATTTCGCAAAATAACTTACATTGGAATAATATGAGAACAATGTATAAGTATCGTGAAAAGTGTTTTGGGTTACCATAAAGCATATTTGGGTCCTCGAATATTGCCTGTTATTATCACAAACTATTTCACCTGACCCACACACGCCTGTAATAATGTTGTATAACATTAATATTACATTATTATATAACTATATCTGTTCATGTACAGTCACGGGGGATTGGTAGCCTTTTTATTACTATGTTTATATTTAAATTTATATTATTTTTGTTAGTAAATTGCTAGGTTCTATAGATTGTTTTTACACCACCTGTTCGAAAGTGTAGTACAGAGGCTTGTTAATGGCTTTTCTAAATAATATTTTAAATCTGTTTTGTAATGATAGGTATAAGCCCCCGAAATAAAATAAAAATACAATAAAAAATAAATTAATATATATGCGTAATGTAGTTTTAGTATGATGTACGTACTTGTAGTCTCAATAAGGCAAATTTTATCATAATAGGTTTCGCTGTTATTGTATGATGCACAAACATAAAGACAGACAATATTTGTGATCTCGTCACAGTTTTTTTTACAAATACTTGGTTGGTAGGTATGTTTTTAATAGGATAAATTTATTATAGTTTGTTTCGAAAAAAATATAGCAATAAAATTACTGTTTCCATCCATTTTCGTCATGTGTTCAAACCCCTTTTCCAATAAAAAATGCATGACAAGGTCTATTTTCATTTCTTTTCCGACGATGCCAAGGATGCGAAAGTCGCTCGCGACTCGTCGACTTGCTACCATGCAGTTTTCCGTCGTACTTTCCGTCGGCTTGAATTGGACTCCCAATTCAAGCCGAGTCGAGCCAACAATCTATGTTTCAAAACAATCTATGTTTTGTGATAGAAAAAAAAGAACAATAAAAAAAGCTACTAATGGATATAAATTAGCCATTCGAAAATATATAGGTTCAAATATCAACGAACAAGTTTTGCGCGGTGTTTGGTGTGAGCTTGAGGGAACTTTTCGTTTCATTTCATCATGTTTTTGTTCAGACCTATTCAACAAACTGTCTCATAAAGGTCTGTCTCTATCATCTATCAGCGTCACTCCGTCTCATACCATTAGGTTTAGACGCCGTCCGTTGTGTAACCAGGCTTATAAACTGTCAGAAAACGTTGAACTTAGAGATAACATAAATCAAATTAATGAAACGACGATGGGCTCATTGTAGTAGCTAAATCGTTCAGAAATATGAAAACGAAAACTATCCTTAGTTATTTGTTTTGTGAGTATAAAGCCTTTGGTCTTTCCTGCTTTTTTCCCAAGCTGATTGATGTCAGCATAATATGTTGAGGAAGAAACTATTTAACATCCTTATACCGCTCACTTCACATATCCTCGAAATTCTCAATAGAACAAAAAATCTTATTGCAGGAAATGAAGATCCCGCTCGGACTCTGTCGCGAATTGTAAAACAAGAACTGAAATTAAGTGCTTATCGTAAATATACAGGACGTGCACTAAATCAATTTTTACGATTGAAGAGATTGGTTCGATCAGAACGCCTTCGTTCACGACACGGAGATGAAGGGCAAATAAATGTCCGTATACCGATGAAAATATTTTCACGATTAAAGAGCACAACAAGCAAAATGATAAAGTATTCGCTCACAGTTCTAAAGAAGCTGCTCATGTGGTCGGAAAGGTACAACGTAGTCATCATCATGCGTCAGTGGTGTTTTGGCGGGGCATGTCAAGGCGTCACAAAGGTATATTTTTGTGAAAAAGTGAAAACTTCAGCCAAAGTGAGACAGAGAGAGAGAGAGTCTTCGATCGTGTTGTGAAACCTCTTAACAATACATTTATTTAAAATGTACCGTGAAATCTGCACCTGGTTACAAAGCACGAACTACCCGGGCCTGGCTTGAAACCAACGTTCCAGACTTTTTAAGAGCTGAAGACTGGGCCTCATCTAGCCCATACCTCAACCCTCTAGGCTATAAATTATGGTCAGTTTCAGGGGACATGGCTTGCTCTAAGCGACACGGTGACATTGAGTCTATTAAAAAATGTCTGGAGCAATTAGTGGCGAAATTACCCATGGAAACAGTGCGAAAATTCGTAGATTCGTTGCCAGACAGATTTAAAGCCTGTATAAAATATTTTTTGCTGATACTAATAAATATATACTTATTTAAGTTTCAGCAATAAAACATAACTTCACAAAAAAAGTTGCATTTTTTTTATGCCTTATAGGTTAGCCTTTGACCACTATCTCACCTTATGGTAAGTGATGATGTGGTCGAAGATGTTGTACAGGCTAACCTAGAATTACTGGCTCTCAAGGACAGCTGTCGGAACACACCGTTAGGTGCTTGGCGACACCTAACGGTGTGTTCCAGGCGGGCATTCGCAAAATGCCCTATCACCAAGCTATAACGACTGCCATTCTAAGACAACAACCGGGACCGACGGCTTAACGTGCCCTCCGAAGCACGGAAGCGCTCACCCATCCAACTCCTGACGGCGGCGGACGTTGTTTAACTTTGCTGATCGTTTCGGAATGGCTAAGCAAACTTCGCTACGAGCGCTTCAATGCATTTGCAACAGAACTTATGGCCGGACTAGGTTTGAGATATATTCTCAAAAAAATAATCTCACACACTCTGTACACATTTCTTGCTCACTTTACATGAAATTGTTTTCTTATTTCAACAACTTTACAATTTCTTCTGCAACTTCGACACAAGAAGACCCTTTTTAATATACATCATGCCATATTTCACTTATTTAAATACCTACATATGACGTCAACTGCCACTAACAAGTTTTTTAATGGTGGTACTTATTATTAATCAGCCATTTACAGTCATAATCAGAGGGATAACTGTTACTGTGTTTATAATCGAAGTTTATAACAAATTATTTTAAAATTACGTCACTACATGGATAGTCTAAAATTAATTACTCCGAGAGAAAGTTGAAGAATAACAAAGGAGAGCTATTTTTTAATCAGGCTTACAATAGATGCAACATTAAAAAATCAATTCCACGTTCTGCAAGAAATAAAGTCACAAACAAAATAAAAACAATAGCTTCACGTTGTTTGTATTACTTTTCCCAATTTATTCGTACAGTATGAACCGAAATTTCTCATTCTTTCAGTGAATCAGGTACTCAATCTCTACCTTCATTCTGCACAGTATTTTACCGGTTTCAACTGTGTCTGACGTAAAACGCTATTACGGATTAAAACTTTGATAGGAAAATGAAATATACGGAAATTATTTTAAATACAATTTATTTCGTTAGGCTTCAGTACGATTCTATTGTAATATTCATTATATAACCTTCAGGCAAGTTTATATGTCCTAGCTGTTCTGTTTACATTATTCACGACTTGACCTTTTCCTTAACTTCAACAACTTGATTGGTTCTTCAACAAACAGCATACTAAATGTAATTAATTTTCTGTCAAAATCAAATTTAAACAGAAACTTGCTTTGATTAATTTGTTTGGGGTGAAATGAGGCAGAGGTAAAGCCTTCTGCAATACCGACCGAAAACAAGCAAAACAATAACTTCAAATACTCAAATGCAAATACTCGTATGTAACTCATTACTCTTTGAGTACCTACTAATTTAGTACATGTACGAACTACTGGCTCTCAAAGACAGCTGCCGTACTACACTGTTAGGTGCTTGGTGATATATTTTCAGCTTGAGTATAGTAGCTACTCAAGCAGGCACTCGTAAAATACCCCACCACCATGCTATAACGACTGTTACCTACTCTAAGACAAAAACCATGTAGTAATGCCAATAACAGTCACTCATCCAAGTCATGACCGCAGCGGACGTTGCCTAGTTGATCGAATAACGTCCGGTTAAGGTAAGCCACACAACACATCAATACATTTACTTCAACAAAACAAATCTAAATTAATGTTCCAAGATTTTCCTTAGAATCCATTCTGATCGATTCGCAGTTGGAACCCCTGGATCACGTAGTTAGGTATTACGCAATCTGAACTAGGTATGAGCTTAATTGAACGTAAGTTCTCTATATTAGAATGTCTGGAGAAGACCGAGTTTGTGATTCAATAAATTGCCTATATTAAAGTCGAGGGTTAAATTAAATACATTAAAGTTGAACTGGCCGGTCACTTTTCCATACAAACGTTGAATTGTAATCACTCCCTTATTCAAGGTTTTAGATACAAAACAAAGCATTTTATTGATTGCCCTTTTCAATATCTTAAAAGGCTTGTGTATCGTAAATTAACTTGAGTTTGCTTCGAAATGTTTACATATAAACTTTGAACTTAATTATCTTTTTGAAAATGTAACGATGTAAGCCTAGGTATTGGAAAGATCAATCGATATCATACTTAGTTCTGGATCTGCAATCTCGTATAAGGAAGCGATCACCCTTCAACTTTTGTATAAAGAACTGACCTCCCAGTGCAAACTTAACGTAAATCGACTTCTTTGATTGGTTACTAACTTACCTCTAGGAGAAAGATTATACAAATGTGCGGGATTCGAACCCCCACATAGCCCCTAAAGATAGGGTATGCTCTAACCGCTAAGCCAACATAACATATGTCTCATGACTCTAATTTGTTGTTTCATTCTTAATCATAGTATGGGGATGGAGCGACATCTACAGTTCAACTTACGTTGTATGTACTACAAACAAGGCTAATTATTGCAATTAGCTCTAAGCTTGTTAACGATGATGCAACCCTATAATTTTAATATTTTGGCAATTACGCACAGCCTCTAATAGGTAATATAGACTGCGGAGAATGCGTCATTGTAAAAATAAAAAAATAAAAAATAACTTCTTTGATTTTCTACGCACATGTTTTTATCAATTTGAAATTAGAAGTAGGTAGACATGTTTTTTAGTATTTAATATATATACTGTAGTTTTGGACAATCATACATTGTAAGAGTTACAATGTGCACTAATATTATAAAGAGGAAAGATTTGTATTTTTGTATGTAACGAATAAACTGAAAAACTACTGGACCGATTTAAAATATTTTACAATTAGAATCCTACATTATCCGTGATGAACATAGGCTATTGAATATTTTCAGCTAGTGATAGATAAAATAGTGTTTCACAATTATGAAACGTCGTTCCTTCTACTATTAAAGATAATTTAACGTTCAGATCTCATAGAGTTTTGCTAGTATAAACTTAAATGTTTTAACTTTCATTACAGTAGAAGGTTTCTCCTTGTGGCAAACTAGGGTGATTTTGTATGATGGTAAATTGTGGATCCCTACAATATAATACGGTGTCTTTAAAATTAAAATTAACACATTCATATTGTACACGATATTGATGAAAGGCCAGCTGCCTTTCTGACGCCTATTATCCAGTAATCATTGTTAGTTAATGAGCGCCATATTTGGAAATACTTAGGCGCAAACTAAGGCAAGGGCATGATATAATCTTTATATAGCTTATATATATTAGCGTTATATAGCTATAGTCCATCTACAACAACACAGCATAGTGTAGTGTAACCCACCATGATATAAAGTTGATTTAAATGGATAGTAGCATGCTATTCATTTAGTGCATTATTTTCCTATATGCAGGTGTAGTGCATTACTTTCCTATATTCAGGACAGATTCCACACACACATCTACACTAATATAGAGGAAAAATTCGTAGTTTTGTATGTGATAAATAAACTTAAAAACTACTGGACTGATTTGGATGAGATTTCGTATGGAAATAGTTCGAGATCCGGAAAAGGACATAGTATAGTTTTAATCCAGCTGTCAAAGATGTTAATCATTTTGCGCGAGGACCAACATCGCGCGGGCGGAGCCACGGCTGGAAAGCTAGTTATGTATAGTTCAACCCACTATAGATCCTCAATAACTCAACAACCTTACAGCTTTCCAACCGATTAAATTATCAGAATCGGAATGTATATTAATATATATTTTCAGTCGTAGGTAGTTTTAGTCTGTTAGAGAACTAAATCGGTTGGGAGGTTGTTGAGATATTGAGAATCGTTATTGGGTGAAATAAAAAATATACGGGTATAGCTCAAGCTCGGTATCATATAAGGGGTTCTATTTGTATATTTCAATTCTATCATTTGTAAAAATTTTACTTCTAACCTTTTTTTTCATAAGACTAGCTTTGCGGCCGCGGCATTGCACGGGCGTAAGTTGATTATCACCCAAAACTTTTAACCTCGTTTTACGCAGTTGGATAGAATCGTTCCTATGTCCTTTCCCAGGTTTCAAACTATTTCCGTACCAAATTTCATCCAAATCGGTCCAGTAGGTTTTAAGTTTATTCGTGTATACTAAAATACAAATCTTTCCTCTTTATAATATAAGCATGGATTACGAGGTTATTTATAAAACAACAAACTTTTATTATTCGAAGGTTAAAGATAAAAAAATAAAAGGAATCACAATTGAAGCTTATTATACCAGCTTTAAACTAGCTGTCATTTTTAGGGTTCCGTACCCAAACTGTAAAAACGGGTCCCTATTACTGAGACTTCGCTGCCCGTCCGTCCGTCCGTCTGTCACAGGCTGTATCTCAAGAACGGTGATAGCTAGACAGTTGAAATTATCACAGATGTATTTCTGTTGCCACTATACAACAACAAATACAAAAAGTTGACCAAGTGCGAGGCGGACTTGCGCACGTTAAAACAAAAAGGTTAAAATATGAAGTCTAATGTTGTATAGAACCCTTCGTGCACGAGGCTGACTCGCACTTGGCCGGTTTTCGTAAAGTTTAAAATGTTCACCAAGCACTTAACGATGTGTTGGGGCCTTAATAACCAGATCCTATCCTACGTCGAAAGTTATTCTGGTAAACCAACTTTCGAAAGTTATACAAGTCTAAACAAATATTATGTCTGTGAATTATTTAGTTATGTGACTTAATAAGTTTACGTCAAGCTCTTTGAAGTCCCAACACGCTACAGCGCCAACCTGCCCGTGTGTACATGCATGTATCTCGTAGAAGTGTATGTACGTACATAGATACTACACTAACATCACCAGATACAGTTAACTGACGTAACACGGAATGCAAAATATGTTAGAAACGACTTTCAGCAGCGCAAGTACCGAACTTACCGATCGCTAAATTTGACGTTACAATCGTCTAAATTCGATAAAACGGGTTATATCGATATAACCCGTTTACGTAAGTACCGAACTTACCGATCGCTAAATTTGACGTTACAATCGTCTAAATTCGATGTATATATCGATGTTAAACATCGATATAACCCGTTTTATCGAATTTAGACGATTGAAACGTCAAATTTAGCGATCGGTAAGTTCGGTACTTGCGCTGCTGGTTCTTATCTGCTGTTTCTAGTAAGTTTCTAAAAGCGACATGTCGTCACCATCGTAAAGTGCAGATATACTTATTTTTAAAATAGAAAATAGATAATTTCCGTATTACAAATTTATGCTGTACTTTTTCTTACGGATATTTCCGTTATTTCGTAATAATGTCTGCGTGCACACCATTAGAGTTAAGAATTTAATTTGATAATTACGAATCAACTTCTCGGCGATTTTTTCCACTCACAAATGTGCACCCCTGCATATTTTTTGAGTTTGAACTCAAAAAATGCCTACTCAAGCGATCACATTTTATTTATGATAGTTGACTATGTACATTAGCATTTAAACATATACAATTCTATTTTTAATAAACTTGAAAAAAATCGTTTCTAAATTAAACTGTGTTTTTTTGTGTGTGTTATTTCATATCTGTTTACAGTCTGTACTGATTTTGATGATTTTTTTATTCTAAAGCTGGTGCTAGCTGGTGAATATTTTAGTGAGATCTGACGATATTTGAGTTATATTTACTAGTGCGTAATTTTGATAGAAGTATGTTGTTTTTTGTTAAAAAAAAAAATTATTATTCTATTGGGATTGAACAAGCTCAAGACCCACCTGGTAACCATGCATGCAGTTCGTCACAAGTGGCGAACTGAACTGCACCCAGCACCCTGAGGCTTAAAGTTGTTAAGTCTCATGTGCCTGTAATATCGCCGGCACCCATAACCGGAATTAACATACGAACATTACTGCTTGGCGCTAGAAATAGGTACGTACAAACTGATAATGATACTAAGTCATAGTGCACAAATGAATGAACAGATCTATCAGTCACCAGTCGTAACCAGCCCATGATGTAGTTAACATGTACGTTGTGCATCGTAAAACAGTTTAGAAGCAGTGATGGCTCAGTGGCATTGGATATGGACTGCCGTGCAGCAGGTCCCTGGTTCGAATCCCGCCGCGGGCTTAAGCTTCACCGCTTGGTGGAAGGGCATTTTCCGAATGCCCGCCTGGCTAGCGACCACTCTCAATTCCCCAAGCACCTAACGGTGTGTTATGGTAACAGTTCCTGAGAGCTAGTGAAATTACAGGCACATGAGACTTAACAACTATGTCTCAAAATGACGGGCGCAGTGCAATTCGTGACTTGTGACGAAATGCATCTGTTATAGGCAGAGATCCGCTTAACTTCAGGTGGGCCTCGAGCTTGTTCCGTCACAAATACATAAAAAAAAACATATCTTTCGTTTAACAACACAGTTTCTGGCAGGTTTTAAAATAAAAAAAAACGCATCAGGTCATCACCTTACCTGAGGAAAGTTCTGGTTTCTGTCCCTTACACGAAGAACACGGTATCTTTAGATATATACGTATATTATAAGTTTACATATTAATAATGGGTCTATTCACGCGCGAATTAACATCAAAAACATATTTTGACTAACCTCGAGCCTAGGCGTGACTACGGTCAATGAAACTTGATCGAAACGTTGAAGTTAGTCAAAATATAATTTTGATCTTAATTCGTGCGTGGATAGACCCATTCATGATTTATAAATATGTGTTTAGTTCACGAAAGTTTAAATAAATGCTATATTTTGTTATAATGGTTGCAAATATATTATCCATCTACACATATTACAGTTACATAATTGAAAGAGTCCAAAAGAAATTTCTAAGCTGCATTTCTTATAAAAGTGTCACCGAATTATGGCCCTATGAAGAATTACTAAAAAAATATAAGTTATTAAGTCTTGAAGGAAATAACTAGAGTTTATGTTATTACTTGATATTTGTAGTAATCGATAAGACTGTTCTGAATTAGTCAATAAGCTTAGCTATAATGTATCCATCAGGGCCTATTCACGTAACCATAAACAAATATTTGCTACAACATTTTGTCGTATTAATGCTGGCAAACGATCTCCCTTGTACCGTAAGGCAAAATCTTATAATGAAAATGTTGACTCTTTATATATTTTTAATGAGAGAGTGGGATCTTATAAAACGTCAGTGTTTGGGCTGCTAAAGGAAGCAGAACAGCATTCGTTGGTCTTGTCATCATAGTTTCTCCTTAAGCCTGAGACCGCTTTGTGAATCAACACTTCTATATTTTTTAAAATATATTTACAATCTTAGTGAAACATATATAATAAACATCTTTAACACTTTGTTTATATAAAACACTTTGTAGTCTTCATTCTTAGCACATGAATATTAAAACGTACATTCTTGGTCAACGTAGTTGGTATCGCAATTATTTATATGTTTTGTCTTAAAACTTTTTGGTACATTTTGTATTGTGTGTACTGTTTGTTGATCCATAAAAAAATAACTACTATAACCTTTCAATAGTATGCAACATTTCACACAGAAATAGTGACACTTGGCCTCTCTAAGTAGTTTATTGCGATATCTGTGTTCGTAATGCCCGGACATCGACGTACGGGTATATATTACTGCACTTTGATATCCAATAATGAAGTTAAAAGCCTTTCTACTTCAACCTTCAGGCGTTATTTGCAAAAATGGTAAAAATGCCACCGTCAGTATTAATTTAAAAGGGCTTTTTACATAAGCCGCCATGACTTTGATATGACGCTTATATTATTAAACAATAATCCCAGGTTCAGGGTTCGTTAGGATTTAATATGTTTTTTATGAAACAAGCTGCTTTCTGTGACTTGCAGATAATATGTAGGTATTGTTATTTTCGTTGATTGATTTAAATTGACGTATTTCTTTTAATCCATGCTTATTGCTGTGTTAAAATATCCTTGACACTGTGAATTGACATTTATCTGCTGATCAACATATTCGACTACTGCATCCCTTACCACCAGGTGAATTGGTAGTATCACTTACCGCCCAAAAGCTTGATAAAAATATCTATCAGTATTAAAAATAAATTAACATCAATGAATAAACATCTAGTGAGTAACAAAAAATAACTCACATAGACGTAGCTAATGCTACAAATTAGCTACTATGCGCTACGGATGGTTGCGTAGCGCTACGGTGTGGAATAAAGCTAATTATTGGTACATATATGAAATATGAGTTGTGTATGATTTAGTACGTAACTCAACGAATTAGCGGCGCATATAATTATATGGTCTTTTCGAATATCTATTGCGACTGATTATAAAACGCACAATGAAAAAAACGGTCGAACGTTAATTATTATTTTTGAAGTAATAAATTAGTGTAACATATGAAACCATGCAAGTTTAATTCCAGTTTAAGATTAGTGCCTTCGTAACTCTTCCCATGCAAACGTAGTCTTGTAAAAATATTTTGAATACCAAGTGCTTAAACTCTGTGAAATTTTGCATGAATATCCTTGAGCTCTTGTTCCCAAGAGAGATCTATGGTGCTGGAATGTCAGTTTTTCGTTTTATTATTTAAATAATCTCTAAATATGAATAAAGATACCTATAGGTTCAAAACGATTTTCCCGAATAATTTAATGGAAAACTGACATACCAAAAGAGTAGACTCAAGGACATGCATTCAAAATTTCAATGAATTTGAACTCGTGGTAATAAACATATAACGAAACTACGTTTGTTTAGAACGAGCTGTGAAGACACTAACATTAACTTGTGAGTTTGTATGTAAACTATAACTACTTAACTCTAGAACCAATAATACTAAAATTTACACGATTTTTTAAAAATCAGTTGAAATAGCTTTGACTATAGTTTCAAGTTTAAACTACGTCCAGCGGGTTTTTCGTGACGTTTCGCTGAACAAATTAAACGTATGTAATTAAAAAACTCAGAGTAAGCTACGTTATTTTTCTTTGTCAACTTTGTCATACAGGCTAAGTCAAAGATGCAATCATAAAATATGTTTTCTTAGTTTTTCAATAGAACCTTCATAAGTCTAAAGGTTATAAAATGAAAATAATTCGTCTCGCAATTTCGTATATAAACGATGTCTTCAATTATTTTAATGGAATTCATTATTTAACACATGACTGCTTGCTTGCAATTGTTTTCCATAAAAATTGAGATACTTTTGGAAATAACTAAAATTAGATTTTAAAGTATTATGTCTACTGATAGTTCAATCCTTTGACCACAATCTCACCTGATTGAAAGTTATAATGCGGTCAAAGCTTGACCGCATTATCACAACACACTTGAACTTGAACACAAACTTGAAGGTAGTAAATAGGAACAGGAACAGGCACTCAAAGACAGCTAGCTAATGGAACACAAAGTTAGCCGCTTGACGACAGATCTTCTACTTGAAGATTTCGCATTATCACCATGCTATAATGACTGCCACCCTAAGTAAAACAACCGGCGCCTACGGCATAACGTGCTGTCAGAAACACTAAAAGGGCTCAATATCAGGAGTCAATGCCACTAGAGTTTACTTAAGTGACGAAGGCAACGATCACCTATTAGAGCGGTTATGAAAGACTGGGCGAATCCCACTACAAGCGCTACAAAGTTACTACAAACTTCAAGACTAGAAAAGAGCAATATGAACAAAGAAAGGTAGACAAGCATACGTTGAGTATAAAAAAGTAGATATATTATTAGGTATAAAAAATACGAGGCATCTTTAATAGTACGTAAATTAGATTTTTTTTCTCATTTTGAGTAGAATTTATCCTCAATATGTTTTTATGTAAACTTAAATTTAGTTCAATTTGACACGGCTTATTTCAGATCAAATTCTAATATCGTCAGATATAAACGTTACCGATAAAAATAAATATTGATATCTGAATTTATTATTGAAAATGTAAAGAGGGTTCTTTTACATAGTCTGCGCCTTCATTTTCATATTATGATTTACGGATTACGGATTTGCTGATCTGATTTATAAAATTGTTTCCATTAAAATATTTGAAAGATATATCATTACTAACTTGCATATCCAAATAGGAGTCCACACACATGTTCATCTATCTGTGCGTTCCAGCAGCTGACCTTGAGAGCCAGTAATTCTGGCTTAGGCGGGACTACATCTACGTACATTTAGGTGAAATGGTGGTCAAAAATTAGCCTATTAGCAATACATTAAAATATGTCTATCGTATATATCCATAAGCAAAATGTAGACCTAATGGATTGGTTCTATTCAATTGAAGAAATGTAAATAGCAGCAAAATTTCATCAATTTTGCTGACGGCAATTTCATCGATGAATTGAATTGCTTTTCTGATTCTGTTCACTAAAATTTCAATAATTTTATACAAAATCTGCCATTGTGTTTTCAATTTTATCTTAAATCCATTGTGGGAAGGCGGGCGACAGAAAGATAAATTATTAGTCGAATATGTAGATGATTAGTATATCAACTAAGTGACAATGATTTGAAGCAATCGTAGCAGAGTTTGGTCAAGAACGAGATCAATTTGGTTTAGCAGCGTTGATAACTTGGAAGGGTGGCAATCCAACCTCAAGTACAAAATCTGTTGCTAAATACTTAATAAAGGTGTGTTGCAGCTGTACTTGAAAACCAGTTTCTATCCTAGTTTGTTCACCATCTTTGACCGCATCATTATTTCCTATCAGCTGATTTTGTTGTCAAAGGCTAACATAATTACCATTAAAAAACTTATAGTTACTTAAAACTTAAACCATTTATGTACCTATCAGTTCTCGTACAGTGAACATATGAGCCCATTTAGTCTCTTGTCAAAAATACACGTCCAATAAAATTTACCTCAACATATAAATTCTGTCATTGTGAACTATTTGTGGGTGAATACAATCTTAAGAGATTGCAAATCTGTTTTTTTTTCATTCGACTATAAGTACAATTTAGTAAGGTTTTAAGTATATATCGTGGCACACGTCTCCAATCAAGGTTTATATTTCACGCCCTTATATCTTCCATGTGTGTGTTCTTGACTGTCTACTGGGAAAGGTTAATTAAAGTAATACATTTCGGTGATCACTGCTAATTAATGCTAATGTAAGTAAGAATTACATATATAGCTACATAAAAGGTTTCACTAACCTGAAGTACAGATGGACTTATATTAATCCAAAGAAGAAGAAATATCCTTGTATATGTATATGTAATTGCATTAGGTACAACATATACAAGTCTGTCATGTTGGTGATTACCACTCAGGCACCATACAAAGAGAGCCGTGGTCGGTAATCATGAATACACACGTGTATCATACGATGTTTTTCAACACACTTGTGAAGGAAATAATACTAAAAAATCACTTTCTTCATAACTGGTACATACCTACTTGTAGACATCTTAGTTATTAACTAAGATGTCTAGTTGTGTGTCTGGTAAGAGACTATAATAACTATAATTTCAATAGTGAAACCGAGTTGTGATAAGTTTTTCGCTATAACAGGAAAAATTTATCAGTTTTCCTATGCACGTGCATGGCGATCAGCCATAGACTAAAGAATTATGTTTTTTTTTGGCTTTTGCGGATAGCGTTTTAGCAACGTACAAAATGGGGAATTTAGATTTCTTTAAGAGAAAATAAAGGTTATAAAAATTGTATTGTTGAGTAAAAGTTTTGTTTATTAAACACGTACAAGTTGAAAGTATCTTTTTATTCGAAGTTGTATAGAATGAGCAAACAAATATAGAGCTAAATAGAGCAACGATAGGTGCATTAATTTATTTGTACTACAAGAAAGAAAGAAATGAACAAAGGAAATGAACCTTATAAGAACAAAGGAACAAAGGAAATGAACCTTATAAAAGAAAAAAAAAACTTTATATGTAATTCACTTATGAATTACAATTTTAAAGAACAAAGGAAATGAACCTTATAAAAGAAAAAAAAAACTTTATATGTAATTCACTTATGAATAATGGCCATGAAAAAGTCACAGTTTGATTACAGGTGTCATTATGTGCCTAATTGCAGTGAGATTAGAGCTACTTTATGAGCAAGTTTGTTGAAAAAAATATTTATAATCGTTATGTTGCAATTACGATTATAAAATATTTTTCCTACATCCAAAACTTATATTTCGGATAAATGGCTTTTTACTTTAAAAAGTTGTTGTTAGTTTATCTTCATTTAACAACCTAGTTTCGATTTCAGTTTAAATATTCTACGTATTATAAATATTTACGGAAGGAGGTATCACATATTTTCAGTATAACAGCATGGCAACGGTTCTCTTGTAACCGTTCTTCGACCAATTTAAATTGCTCTGAGTTACCTTTTTGAAAACCGCATTGCAGAAACTAAGAGGCTATAAAAAAAAGGGTTCAGTGTACTGAAATAGTCTTTAGTACGCTCCACTTTAGGTATATTATACACTTTTAAGTTCATAAGTGTAGTAATGGCGTGGCTGGGGGCTATTAGTTCGTTAATTGATGTTCATTCTCTCCAACAACCATTTTCGTCAGAAAATTTCAATTAAGTACATTTAACTTATTTTACAATACGCAACTAACGAGTAAGTCTTCATATAGAGCACATAATATGAGAAAACGCGACACTAGACCCAATTTAAATGGCGAGAATAATACTAAATTGTATTTTAGGATTATAAAATTATTATTTTTGTTAGCAAATACGGTCTGGCAGCTTATATACCTACATTTTCAAACAGACGAAAGTCTACAACTCACCTTATCGTTTTTTTGTTAAAGTACTATGATAGCACGCTAAGACGCCTGCCAAGAGTGGGGATTATGGTAAACCCCCCTTGATGGGGAAGGCTGTGTTCAGCAGAGGACAATCCAGCTGATACAGTACATGATAACAAGTTTTGAAGCGCTCGTAGCGAAGTTTGCTTAACCATTCTGAATCGATCAGCAAAGTTAAGCAACGTCCGCCGCGGTCATGACTTGGACGGGTGACCGCTGGTGACATTACTACTGAGCGCTTCCGTGTTTCGGAGAGCACGTTAAGCCGTCGGTCCCGGTTGTTGTCTTAGGATGGCAGTCGTTACAGCATGGTGGTAGGGCACTTTGCGAATGCCCGCCTGGCTAGCTACCACCCTCAAATTGAAATCTGTCGCCAAGCACCTAACGGTGTGTTCCGGCAGCTGTTCTTGAGAGCCAGTAATTCTAGGTTAGCCTGAACAACATCTTCGACCACATCATTACTTACCATTGTTATTGTTTTCAGAACCGGACCGCATCATTTATGTACCAGTACATTGTCTATTATTTTAAAATTTATGATAACTAAAAGTTGTCTAGACTCCGCTCCTTGTGCGAAAGTTTAAAATATTATCGACATATATTCAGGCTTCTGTGCTTTTAATACATATTGAAAATATCGGGTACCCGTTTCATTTGTCTATTAGTTCGTCCATCCATCACAATTTATCTTCTACTAAATGAGTCCAAAAATATTCAACTAAAGCCTGTGCTTGATTAGTTTTCATTTTGAAGCCGGTTACAACATTTTTCTTACAGTCCTTTCGAAAACTGTATCCATCCATCAGATGATACTCGTACAATGACAAGTAACGCCCTTTTAAAGTCAGATTAATTAATTTTGAGAGAAAATTAGATTGCACTGCTAGTTTCAAAGCATTGTACTTATAACAGGTTAGCTATCCTATTATAAGCTGTTGCCTCTATAGAACTGCATGCAACTGGATTTCTATTAATAAAAACAATCTTATATAAACGATCCAATTCGCGCTCAAGCAACTAATGTGACTTCAAATATTTGTGTGAGTCAGCTAGACATAATTGTTAACGAATAGGTATTTAAGTAAAAAAATGCTTATTTTTAAACTTTAAATTGATTGCCTTGACATAAAAATATATCAATTAAGTATACGTTGCATCTTGCTCTCAAGAACAGCTGCCGGAACACACCGTTAGGTGCTTGGCGACAGATTTTCAACTTGAGGGTGGTAGCTAGCCAGGCGGGCATTCGCAAAGTGCCCTACCACCATGCTTTAACGACTGCTATCCTAAGACAACAACCGGGACCGACGGCTTAACGTGCTCTCCGAAACACGGAAGCGCTCAGTAGTAATGTCACCAGCGGTCACCCGTCCAAGTCATGACCGCGGCGGACGTTGCTTAAGTCCAGGCAGTCAAAAATAATTCCCACGCTAGCTCCGCCCATGCGGCGCAACGATCCTCGCTGCACCGAACGACGCGATGTGCAGCGGCGCACGCGTCTCGCTTATGAACATATTTGTGTTCTTGATATTAGATTCGCGAACACAGATACCATTGAGACGATTTCAACTTTTTTTATCAATCTTATTCACGTGACGAATTTCGATACATAAAGTAACTTTGTAGGTATATAGTGCAATTGATGTCACGTTTTTATTTTTATCAACATTACTAATATTTATAAGTATTGATTATTTGATTTCATATTTTTAGATTTACTTTCCAAAATTATTTTTACGGTCGACAGTAGCTCATAAAACTACAGCCAAAAGTTTTAATTTTTACAATATGATCGTGTCTGCTAGACTTCATTGGTATATATTATTATGTATGTATGTATGTATTGGTATATATATTATACATATTTAACTGATTTCCCAAAACAAAGAGGGTTCTTAAATTGACTTATCTATTATTTATTTTATGTTTGACCACACATAACTTTTTTACTGAACCTTACAATATTGAAGATGATTTATTTGCTAGTACAGTTTAACTCTTAATTGGTTTCATTTTAATTTCATCAACATCGGTCGAACGGTTTGCCAGTTACAGTCAACTTACTAAAAGTAATTTGCCAAAATGCCTCTACGATCGCAGTGCTTCTAGCAACTAATGTAAGTGACAACTATGAATATAGATGAAAGTTATTGTTAAATAGTGATAAAATCTATAAATAATATATGAATAATAATATCTCTAGTAAAGTCAGTAGTCATCAGTATATCAAATAACCTGTCAAAGTCAGTTACATGAGCACAAAATTGAGATCATATTGCACCGGTATCAACCAGTTATTTCAGACTTTTTAATTTAAAAAAATATTTTCAAGTCTTTTTTTTCTTTGCTATGTTGTTGTGTCGCAGTCTGTGTTTATAGAGAAAACATATTGCACCAAACCAACATAAAGTGAGACAAGGGTCGGAATATGATGATAGTACATAACAGCCCAAACGGCACGATATATATTGATAAATGGGGTGTTTTTAAATCTCCGTAGTAACGAATGTGATTTCTACTGATTAAACTTACTACCAAAATGTAATTACTCCTTGGCATCCGCATGGACAATTATTTATGAATGAATCAACATTGTTCTCAGTATCTTGGAATGCGATTAATCAGATTAAACATCATTAGAATAAAGTAAAATACCATCAAATTGAATGAGCATAATATTATATTCGTTGAATATGGGTACAAATTACAATTGACCTGAAATATGAATGGATTTTATTTGATTGAATGTTAGTTGTGGGCAATATATTTTACCATGACTCGTCATACAAATATGAATTATAGTTTTTCATAACTGTGCTACGGTATTAATTACTAATGTTGAAAATATGTTCGTATACATCCTATTACGTTATATTTTTCAGTTACAATGGTAAACAGAAAGGTGTTATTTTACTACCACTCTGCTTTTAGATACCAACTATGGTAAAAATTAGACCAACCAGAAATAGATCTAGCCACTTCTAAACAGCAGGATAATATTTTTTTACCAAACTTGCAGAAGAGTCTATATACGTAATTGTAATGGCCTTAAACTTTGGGATATTAAAGTAAAAACACACAACTGCAGAAACATTGTAAAGAACATGTTATACAAGCTTCTTTTAATGCAACATGGCAAACAAGTGAGAGAGTGAGTGGCACTGGAACAGGTGACTAAATTAGACATTAAAATAAAAACAGTGGATTCTTAGATTGTTAGTAAGTGGTATAGTCTACCGAGGTTATGGATAAATTAAGATAAGATGTATATAAATTAACAAAAAATCATTTATAAAATAATAATATTTAAATAATAATATAGAAATAAAAAATATATTGTTTTCAATTTATACAGTTTTAATGATAAACAAAAGTGTACGTGAGAAATAACGAGTATCGGAACGGAAAGTCAAGTTTTTTTTCAAGTTTGCAGTCCCCCCCGATCGTCACCCCGTGACCACAATCACTGCAAAGTTTCAAGACGGCCACCATACAAACTGCCAAAGTCAAAGACAAAGTCAAAATAATTTATTCAATTTAGGCGTCTACGACGCTCTTATGAAGGTCAATTAAGAATTTAAATATTGAAATATACTACATTGTACTGCCACATTCAGCAAACAAAATTTATAGAGCCACTGCGAGAAGAAAGGGCAAGAAACTCGGGGCCATTCTTTTAAACGTCTTTTTACAATGTGTTATATACAATTATAACAATATTTAATAACATTACGTAGGTGACAGGCGCTAGCTTGCCCAGAGGCCAACCAGTTTAAGTAATCACAAACTGTGTAGTAAGATTTCTTTATCAAAATGTTCTTTACGTGCAACTTGAAATTTTTTTCTGTGAGCGTTGTAATATGTTTGGGCAATTTATTATAAAACCGCACACAATTTCCTAAGAAGGACCTTTTATTTGTCTTTGCTAATCTAAAACCTGGCACCGCTATTATATCTTTATTCCTTGTGTTATAATCGTGATTGTCACTGTTTGATTTAAATTTGCTGAAATTTTTACGATCATACATAATATTTTTAAATATATACTTGGTGAAGTTAAAATATCAATTTCTTTAAAAAGATCTCTCAGAGATTCCCTAGCATCCATTTTATATATGGCTCGAATTGCACGCTTTTGTAAGATAAAGATTGTCTCTATCTTTATAGCAGCTCCCCACAGCAATACACATTATATGACACAATACTGTAGAAGTACGCGAAATAAACGATCCTAGCAGTAGCTACGTCTGTTAGCTGTCTTATCTTACGGACTGCATATGCAGCAGAACTAAGTCTTCCGGATAGATCATGTATTCCACTGTAAAGTTGAATCCATTTTGATTCCCAGGAAGACTGTCGCATTGTCAAAAGAGAGTTTATCTAGGCCAAGCTTAATGTTTGGTTCAACATAACATTTGGTAAAGAAAACTTTAAACATTTGGTCTTTTTTGGATTCACGAGAAGATTATTAGCCGCGAACCACTTAGAGATCATAGATGACACATTATTTACATGAATAAGTTCACCATCTTTCCTATCTACTTTAAAAATCAGTCCGTCCCTGCTGAAACTCGGCCTTCAGAAAGGGGGTGTTGGGAATATGAATAAATGAATTTAGATACATAAATTCAGATAATTTGCACGTCAGATTTTTTGCACGTCAAGAGTACAACAACGCTCTTTACCATCTATCTAATACCTTAATAACTGAAAAGGGGGCGAAGGTGAGTATAATACATATCAACGATGGCATTCGCTAAGGGGTATTGCTTTAGATAGGAGGCCGGCCATAAAAATTAAGTCTTACCCCGCACAATTATGTCAATGCGTTGCCTTTTTTGTAGGTACTCAGAAAAAAAAAAATGTTTATACCGACCCTACAGAGGTGTGACAAGTGCAGGGCGATAATAATGTAAGGCAAAAACTTTTCTTAGTGTAAAAAAGAAAATTTAAATATATTTATACATTTTTTTATTTAATTTTACCTGCTGCTCTGCTATGGATGAGTCAAAATAATTTTTAGCCTAATATAGGTAGTATATAAAATATTTCCTTTACGGAATTTCCTCTGAATAAAATGTGCAAATTTAGCAATACTTTATTCACAGAATTACTCACTTATTTTCATGTAGTGGAAGAACACAGTCTAAACTTATTATATGAGATGGCGACTCCGACAGTTCTCCCTGTTCCGAGTGATCTCAGACTTCGACTGATTTATTATTTTTTTTCCTGAGAAAGAAGGTGCATTTTATGAGCACAGTCTATTTATAATAATATATATACACAATCTATTTATTCAACTCTATTATTTTTGTATAAATCGATACTTATATGTACATGTCTAAGTGATAAAATGTATATTTAAAAGCACACATGTATTACACCTGTTTGGCACCTTCAACCACATCACTTACCATCAGGTGAGACCATAATTATACATATACCAGATATTATTATAGTACCCTACTAATCATACTTAGATTAGTACGACATATATCTAGTTATTTTATAGCTCCATTACAGTACTACAGGAACCTAGTTTTTAGTTGGTATAGAATCTCGTAGTTCGGTAGAGATAGTATGTTTCATGAATAAAATAAACACCAGAACACAAACGAATATTAAATTTGCATAGGTGCAATAGGTAAAAAAAATGAAATATTATACGCTTTTGCCTCTCTCATAATTCTTGCAAAGTCTTTGTATCGACTCTTCTGCTTCCTTTTTTATTTTTTTGGTTATCTTTATTTCCCATATTGATTGATATACCTACCAAGATACGTATTTATACTGCACAGGTGATAGCGCGCGAGCGATAGGTCCACGTCCAACGGCGCACAGCGCGGCACTGAAGGACAGCTCTTACGCATTGAATTTATTTCGTAATCGTAAGCCAATAAGGTTGAATATTGAATCTTCCGATTGACCGTAATCCTGCATAGAACTAAAGGTCGTAAGTCTAAAACAATTTAATTTATAATGAGAATACTAATAACTCTAGGTAAATTTTACTTTCACAGTGGATAATAAACTACATTTCCTTTCTATGTGTATTTATTATTGATATATAACTGACGTAGTTTTCAAGAAAAATCAAATAATTTAAAGAAAAGGCTTCATTTCAAAAAATTAAAACTATCGAGTAAATTTCTTTCAAATGTGTTTCTGTCTCACCAACGGATAGAAAAAGGTTTGAAAAATCAAATATTTAAGTTATCGTGTCGATTGCATATTTAAGTTGCTTAAAAAAACTCGTCGAATGAGAGTATTTTTTCCGCAGCCTCGTCTTAACTTTGCTGATCGATTCAGAATGGCTAAGTAAGCTTCAAAAAGTCTCTCTCCGAATGAATCCCTCTTTCTTAGTCTTCGACTCGTAACACGATTTACTGTTAACGATGTTAGCCATTTCTTAAATATTAACAAAATTATTCTACAGAAGGCATTTAGTTCCAGAGTGTCTTATAGCAATGGGCATGTGTAGAGGATAAGACGAGAAGAAATCAAATCGAAACACCTATAAAATCACACCTACGAGGATATACCTACCTATCTGCCCAATTATCTTCTCGGGAATCATGCATAACTTTTTGTAAGCAAGTTCTTTATTGCTATGAAATTTATTCTCTTGTTACAGATTCGTTTGAATCACAAACGTATTTTAAATCCTAAATAAGCTTTCAAAACAATTCTCCAGAATACATATTCATATTAATTTTGTAATGAATATGCTTCAACACTCATTCATGAATTTTCTTTTCATTTTCACTGAAATTATAATACTTATAAGGTATTGTTTCGGCACACTGCCGTGCTGATGGTATTTACCATTACTTTACGATTACATTCAATATTTGTTTGAAAAACTTTTTAGAGGGTACAAATTGAATAAACAGTTGCGATTATTCTTGATTTGCTTAAAGTTTGGTTAAAGCTTAGTAAGAATCTGATTTGACTTTAAACACTATATTACTTTTTTGGAAAGGCAATAACGTTTGCATACATACACTCACACACACACACACTCACATATGTATATGTTTTTAATAAAATTACTGGTTATTTGGTCAAGAGCTAATAAATTAAATTAAATTAAAATTAATAGCATGCTGAGAATCATTTATGGGGTATCAACTATTTAAATTATATTTTGTTACCAATGAATGCCAACATAAATATTATCAGTTATTAATATTTAAGCTCAAAAAACAGTCACAAAGCCAATAAATCACAAAAATAGCTGTACTTCGTGAAAAACATGGGAATTAAGTTTTCAGTAACACCCGACATTAAAGATTCAGCAAAAAAGATTCTTACCTTAGACTTATATATATAATAGACTTATATATATACTATACAAAGTTGTGAAGTACTCTATTAAAATAAATTTACGAGGCTATACGTTTTAAGCCGGTCATAGATTAATTGTATATCAGTGTTTTATATGGCAGAAAAGTTGTAAAATTATTTTGTTGTATAATTATGTCAAGTAAACGTTTTTATGACTAAAATATGGGGCTATCTTATGATTATCCAAGCGATGACATTTACATGACCCCTTGACCTTTAATCGGTATAATGTAAAATTATGACGGTCATAGAGTGGCATATTTTAGATCACTACCCAATATTTTTTTATGATCCTCAGTTGTATACATTTTATATTGTTATTATGATTTTATACAGATCAATTTTCCATCCACCAGGGGTGCCGCTTTAGAATTGCACCTCCCCATATCATCCCGTGGGTGTCGTCAGAGGCGACTAAGGGAAAAATACTGGAAGGTGGGCAACAGCGCCTTCTAAAGAACTGCTGATACCGAAGACGACTGAAAAGCGTGGCGATTATGGCAAATACCCCCTTAATAGGGGAGGCTGTGTTCAGCAGTGGACGATCGTGCTGTTACAGTAATATAAACCTTATAATAAGGAGTATTTTATAACCAAAATGATTGAAGATTGAATGAAACTGAACGGACTATGGCTCACGTTAATAAATAATCATCACTTCAAAATGAAAAACCATCTTTAATTCGGAAATAGGTTGAGAAAGTTCACAATCTCTTCTAAGAACATCTGCTGGAATGTTTTCTGTAAATGTATAATCGTTCGTTGAGCCCAATCCGTATAATCGTTCGTTTCCAATATAATTTAACCGGCATCACGTTGTCGTACAAAAATACAGATCACCTATATTAACCCGTTCCCCAAGGAAGGAGCGGCCATTTTGGTGATCACGTAATAAAATAACGTGACAAGACGATACGCTTTTGGGACTGCGGGACTTTTTTATTAAACATGTGACACATTAGCTCCATAATGCAGACTATCGCCTTTCCCGTTTAATTTCACGGGCAAAATTAGATACGACTTCAGTAGCTATGTATTGTTTAATTAATTAATTTATTTTCCCATGAATAAGAATTTTTAACACATGTTACTTATTTTACCCCCGTGGGGTGCCGCGTCAGAATTACAAATACAAATTGTTTTTTGCTCCAATAAAAACAACAGAATAAAAATATTTAAATACTAAAGTACAGTATAATGAATACCTTCCATTAGCAGCCGTACTAGGTGAACCTGTGTTACGTCTGCTAAGTGTATTCCCACAAAAATGCAAATAGGTACATTTGTTACTGCAATAATTATATATTTATATACACGTAATATTTTTGTATAACACAAAAATACATAATAACATCAAACACACCGTGTGCCCACCTGCAATCTCATTGTTCTTTGACATATTATATATTGATAGGTGACAACAAGTACCCCAATTTACCAAGTAGCATTTAGTAACTTAGTCTCTTACCTTTCATATTTTGCATAACTTAAATGAAATAATATAACTTAAATCAAGCGCTCGTAGCCAAGTTTGCTTAGCTATACTGAATCGATCAGCAAAGTTAAGCAACGTCCGACGCGGTCATGATTTGGATGGGTGACCGTTGGTGACATTACTACTAAGCGCTTCCGTGTTTCGGAGGGCACGTTAAGCCGTGGGTCCCGGTTGTTGTCTTAGGATAGCAGTCGTTACAGCATGGTAATAGGGCACTTTGCAAATGTCCGCCTGGCTAGCTACCACCCTCAAGTTGAAAATCTGTCGCCAAGCACCTAACGGTGTGTTCCGGCAGCTGTCCTTGAGAGCCAGTAACTCTAGGTTAGTCTAAACAACATCCTCGACCACATCATCACTTACCATCAGGTGAGATAGTGGTCAAAGGCTAACCTGTCAGGCATAAAAAAAAAAAAAACTAATAGTATCTACAAAGAAAACGCATACAAAGTGTGATACTCTTACGAGTAGGTATATCAACTCACATACTAACAATTATTACTCGTAATTAATATTATGTTACTCACTATTGTTAACACAAAATGAAGGCAGTTTAAAAATTCGCTTTAAAGCCAATATAAACTATTGATTTTTTTTTCACGTAGTTAAGCTTAAAATTAAGGTGATTTAAATCTATTTATTTCATAAAGTAAATAAAATAACAATGAGGTAAAAAACCACAAGCCAAGATATTAGAATCATGAAAATTTCAAGGATTTCGAAAAAATACTTTTCAAAATATGACTAAGTTTGTATGGAAAGCTTTTTGAGTACATTCACCTTTAACCCTAAGATTTTTTTACCTTTAGATGTGTTGTATGCCCTCCATATTTACTAGACGAATTCAGGGTAATCACCTGAGTCACTACCAGTCTTGCACTTCCAAGCGTCCGGTGAATACATCGCCGCTAATCGTGTTTTTTAGGAATAATCTGTGGACAATATGCCTTTCTTGTGTCTTTAGACTCTGCACCAATTATACAGGCACTGTGAGAGATAAGAAAACTGATTCATTTCACGCGTAATTATTGCTTTTATTGATGAAATAGAAATTATCGCCATTTTGTTTTATCTTAGGAACTAATCTCAATGAAATGGATGAGCGAGATATGTGTATCGTTTGGTGTGAGAGAGTGAAAGAGATCGCAGCATAATGGTGATCGGAACGTCTCGTGGCGGTTCGGTGGTAACACGAATTGCTTATTTATCTCTTTCTAATAACAGATATGACGCATAATATTTGAACGTTCTTTCCTTGTCATTACAAACTGCATATACATGTGCGTAGGTATGTATATAGGTAAATTCTAGTAAGCTTTTAGAGCAGTGGTGTTCGGATATAACTAATCTAAATATTTCAAATCACTGCTTTAACCTGTTTAACATAATCGAGCTCCTAATATAAGTTGATATAAAAAACCAAATATAAGTCGGTGCATAAATTACTGCTAGTGGAACGCGCACATCAGTTTGTGTGAAATTGGATGGCGTATCTCGAAACTATAAAATTTAGGAACTAATGTCATAGAGAATCAGGAGTGCAGTCGAATGACAACTATCAAAACAAAAACTCGGGCGTGTATGGAACACCATCCAGAACTTATCACCATACTACCGTGACGTACCTGACTTGTAACTATGCTTATATGTAGAAAAAGCAACGCGCATTACGTTATATATTAAAACATGCCCGAGAAAGGCGAAAGTTACACGTAGGTACTTTCGTAACTCACTTTGCAGGAACATATTTTGGCCTAAATTTTGTGAGCCGCGTACAAGCGATGTGAAGTGGTTCTAAAGTAAAGTATACTGTCTCCTCTCGCTGCCTTCCGTAAGGGCAGAGGGTTGAAATTTTGCTGTTTCATTCAAGGGCATCGTGGTAATTCGTTTTGCAAATGCTCGCGTACTACATACCATTATCAAGTAGAAAATATGTCGCTTATAGGACGTAACAGAATGGACGGAGTTCCGAAAGGAGTCTTTGAAAACTAGTTGCCATTTTATGATTAGCCGTCAAACACTGTTACCAGAAAATTGCTCGTAAAAAAAGGAAATCCATACAATTCATAGCCATTTGTAACGTTTCAATCTTGATTGAATATTATTTTTCATCTTTTTCAGATAAATAAAATGTATTATGAAAATTATCATACGGTAATAACACAACAACCATGTATGGAATATGTTTATGTAACCTCAAAAAAATAATTTCTCGAACTTTCTGTGGAACTATTACAGTTTGGCATTTATTTTTAGCTCAACGCTTTATTAAAATCAGAGAGAATTGGTTCTTCGGAGAAGGCGTCCCTAATGACATAACGGTACGTGATTTCTAGCTAAACATCCGGAAATCGGCAAATAACAACTTAAACTTTTCTCATTACTAGTCCTTCCTTGTCATTAAGTTCATTTGTTTGTGTACTAGCAATCCTCTTCCTACCATTATCCATTGAGATGGAGTCGGTATAATATGTCTTTAGCTACCCAAACACGCACACGTTGTAAACGTTTTTAACCAACTTCAAAAGAAGGAGGAGGTTCTCAATTCGTCTGTATTTTTTATGGTAGGTGAATCGATTTTGATATTTTTTTATTTGAAAGTGATGCTTCTCTTGTGGTCCCATTTACATTTCATCAAAATCGGTCAAGCCGTTTTTGAGTTACACTACAGTAACTGAAATAAAAGTCCTGCCTTGATGATAAAGTCACTGCCAGTGAATGACAATCGATCCCGTAAGTAGCAAGGGACTCTTAAGAGTGAAATAATATTTAAAAAAAAAGCATTATAATCCGAGCTGTTATCACTGAATAAGGGTAATTTAGTTTCTTGCCCATTCTTCTCGCAGTGGCTCTTTAATTTTTTTTGCTGAACGTGGCAGTACAATGAAGAATATTTCAATATTAAAATTTGTAACTGACCTTCATAAGAGTGCCGTACACGCCTAAATTGAATATATTATTTGAATTTGAATTTGAAAACAAGTCGGGTTATATTGCTTTATTTTTTAATTTTATTTTGATGAAAAGCCACTTCTAATAATTACATAATGTTGGCTTCTGTCAATCAGCCAAAAAATTGTTTTACCTAAAAATGGAACGACTTCAACACTCAAGTGTGAAATAACTTGCTGAAGGCGGTACCATGATAGTTCAAAAGTACCTATTACGACAATATTGTGTGCATGGGACCGACTTCGGCAAGTTATTCCACATTTTTGAGTGTTGAAATCGGTTGAGATGGAAAGCGGGTAGTTGTTTGCCTTATTTATAGCAATATCGTGTTGACATCGCGCGTCAACGTATGTTCTGCTATGCTGCTCATTCTACGACCAAGCAATGAGAGAACAGTATCTTCAAGATCAGAATTATGTATACCTAGTAATATTTTGCATGAATATTTTGAAGCAATGATAGCTGAGCGGTAATAGCCTATGGACTGCCGTGCCACAGATCCATGGACGATACCCACCGCGGCGCTGGCTTGAGCTTTTCACCAAATGGTGGAAGGGCATTTCGCGAATGCTCACCACTATACTCATGTAGAAAATCGGTCCCAAGCACCTAACAGTGTCTTCCGGCAGCAGTCCATGAGAGCCACTAAAATTACGGGCACATGAGTCTGAATAACTGTATTCTTAGTGTGACGAACGCAGTACAATTCGTCACTTGTAAGTGTAACGAAATGTGTAAGTATATGTTTTAGTTATAGGTTAGTCCACTTAACATCAGATAGGTCCAACGCTTGTTCCGCCACAATTACATAAAAATATTATAAATTTAGCTTCATATCAACAAATTTAAGAGCGTGAAATTTTCTGCTCAAGCGGGAATCGAATCCACGTCTTCCGGCTATACGCACCAGATGCGAATTAATTCGTTTTGGTACACATGTGGACTTTTCTGGCGACTGGTCGTGATCATTCACGATACAAAATTACATTTATAGCTATCCCAAAATTTTCGATAAACCCAAACAATATTGGTAGACATTAGGAATTTTTGTAAAGATATGCATACCTTTTAGTACTCGTTTAATTCCAAAAAATCTGTGGTACTATAGGACTATGTAATTTGATATCCTACGAGTACCCGCATTTCATTGAGGTTGGAATTTAGTTATTCTGTAGTTTCTCTGAAAACATATTAAATCGGGATAAAAAGGGTAGCTGAGGTATTTTTCCCCAGGCTACAAACTGTACCATGGGCCAAATTTCGAGAAACCTGCATAAATCTTTGGCAGACAGATTATTTTGGTACCTAATACTCAAAAGGAATTAAGCACATTGCTTGTGAGTTACATTTATGAATAGATATAACACGGTGGTAGGTCAGGCTCTGAGCAGGAGTTTCATTAGTTTCGGAGATAAAAGTGTCTTTGTTATTGCTGCTGGAGAAGCGCTCGTAGCGAAGTTTGCTTAGCCATTCTGAATCGATCAGCAAAGTTAAGCAACGTCCGCCGCGGATGGGAGTTGGATGGGTGACCGCTGGTGACATTCCTACTGAGCGCTTCCGTGTTTCGGAGGGCACGTTAAGCCGTCGGTCCCGGTTGTTGTCTTAGGATAGCAGTCGTTACAGCATGGTGGTAGGGCACTGTGCGAATGCCCGCCTGGCTAGCTACCACCCTCAAGTTGAAAATCTGTCGATAGAAAAAAAGAAGGAAGCCAAATAAGACTCCTAACCTAACGGTGTGTTCCGGCAGCTGTCCTTGAGAGCCAGTAATTCTAGGTTAGCCTGTACTACATCTTCGACCATATCATCTTACCATCAGGTGAGATAGTGGTCAAAGGCTAAACTATTTGGCATAAAAAAAAGGACGTTGGCATAGTACAAAAGATCACTCTCTTCTCGGTCAATTGTTTTTTTTATAAGTTTGTAGTATAGCTAAGTGATGATGTGTTCGTGGTTCGCAAAACTACTACTCACAAGGATAGCTACCAGAATATACCGTTTGCTGCTTGAGGGTAGAAGCTAGCCATATGATCACTTCTATAATGTCCTACAATCAAACTCAAGCTCGAAAATTCACAGTACTGATTTTTATTTTTATGATCAAAACAAGAAATTGCGATGTCTATAACAGATTATTTTTGTAACCCAAAATTGAAATTTCGTCCATTTACACCTTATGTTTTATGTTATCACTATAACAGAACTATCACGAGGCCCACCTGACAACTGATCACGAGGACTAACCTCTGCCTATAACAGATGCACTACATCACAAGAATTGCACTGCGCCCCTCACCCTGAGACATAGTTGTTAAGTCTTACATGGACTGCTGCCGGAATACGCTGATTAGGTTCTTGGCGACAGATTTTCTACTTGAGGGTGTTAGCTAGCCAGGCAAACAATCGCAAAATACCTTACCATGCGGTGGAAGGGCATTATATATATTAGGGGTTAAGGTATAAAATTGCCGATGTAGGTACGTAGGTAATGAAAAAAATGAAATTAGTGTTTTTTAATTCAACACATTTATTTTTAAAAAAAATTACATATTTTTAATCAAAATAATTACCATTATTACATTGCTGCCATCTATGCCATTTGGAAGGTCATTTATGCCTTCGCGATAGAACTCTGGTGATCTAGATTCGACACTGTGTGAAAGCATTTTATACTGCGTCCTGGGAAGAAAACTTTGTATCACGTAGAGTGGTAGAAAATTGACCAAATCACGAACAAAATGGTAGTCCGTTGGAGCGAGATCTAGTGAATACGGTCTGAACGAATGGTTTCTAATTGCAGCTCCTGTAGAGTTAAAACGGTTTCTCGTGCTGTAGTAAGTCTCGAGTTATCATGGAGTAATAACAGTTAAGATCGATTCATGAGCCGGGGCTGTTCCACTGCTAGTTTTGCTATCATTGTACGGAGTTCGTCACGGTAGACATCTGCCGTTATTGTTTGACCAGATCGGAGAGAGCTATAGTGAATAACACCCTGCTGAGATCACCAAACAGTTACCATTACCTTTTTATTGGTAAGCTTGGCCTTAGGACACTGGTGTGGCGTTTGACCTGGGGTTCATCATTGCATTTTTCGCTTACGGTTATCGTAAATAATCCACTTTTTATCACATGTCACAATTCAATCCAATATTCGTTTATTTCTGTATCGATTCAACAAGGCAACACAAGTTTCAACACTTTTTTTCTTTCTGCAGATCAGTCAAATCATTAGGCACCCATTTTATATTTTTTTTTTATTTTATTGATTTGAAGAAAATGAGTCAATATTGTTGGTGAGGTAACGTTAAACCATGCCGCTAATTCCTCGGTAGTTTGGCTCGGATCAGCATCCACCATCTCTTTCAATTCATTGTTATTCACCTGGATGGGCGGTCTTCCACGTGGTTCGTTCTTCAAGTCAAAGTTGCCATCACGAAAGCGTTTAAACCAAAATCACACCGTGCGTTCATTAGCAGTCCAATCTCGAAACGCAACATTCATATTGCGAGCTGTTTCTGCCGCCTTAGTTCCGCGTCGGAACTCGTATTCAAAAATCACTAGAATTTTCGGTGTATCCATCTTTCTTGTCTAAGCTGAATGAAAAAAATCTGAAAGTCGATAATCGAATGTTGCACCTTTTTTTAAAAAAAGAACATCATAAGGCACCATGTGAAAAAAGTTTCTCTCAAAAATGTTAAGCCATGAAGGCTCTATGTCAATGCGAATTACCTATAACAATCAACCGGCAATTTTATACTTTAACCCTTATTATTAATATAAATAAACCTGTTCATTATATCGACTTTTCATTATTATTTTATCTGTAACAGTAAAGAAATGGGTTCCAGCATTTTTAAACCATTTTAATTAGGTCAGAAAAACTCAATTAGTCAAAACTAGTCACATCATATACTACATAGAAATACCAAATACTAAAAACGTCGCTTTATGATGTACTCGTAGGTAGTTACAAATACAAGAATACGGGACCCTATTACGACATGAATAAATACGGTTCTTTATTCATGTGCTATTACTAAGCCCCTTCTGTGCAGATGCCCGTTAGTCGATCCTTCCGTCCAGCTGTCTGACCTTATTTTCTCATTTGCTCTTGTTAAGCTAGGCCCGACTCGCACTTGTCTGATACTCCTACGATATAACAAATTATTTTACAACCCTTAGACGACAATTCTATATTAGGGCTTTGATTTTGTCATTCGGTGTATATAAAAAGAAGGCTCTCGATTTAGAAGTTTTGCCGACAGTGACACTACTCCCTGTTTATCATTTATTCAGTGCTTGTAGACTTTACTTCGTAAATATCCTCAAAATAAATTCATAATTCACTAGCAATAAAAATATCATATTACATAATCTGCCGAAGTAAGTATACACTTTCTACATGTTACACCAAATACTTGAATTAGGTGTAATTGAATAAATATTTAATAATTATTAATATGCCTAGGAGAAGAAAAGATGTGTAATTATTAAGTTAGATACTGGTTCTTATATACTAATATATAGTATACAGGCAGATTACTGGTTACATACAAATTGTAAACTTATATATATAGGGTTATTGGAAAAATGTTAACAACCTCTTTGGGTTGGCTTCTGCTAATCCTAACAAACATTTTGAAATGATTTTTTAATAAATAGATTTTTTTTAATATTTTTTGTGTTTTTTTGACTGAATAAGAACGCGGACCTCCTGATGTTAAAAGGATCTTGTGCCTGTAAAATATTGTTTATTACTTTGCTCGATGTAAATATTCAAAACTCAATTCAATGGAAGCACGGTGCGGTCCAGTGTTGCCGCGGCGGGCACCCTTGGCTCAGAGTAGGAATTAAGACACAAAAAAATAATATTTTTTTTCAGAACAAAAAAGTCATCTCAAAATGTTTGTTAGGACTAACAGAAGTCAACCCTAAGAGGTTGTTAGCATTTTTCCAATAACCCTATTTATATACATTTATTTTATATATACAATTTCATGTATGAAATAATGTAACAGTAGTTAATTTATGTAACAAAATTATATTATTTTAATAATAAAAATAACGTTCTCGGTCTATACGCGTACAAATAAAAAAAAATTAGACAGGTCTCAATATCTGGCGGCTAACCTCAACACTAACGAACGGAGCCGACCTTTCGTTTGATGGTAAGGCTGAAAATGGAAACCAGGCTAGACCTATAACTGGCTCTCAGGCATATTTCAACTACGCTTATTAAAAATAAATAGAAAGCGCCCCTTGCTGCTAAAATAACTTTTAAGAGAGTTTACTCGTAATAATATACCGTAGAAACAATAAGAGCCAACGTATTAGCAATATGTTGGTAGGGTTATGTGTTTACCTACTCAAGTATCTATTCGGAGAATGAGGCCGGCGAGCAGATAGTAGATGTGTATCTCTAGAAAGGTTGTAACATAATTTTTGGAAGGTATGTAAAAAGACTTAATATTTTTTTGGGAGGCCAGTGTCGGTAACCTTACTTCATCGATTACCAGCATGACATAGGTCTTGAAAGGGAACAGACAAAAAGTAATCTCTAAATCAGTACTAATATTATAAATGCGAAAGTAACTCTGTCTGTCTGTCTGTTACGCTTTCACGCCAAAACTACTGGACCGATTTGAATGAAATTTGCTATGGAGATAGTTTGAGACCCGGGAAAAACCATAGGATAGTTTTTATCCGACTGCGCAAAAAGAGGTTCATGTTTTCGCGCGATAACCGAGTTACGTGCGGGCGGTGCCGCGCCCGGAAAGCTAGTTACTTATATAAAAATCAATTGCGGTTATTTGTCTCTCTAAAACTCGACAACGGCTGAGCCAATTTAGCTGATTTTGGTTTTGAAATGTTTGTCGTACTCCAGGGAAGGTTTAATAAGAGTATATGGAAAAATGGCGAGGAAGATGGTAAGAACAACAATTTCATTTTTCCATATAAACTGTTCTACCTATAAGTATTTTCCTGTCAAACATTTGACGTTCATCCGTTAGGATAGGTGATACGAAGTAATACGAAGTAGGATAGGTCATCTAGTGTTTTATAAAGTTGGGTGGCCTAGGCGAAATTTGGCAGGTGTACAGTGAAGACAAAAACTGCCTAGTGCAAGTTCAACTTACACACATACTAACACAGAATGTACCATTTAATCGTTAATAATAAATAATACAGGTCGAGATTCTTACCGGGAGTCTTAATACCACTTTGCTGTTTTGGCCCGTCTTTGTTTTTACACGACTGCCCAAATAAGGGAAAGTTATGTTTTCAGGGTTCATGTATGTATGTATGTATATATGTAAGTTTGTGAGTTTCTTTATTCTACCATAACTTCTTAACAGCTTAACCGATTTTGATGTAAGAGATATTGTTAAATTTGTCTTGATAACCCAAGCGTCACTAGGTACATAAAAAAAAACTTAAAAACATACTGGCGGATTTTACACCCCACACTGTGCGTACAAAAAAAAATAATTTTCTTCCGAACCCATCGAGTGGGGTATCAAAATGAAGAGCTTTAAAAAAAGATTCCATAACTATATATAACTTGCAGTTTTAATTTCAATGGAATGATAATTTTCGCTTAACGAAAATAAATACTTTGCAGTCGATTTTTTTACTTTTATAATTAATTTATATTTGTATTATATGTTGTACGTTAGACAAGACTATAATCATTCCAAATGTGACGCTCGTATCTATAACGTGAAAAAGACACATTTATTGTACATACGGAGGTAAGATGGTTGATTTATTATTAAGTTACCTTTTGCATGGTGGTAGGGCATTTTGAGAATGCCCGCCTGGCTAGCTACCACCCTTAAGTAGAAAATCTATCGCCAAGCACCTAACGGTGTGTTCCGGAAGCTGTTCTTGAGAGCTAGTAATTGTAGGTTAGCCTGAACAACATCTTCGACCGCATCATCACTTACCATCAGGTGAGATAGTGGTCAAAGGATAACCTATCAGATATAAAAAAAGGTTATTGTTATTATTTTTCGGTGATGTCCAAATCATGTTATAGAAAAGTGGTGATTGATTTATTACATTAATATAAATTACATTACTAAGAAATTGATCAACAAAATGCAACGCATAATAATCAACTATTAATTAAGTAAAAGATGACCAAATTAAAAAAAAAATTAGCTCTTTGCAAATTATTTTACAAAACTCATATTAACCTAAAAACAAAACGTGATCAAAACTAAGGGCAGTTAAAAAAATCTAAGGACTGTGCTGTTTGGAATGTGCCAATGCTTGAAGCGCTCGTAGCGAAGTTTGCTTAGCCATTCTGAACCAATCAGCAAAGCTAAGCAACGTCTGCCGCGGTCGTGAGTTGGATGGTGACCGCTGGTGACATTACTACTGAGCACTTTCGTGCTTCGCAGGGCACGTTAAGCCATCGGTCCCGGTTGTTGTCTTAGGATGGCAGTCGTTATAGCATGGTGGTAGGGCATTTTTAGAATGCCCGCATGGCTAGCTACTACCCTCAAGTAGAAAATCTGTCACCAAGCACCTAACAGTGTGTTCCGGCAGCTGTCCTTGAGAGCCAGTAATTGTAGGTTAGCCTGAACAACATCTTCGACCGCATCATCACTTACCATCAGGTGAGATAGTGGTCAAAGAATAACTTATCAAACATAAAAAAGGTTATTGTTATTATTTTTCGGTGATGTCCAAATCATGTTATAGTAAAGTGGTGATTGATTTATTACATTTATATAATTTTCATTATTAAGAAATTTATCAACAAAATGCAACGCTTAATAATGAACTATGAATTAAGTCAAAGAAGAAAAATTTGCTCTTTTCAATTTATCTTTCAAAACTCTAAACAATTTATCTTTCAAAAAAAAAAAAACAAAAAAAAAAAAAAAAAACAACAAAACGTGATCGAAAACTAAGAGCGGTTAAAAAAATCTAAGGACTGTGCTGATTGGAATGTGCCAATCCGTTCTTATACAATAAACTTACTAAAGCAACATCTGCTGCGATTATCACTGGAATGGGTGACTGCTAATGGCATTCAATTCTGAGCTCTTTCATGCTTCGGGGAGCAGTCTTAGAATTGCAGTTGTTTAAGCATGATTTTAGGGCACATATCAAAAGCCTGCCTCGCTAGCTACCACCCTCAAGTAGAAAATAGCAACCTAAGTACCAACCTAACGGTGCATTCCGGCTAATGACATTGTGAACCATCTCCCAGCTTAGGTTCCGCCTGCTTTACTACCTTCGATGTCACATGACACTTTGAATTTTAGTCTGTATCCGTAATGTTTAACAGTATGTAGTATTTAGTATTAAATGGTATATGTATTTCGTTTTATAGTATGTAGTATAGTGTATGTTTCTGTATTGTATAAGCTACAGCTTACTAATATTCTATCTGTTATAGTACCTAATTAGTATTTATGTACTGAATTTAAGCATTTGATTTATTTAAGTAGATATATGTAATAAATGTATTGTGTTCGCCAACCTCTCTGACTCCTTAAACGATCTCCATCCAACGGTTGACTGGAAGAGATCGCTTTAAGCGATAAGTCCACCCTTTGTACTTCAAAGTCAAAGTCAAAATCAATTATTCAATTGAGGCGTCTACGACGCTCTTATGAAGGTCAATTACAAATTTTAATATTGAAATATACTACATTGTACTGCCACGTTCAGCAAACAAAAATTATAGAGCCACTGCGAGAAGAACGGGTAAGAAACTCGGGGCCATTCTTTTAAACGTTTTTTAAAAATGTGTTAAGTACATACTATATAGTAACATTATTACAATACTTAATTTACATTACGTAGGTGTTAGGCGCTAGCTTGGCAGAGGCGAACCAGTCCAAGCATTTTTGTCGTTTAAGTAATCACAAACTGTATAGTAAGATTTTTTTATCAAAATATTCTTCACATGAAACTTGAATTTTCTTTCTGTGAGCGTTGTAATATGTTTGGGCAATTTATTATAAAACCGCACACAATTTCCTAAGAAGGACCTTTTATTTGTCTTTGCTAATCTAAAACCTGGCACCGCTATTTTATCTTTATTCCTAGTGTTATAATCGTGAGTGTCACTGTTTGATTTAAATTTGCTCAAATTTTTACGAACATACATAATATTTTCAAATATATACAGACTTGGTAAAGTTAAAATATCAATTTCTTTAAAAATATCTCTCAGGGATTCCCTAGGATCCATTTCATATATGGCTCGAATTGCACGCTTTTGTAAGATAATGATTGTCTCTATCTCAGCAGCAGCTCCCCACAGCAATATACCATAAGACATAATACTGTGGAAGTACGCGAAATAAACGAGCCTAGCCGTAGCTACGTCTGTTAGCTGTCTTATCTTACGAACTGCATATGCAGCAGACTAAGTCTTCCAGATAGATCATGTATATGTGGATTCCACTGTAAAGTTGAATCCATTTTAATTCCCAGGAAGACTGTCGCATTGTCAAAAGAGAGTTTTTCTAGGCCAAGCTTAATGTTTGGTTCAACATAAGTAACATTTGGTAAAGAAAACTTTAAACATTTGGTCTTTTTTGAATTTAAGAGAAGATTATTAGCCGCAAACCACTTAGAGATCATAGATAACACATTATTTACATGAATAAGTTCACTATCCCTCCTATCTACTTTAAAAATTAGGGAGGTATCATCTGCGAATAAAACTATATCGCAGAAATTTTTAACCATGCAAGGCAGATCATTTATATATGCTAGAAACAGAAAAGGTCAAAAAACTTTAGTTTTAAGTTTTTCTAGTTATTTGTATTTTTCTATTGGTGTATAATAAAGTGTTTTGTATTGTATTGTATCACTTACCATCATAAAATAAGAGACAGATAATCAATATTAACAACATGACGTGGAATTGATGACAAGATGAAGAATTACGTGATAACAATCCATAATTCAAATCCTATCCCCAATCGACCGTTCGATACGATACTACTATTATTTTGATGATAGAAATTTTAATGACACGTACAAAAGGGTTCTTTCAGCTGCCGCTAGGATTAGGCTGACATAATCTTCTAGGCAAGCGTATATACACGATATATTAAAATAAGATGTAGAATGTGTGCAAAACACGCAAATGCAGATCGGTGTTCGCTAGAAGGCGCTCATACTCTCTCGGTGCTTACATTTATATTACTATACACAAGATAATAGGTATATACTCATGAACAGTCATTCCTGTAAAATAACAATGAAGGAATGGCTACTTACGTTGGATTATATAGCCACTGAATCGGTATTGGTAGTTTCATCATACATTTCAAACATGCCTCATTCGTATTCTCATATAACAAGCGCGTACTATATTACTATATAATATCAACATTCATACATAACTCACCCCCACATACACGCTAATTCCCACACTGCCACTCATCTGTTCACACACACACACAGATACACACCCACAAATGTATATTTGTATAATATACATAAATCCATGTACCATGCATAAATCATTTTGTCATCAAATTGAACTGTACATCGTTAGATTTATATACATTATGTCCGGCGGAGGGCATTGGTATGCCATAACACAGGTCTCCTAATTTGGGTACCAATGTTTTCTTATAAATGAGAAAGTATAATGTCCTGTAATTATATGATTGTCAATGAAATTTAAGATGTTTGTGGAAATACAATAAGTTATTATTAGTATAATTATTATTAAGATTATAATTTAGATTAAATTATTATAATTATTATTAAGATTTAAAATTCGAAGAATCCTTTTCATTTGTCTTTTCGGAGTTAACCTGTTCTAGACTACAAAAAACATGAATCAACATAATCAATAGATTAGTTGATTCAGTTATTACACAATCCTACAATGTTTCTATATCAATTTCCACGTCCAAAATAGGCATCTTATCCTCGTAACCATGGTGTTTTATGAATCGGAAACAATATGTTCACAAACAATAGCTGTGATATCGGATTCCCGTCCATTTGTTTCCAAATATAGCCTCTTCAAGAGCTTGTCAATGGTTTGTTTATTCCAATTGAATATTTGTATATACTTTTATATAAGCTCACTTCGGCTAACTGGAAGTTTATTAATGATCTAGCGGCTCGTCCCGGCTTCCCACGGGTGGACATTTATTTTTTAGACATTTTGGCCTTGGTCTGATTTTGGTCGGAATTTCTATTAAATTTCAAAATGATAAAAAGTAGTTATAGTGACATAACTACAATAGTTAGACACATGCTATTGTGACATTTTTTGTAATATTGATATGTTCTTTAATATTGTGGTAAATTTTTTTGTTCACAAAGTTTTCATCAATAGAAAGATAAATCAATAGATCTATCATCAATAAAATATATTTTAAGGGCATTTTTTCATTACTGTTGTTTCAGTAGAGATCCTTATTTTTTCTTGCCATTAAAATAGCCTATATTAATCAGTGATATGTAGCGTTGAAATGCTTAAAAAAATTAAATCGGTTTAGTACTTTTTGAGCCAATTCGTTACAAACATACATACAAATCTTTCATCTTTATAATAATATAGTAAGAAGTATAGATGACGAGATTTTGTAGTAGGGATACAAATAAAAATTATCATTTTAGGACCCATTAAAAGATATATGTATAAATGTGTATAGCACTATCGCTTATACACGTCGAGTAATTCGGTAGAATCTAATAAAATAATAGACCCCTCTAGCCTCTTCCTCTGCAACGCTATGGACCCGGCATCCGCACGGTGTATCCATGGAATGCTAAGTAATTCGTCTCTCATAGAATATTACATTAAAATGCAAGTGAAAAATGTCACATATGATTTGAAGCGCTCGCGTAGCGCAGTTTGCTTAGCCGTTACAGGTAAGTTATGCAACGTCTGCCGCGGTAATGATTTGGATGGGTGACCGCTAGTGACCGCTTCCGTGCTGCGAAGGGCACGTAACGCCATGGCTAGCTACCACCCTCAAGTAGAAAATCTGTCGTCAAGGATATCCTTGAGAGCTAGTAATTCTAGGTTAACAACATGTTCGACTACATCATCACTTACCATCAGATGAGATACTAGATAGTGGTAACAGGATATAAATAAAAAAAATGCACACATTTTGAATTTAAACTTGTTTAAAGTAAGTTTTTATCACAGCATTTTAATCAAACAAACCAAAAATCTAATGTGAAATGGCCTACCGGCGTCTCTTATTGTTGTTGAATATAAATTCATACCATAGTCTCACGTAGGTAATCCGCACAGATTACGTTGTCATCAAAATCTGCTTACAATATTGTTCACGCATTTTGTGATTCTAGACGTGATTTCGAAACCGATCTAACTTCGTTAAGGTTTTAAAGAACTTTAAAACAAATTACTTAATTACTTAAATTATAATTAGAATTAATTATGGGTACCCGTTATTATAATCACCAAATATGTTGGTGATTATATGAGGTTATTAGCATATGTTGGTGAAAGTAAGCTTTGTAATGTTTGTTTTTGTTAAGATAAACTTAAAATTCTAGTGGTCTTGTTAGTTATTCTGTGGTTATTCGTAGGTTTTCTTTACACGTTTTTTTTTTTCAAAAGCATGTTTACTTATCCTATATCCTATTCGTTTATCCTAGAAACAGAATAATGTTGTCCACCTGAAATGTATTATATTCCCGAATATTTTCATGTTTCAAACATAACGACTGCAATAAACATCATGTCGTGCGATGACAACCTTATTTCAACGGTGGTTTTTAATCCTTTTACTTGGCTAATGCAACAATAATCAAATTTACAGCATTTTATTTAAATTTAAATTAATACATTCTCTATGTCTGATGTCTTGGTTCCCGAGATATAACAATAAATAGCGAGATTTTAATGTTCTGATATTATTTTTCCTCGTGAATAGTGCTTGCAACCAATACCAAAATAACCAAACCCATAACTAAGTAAACAGTTAAAATTTATTTTATTAGGCACAACTTCATTGAAACCAAGGAACTAGATTTCTCTGAAAATCAGCAATAACATTCAGCCTACTTAAACTTTGCTGCTAAACAAGTAAACCACGAACATATTCCAACTAGAACTCAAGTCTAAATATTCAAATGTATTTTCAAACAAAATTGGGAAACAGATGTAAAGAACAGACAAATTTCTCAAAGGGAAAGTTGAAGAAACTCAGAGTGGTACAAACCATGATCGGGGTCATACCATTTCAATCGTGCCGACCGCTCTTGCTTCGGCAGAAATTATAGTTTTGGGTGGTGCAAATGTTTGGGACATCAATTCGAAACTTTGATGAGAAAAAAATATTATTTATTAGTGTAAAAATTGTAATTTGAGAGATTTGAACGTAATATGAGTCGGGGCTATTTCACAGCTAGTTTTGCTATCATTGTTTGGAGTTCAGCACAGTAGACATCTGCCGTTATTGTTTGACCAGATCGAAGAAAGCTATGGTGAATAACACCATGCTGAGACCACGAAACAGTTATGAGACACCCATATTTCTTATGTTTTTATTTCATTAATTTGACGCAAATGAGACAATATTGTTGGTAATGATAGTAATACTGACTATGAAAATACAATTAATCTGCAAATTAACTCTATAAATAATTGGTTGGAACGTAACAATTTAAATGCCAATTATTCTAAGACTAAATTCATACAATTTTGTAATTATAATAATAAAAATAATTTATCTCTTAATCTGACATGCCGTAATGAGAAAATTCAACAAGTTGACATCATTAAATTTTTAGGGTTAATGCTAGACGCACAGTGTAACTGGAAGGCACATATAGATTATGTATGTAATAAAATAAACCGTTTTGTTTTTGCACTTAGAAGGCTTAGGAGATTATCAAATCAGAAAACTGCTCTTACTGCCTATCACGGGTTTGTTGCATCAGTATTGAGATATGGTCTCATTTTGTGGGGAAATTGCACAAATATTAATAAGGTTTTTATTGCTCAAAAAAAGTGTATCCGAGCTGTGTGTAATGTCGGGCCACTGAGCTCCTGTAAACCTCTATTCAAGAGACTGAATTTACTATCACTACCGGGCATGTATATTTTCCAAGTGTGTACTTTTGTAAAAGAGCATGAGGTTTTGTTTAATTTTTTTAAAGATAAGCTCAATTCTAGACTGAAAAAAAGAGATCCTACTCTTATTATTATGCCTGTTAATAAATCTGCGTTTTTTTCAAAAAATAGTCATATCATGTCAATGAGAATATTTAATAAAATACCCAGAGACATACGACAATTGACACTAAGAAAATTTAAACATAAACTTTTCCAATGGCTTCATGACAAAAATTTCTACAATGTAACCGAATTATTAAACAAACAATGGACATCTTAAAATATCTAATTATATAATGTAATGACATAATGCTTATTTTTATTGTAATTAAATTTTCTTTGACATTGTATCTTAAAAAATGTGTATTTGTATTATTATATTTTATACTCGTATGTTCAATTGTAATTAATTTGGTCATTTTAATTTGCATGTCAGTTATGTTTTCTGACTAAATATGTGATACTCCTTATTATTATGACTTGTACAACAACTTGTAACACCATATTTTACGCAAATAAATCTCATTTCATTTAAGGTAACGTTAAACCATGCCGCTAATTCCTGAGTAGTTTTGCTCGGATTGGCTTCCACCATCTCTTTCAATTCATTGTTATTCACCTGTGTGGGCGGCCTTCCACGTGGTTCATTCTTCAAGTCAAAGTTCACATCACGAAAGCGTTTAAACCAAAATTGCGGTGCGTTCTTTAGCAATCCCCTCTCCAAAAGCAACATTGGTATTGCGAGCTGTTTCTGCTTCGCTTGTATCGCGTCGGATTCATATTCAGAAATCACTCGAAATTTTGATTTATGCTTATTTCTTGACTTAGCTGAATATAAAAAGTAACTGAGATTCGATAATCGAATGATGCACATTTATGAAAAGAAGAAATTCCTGGGTACCGTAGGAAAAAGTTTCACTCAAAAATCTCAAACCATGAAGGTTTTATGTCAATTCTAAATAACTATTTCAATAAAACGGAAATTTCATACTTTAACCCCAATTACTTGGTCCGTAACTCCGTAGCACCAAACTTTTTAAGAAACTCAACTTGTGAAGAGAACTTTGTTTAAATACTATTATGAAACTGAATAAAAACATTAAATAATATTTTTAATTAAAACTTGCACAGTTTTAATAAAATTGGTAAACTTAATACTCATAACGGTACAGCGTGTATAAGATTTTAAATTACGATTCAATGGCATCTGGTATGAAATATATTTAATTCTCTAATTTTTAGAGTTCCGTAGCATAGTACCTACTTATAGAACTTACTGTGCCGTGGGAAACAAACATACCTAAACACAATAAAAACAAACAAATATTATGACCTAACAAATGAATTAACCAAAAACGGTAATGTGGTTAATTTATACCGAAGTTGGAGCGAGGGGTATACCGGCAAAATCCCTATATAACCTACTTAACCTTTACTTCCATCCTAGAACGTGTATCTAAGGCGGCATTAGTAGGATCTTACCAAATTTGGTTAGATAGGGGAGGAGGCCCGAGCGGTGAAGCAGGGGGAGCATTGATATATCTTAAATAGCCCTACTACTGGGTTGCAAGTCCCAGGCCCCTTTATTTAGCCTCTTCCTCTGCAACGCTATGGTCCCGGCACGGTAAATCCATGGAATATTAAGTAAATCGTCTGGCCCCCCAAGGGCAAACGAAACCCGATTAATGAGACTCCCTTCTTTGTCTGCCTGTCCTCGTGTAACTTAATTAGAATTCACAAACAAGAAATTTGTTAATTTTGATACATATTTGAGAAACAATAAAAATCCGTGAAGTATACGACGCAAATGGTTATAATAACGTTATTATCAAACATTGGACTGGACTTAACAATCAGAAGTTATAAACACTTCATGTCATCGCAGAAAAATTACAACTAACATCATAAAAATGGTACTGGCATTTCCCACAAGAATTTTTAAAAATTGCGTAAGACACAAAATATACTGATGATCATACATACCCGTAACACATCAGTCCAGATGATATTATAACGATGATAGATAAGCTGACACGAAGCCCGAAGAAACATGTACCAAAATGCGAAGAAATATGTCCCTCAATGGGCCACATTTGTCACTTAGAAAGGTTGTAAAGATAGGATTCATGTACAAAGGGTTTCGTGAGCTTCACCTTTGCGGCCCACACACCTTGGAAACAAATTACCTTGTAATTTAACAACTTATCTTACCCTCCTTGCAGAATCAAAAATGCTATTTGGATGGTAATGTCTTCCTATTTACCTGATTAATTGAAGTGGTATCAGTGGAACCTTAAGTCGTTCTCGGAGCATAAGTCTGAGGTCACAAAAGAGGTGGGATGTCTTCAATGTCTTCTTCGTACCACGAGTTAAAACTCCTTACACTCAAAACTTGCCATTTGTGCTATGTATTTGGCTTCGTCTTGAAAAGCCTAATAATGATTATTTAAGTAGTGTTTTAGCAAAACAATGGTCAATGAGATATGTACTATTATGGAACGATGTCGTCAAAACGCTAAAATAGCTGTGCGCTATCTTTAAAACGCGTACAAAATCGCGGGTATCCTGAAGTATGTAATTGTTGCGTAAATAGAATTTTTAGCTGATGTTCGGAAAATGTATTGAATAACTTACCCAGTACCGCGTGGCGTATGCTCCTGTTAACGGGCCCGGGTTAGATTCCAGAAAGGTTTCGCAGGTTCTGGCGACTCGTGTTTCCTTATGCTAATTTCACTTAATAATTAAAGTTTTTGAGTATCACTTTTGTATTTCTCCGCGGTTTGTGTCAATGCGAAATATTCAGCGAACGAGATGTTGCTAGGAAGACGGAAGACGTTGAAGTGTTTTTTTTCTAATGTGATAGGTGGCAGCACTTATGGCTGCTGGGAGCATATACCGCCTGAAGATAGTGCGGACGCTTCAAGTTTATGACCCAATACATTCCCATTTAAATTTATAAAGATAACGAGTATTGTATGGTTTGTGCTAACATGATTAACTTCTGTTAATCATGTAATAGATGTTACTTATTACTTGGAGAAATGCTAGTGAAAATACGGAACAGTAATTATTAGTATTTTTCGAAACTACATATTTACTTACTAGTTTAAATATCTGTCGATACGTGCAAACACAAGCTAGAATGAAAGTAACCAATTAGCAAATGGATCAAAGCGAAATCCGCAAACTATAATTAAACCTCGGGTTTGAGTGACTGCCAATGCGGTTTCAGCCGTGCCCACCCCAGGGTTGTGAAGGGTAATTAATGTATGTACTAGTCTATATCAGCAGTAATCTCGACAGATTTTGAAGTCAGGAATAAGGACACTTTAGAGCACATGATTTTTCGGCTACTGTCAGTCAGTCAAGAGATAGAGATGAGACCATGAGAAGAGATAGGTGTACTTAAAATAATTATGATAATAGTCCCTGGTACATTTTGCCGCATACTGCATGTATATCATTTTATGTGAAATAGGTATATTGTATTTTTGGCTGCCCTCTAGATCAGTGATGAGCAAAATAGGACCTGCGGGCCATCTCCGGCCCGCGAAAGCATTTATCCCGGCTCGCTGACGGTCCTTGGACATAATTAGTCCAACGTAATGCTCCTTACTTATTGAATCGCAATTACCCTCACATGTAGCAAAATATGACAGAAGTTTCAAAGGAAAAGCCGCAAAGCCGCGGGTGAAAGTAAAATATAACCATCAACATTTCATTTGTTAAGTACAATAAAATAATAAAATTGTTTTCCTCATGTTCGCTATTTTTGTATCGCCTTTAGTATTTTTTCCTTTTCAAAATAACCCAAGGGTGTGGGAATATCGTACACTTCAGGAATGAATGGCGAAAGCCCTTTTAGTATATTTACGAGTATATAAATAAAATCGATTGATATCCATTATTGACAACATAACGTATGTATATTTATGTTAGGATGCTGGGTTAGAATGCCATCCCCCCATTTCTTCTCGTGGGTGTCGTATATGGTAACTAAGAGAAAAATACCAGAAGGTGGAAAGCAGCGCCTTCTGAAGCACCGACAACTTCTACTGCGATCCCCAAGACGCCTGCCAAGCGTGGGGATGGATGTTCCGATTGATGTAATGATGATGATATGTATAAATGTTCTATATCAATCACTTACCAAATCACAAAAAAGTAGAAAAAGAACACCGACACTGTATGAGGTATCCTGCACATGCTACGGTGACGCTATAGCAACATTTCCATGTAAGCATTTGAAATATATCATTGAATATACAGGATACCAAATTTTGAATTGGTCAGACTTTTGGAGGTTGCATACATCACCTAAAAAGAGCTGATAAATCAAAATAAAAAAAATGTATCACATATTAAATATGTTTGTTCTATTGACTTATTTCACTAACAAATTCAAATTTAATAGAAAGTTTCAACTTGGCATCGAGATAGGTTGTTGCACTTCGAGAAAGTAACCCAAGGAGAAGCCATTCTGGTTGCTTTGTTCGAAATAAATTCAAACAATTTTCCTCTTATCAAAACGCGTCCTAATTGGCTAAGCCACCACCACGTGGTTTAAAGTGATGGGACGTAATTAATGTGCTAATTTAATCGGTATCGATAAAATATTATTTTGATGAAATATAAGCGTCTCTAGTCTATCTTGTTAAGCTTAGACAACTTAGTAAAAGATACGTTAGTGTCGGTTTTGAATGTTGAGATGGATGATAGGGCTTGGGTGCAAGCTTCCCTCCCTGTGAGGTTGGGGGGCATAGGGATACGCAAAATTTCTAGTGTGGCATTACCAGCTTTTTTGTCTTCTGTACACAGTACACACAAATTAGTAGAAAAAATTCTTGCACGATCTTTAGGCTCTTTCGATGTAGCATATCTGGCTGAGGCCAAAAACACATGGAACTGGCTTGTCCAAATACTGAATTCCCAAAAATGTTGTCATCTCAGAAACAGTGGGATCGGCCCCTATGCGAGCTAACACGGAAAGATCTTTTAAATACGTGTTCTAGCATCGCAGATCGTGCTCGTATTCTCGCTGTTTCTGTGTGGGAATCCGGTCTTTGGTTACAGGCCATTCCTTCTTACAAAACTGGTAGCCTTATAGATCCATCCGCTTTTCGTCTAGCTATTAGCTTACGCTTGGGTGCAAGGTGTTGTGTTACACATCACTGCCAGTGTGGTACTGCAGTTGATCAACTCGGTCACCATGGCCTCTCCTGCTCTCGAAGTGCTGGTCGAATTTCCCGCCACGCCAGCCTTAACGATATCATTCGCCGGGCTTTTACCAGCGCCAATGTTCCAGCTATTCTCGAACCGAATGGTCTGATGCGTGACGATGGTAAAAGACCTGACGGCATGACTCTGGTTCCGTGGAAGTTAGGACGGCCCTTAGTGTGGGACGCTACGTGCGTGGACACTTTAGCGCCGTCACATCTTTCTGAAACCAACGTGAGGGCTGGCGCTGCGGCTACTTCGGCGGAGCAACTCAAGCGGCGTAAATATGCTAACCTCGGTATGGGTTACATATTTGAGCCGTTTGGTGTGGAGACGTTGGGTCCGTGGGGACCGGGAGCTCATCGTATTTTCCAAAACCTATCTGAGCGCTTGGTCGGCTCAACTTGGCTCAATTTGGCTCAACGAATAAGCATTGCAATTCAACGGGGCAATGCTGCCAGCATGCTGGGCACGCTGCCAACTGGGAGTGGGCTGGAGCATTTGGACTGCCTATGAGTCTGCTATGACTTATAGGTGTCTAAATGCTTTTATTGTAGTAGCTGTAGTGTTGTATATAGTTCATAGTATTTTGTTTAATAAAGGCATACCGCCGGTAAAAAAAAAATCTTGAACGTTGAGTGTGAATACTATGTTATTACGTGCTTGGCTATAGGAAGTAGGTAGACAGTAGAAACTTTCTATGTGTAACATTATGTGTTCACCATTGTAAGAATTTACCAAATGTACATAGCGTTACTTACTGCTAGTTTATAACAACAACAAAATTCGTTTCTTATCACAAGCTGGGGTAGAAATGATTTGCAAATTCAATATATTACTATCGATTCATTAATGACTACTTTCAGAATTTTATGATTTGATATTTTTTACTCAATTTTAGTAATTCTATATACATTATTAAATTCACATGAACCATTCACCGATTTTTTATCGCATTTATATAGATGCAAGAAAGAAATACAGAAGATTAAAACAGCATAAAATATTATAAGAGTGCTTAACAAATATCGTTTTATAAGTTTTAATCTTCTTGGGCTACTAAAATTAAGTGAATATGGTACAATGACTCTCTAAATAACCTGTGACATCCAATATGATTTATTATAAAACTTACCAGTTATAAAAAATCTATACTTTACCATACTGTCAGCACATCACTAGGAAAAATAATATTTTAAACTTCGAGTGCAATATCACACATTAGTTGCCAGATTATCTGGACCGTCAATCCCACTCTCGAGGTTAGTTTCTCGATGGGTGGATACGAAGGAATAAATTCTAGGTTAGCCTAAATAACATCTTCGATTATACATCAGGTGAGACAGTGGTCATAGGTAATCCTTATCAGCTATATAAAAAACCAGAAACTAGTAAATTTTTATCATTTTATTGTAATTTTTCGATTAACTGATTTTATTAGAAATGCTTACTTATAGTAACAGCAATATAAGAATCAGCAATTAAATTGATAACAGCCGGTTTTTATGAGAAAACGTCCCCAGCAGTTGTTATTGAGAATCAATTCATTCAAAAGTCCATTCTAGACCAATACCTGCCATTTTCGTTCACATAATCATTTACCACCAGATGATGAAGTAGGCCAATCATTATACAGTATATAAATTAAAATAATGCACCCATCTCTGCTCGAGGATCTTGTAATAGATCCGGCTGAAAATGAGTACACTCATCGAGTTTTCGCTAAAATGAATTTTTTTATGTATGTAGAATATAAAACTATCTACAGGTTGCATATCAAAATGTAACCGCTAGTATTATTATATCAAATTATTAATTGATTTTTGGGACAACATTTCGGTGACTTGTTATAAAATTAAATATCTTCTCATTTGATTGAAAATTTAACCTGCATAGATTTCCTCGGATTTCCTTCAGGTCCGGAAAGTTGGATTTGCCAAGATGTTGTATTCTTTGGATGTTGAATACATCAAAACGTTTAATCCCAAGATGTTAAATTCCTAAAAAATTTAGTCCAAAATGTTTAATTCTCATAATATTTAAATTATTATTTCTTGAATGATGAATTCATAAAAAGTTGCGTTGCAAATTGTAGAATTCTTATAATGTTGAAATAGTAATTCCTTGAACGTTGAATATCCAAGGTGAGCTCAGTGAACAGAAGTTATTGAAGCAGAGTGATGTCATGCTTCAGAGTAAAAATTTTCCCAGATGAAAACTATAACATTCTTAAGCAAAATAAAAAAAAATACGATGTTCAACTTTCAATTCTTTTTACATTCAGCTTTTAACGTGAAGATGGATATAGCAAACATAACATAATATTGGAACTATACGAGTTCCAACGTGGGACTAACTCAGCATAAACTGCTCGTAATCATGCTGTGTTTGGAAAGGATACAGCTAACAAACGCTCCGTGCGTTATTGGTTTAACTGCTTGCTTAGTGGCAACTTTGACCTGAATAATTAACCACGAGGATGACCAGCCACTAAGGTAAAATTAAAATTAATTTTAAAGCAGAGCAGCGGGGGGGTTTGACGTTTAGCATATCTTCCCTATTAATTGACTAATTATTAGCAGCAAATCGGTAAAATAAAAACCTGAAAAACGGCAATACAGGCTTTGCCTTACGACGGAGGGCAGCGCGTGTTGACGCTTGCCTTTCGTAGTTACACAGGTACAGATTTAAAGGGATTTTGGTTTAACCACTGCCATTAAGAGAAGCTTATAAGCTTTGTTTTAGGGCAATGGTCCATCAAATCAACAGAAAAGTGGTGGGAAATGTTCGGTGGTCACTTCAGAGCGTAATTTACTACAGCTTCCTCAAATCCGGACAAGTTATAAATAACATGAGTTTACTGTGCCGAACTCCGAACATTGATGGCAAAAAAAAAATAGCCAAGCCGCCTGAACTCGTCGTTCAGTCTTCAACATCATTGTTGAATGATACTCGTAGCGCTAGACGCCACACTGCACGTAAACCGTTTCAATACGTGCTACGAGGGCTGCAGTTAGAAACCATACGTCATCTTTCATACTTGCCGGACCTGGTCCCAGCTCACTAGGTTTGCCGGAACAACTTCTTTAACCGCAACATCACTTACCATAAGGTCTATAGTGCTCAAATGCTATCAGCTATAAATAAATAAATAAAGAACTACCATTTATTCCGCAATTTAGGTAATTTATTCCAGGGAAAGGATAACTTCTCAGGAATCAGTACAAAATACTTTAAACTGTTCGAAGAGTCCAGGTCCACAGAGTTTTATCGGTAAAGCCTCGTGGACACGATCCCTCTGATGTAACTCGTATCAACCGGGAATATAGATCAGTGTATTTGGATTCGCGGTTGACACGATACGAGTAAAATCAGAGTGGACTCTGTCAAAGTATACTCTGATCATGTCAACGCGGTTTAAGGGCGCACCGAGCTTTTTAGGCGCGCCGTGTATGTGTGCGTAAGTAAGGCACGCCAACAGCATCCGTCCCCGTCCGACGGCCGAAGAAATACTAAAGCGGATAGAAACAAAGCATGCCGGCTCTGACTAAAATGGGCGGAACATGCGTGAATTTGAGTTTTTCCTTCGTATAATAAAAACAAATGTCTATTTGAAAAATGTAATGTGTATACGCTATAGAAAATAAGAAAGTTGTTTTTTTTAATATTCAATTTTTTTTAAAACTTGTGACTTCAGTCGAGACCATGCTGTCAAATGTTTCGAAGTGGGGCCAAATGAACTTAGTCCAATTTAACCCCAAGAAGACACAAGTTTGTGCGTTTACCGCTAAGATATCCCCCTTTGTCGTATCCCTCCGTTTTGAAGACACTCCCCTTGCCACCTCTACTAGCATCGGAGTACTTGGCGTCGACATATCGAACGTCGTCCAATTTCGCTGTCACTTGGAAGATAAGGCTAAGTTAGCCTCTAAGAAGCTCGGTGTGCTCGGAAAGGCGAGGCGGTACTTCACGTCGGCCCATCGCCTGCAACTTTATAAGGCTCAGGTTCGACCTCACATGGAGTACTGCTCTCACCTCTGGGCGGGAGCTCCCCAGTACCAGCTTCTTCCATTTGACCGCGTTCAACGCAGAGCGATTCGAATCGTTGACGATCAAGTACTCTCCGGTCGGCTCGACCCTTTGGCTTTGCGTAGAGATGTTGGATCACTCTGCATCTTTTACCGTATATATCACGGGGAGTGTTCTGAGGAACTGTTCGATTTATTACCTGCAGCTCAATTTCGCCACCGGACTTCCCGACAAAGCGTGATGTTTCATCAATTTCATGTCGACGTCTGGAAGTCCACAACCTTGCGATTTTCACGGCATTTTCTACCTCGCACTGCCACATTATGGAACCAGCTGCCAGGTGAAGTATTTCCGAACAGTTACGACTTAGGAACCTTCAAGAAAAGAGCATATTCCCTCCTTAAAGGCCGGCAACGCATCCTCGAGACCTCTGGTGTTGCGGATGTTTGTGGGCGACGGTGATCACTTACCATCAGGTGAGCCGCCTGCTCGTTTGCCCTACTATCCCATAAAAAAAAAAAAAAAATACGGATGACTCTCCGTTAAGTATTTACACCGTACTAAGGGTTTATTTAATTTTTTAGATGTAACTTTGGACTTTTTTCTATAGAGAAAATTTTAAGTAATCGTGTTTCCAAAGAGTATGATTTATAGAATGAATCTTTAAATATAATATATATTAATAACATAACTCAAAATTAAGAAATAAAGATACAGCAAGGGATCAAACGAACCACAATTACGTATCGACTCCTCGGTGCAGGCTTAAGGTTAACGTAATCTTTTTAGTTGGCAGATAGCAAATGTATACACAACATGGGTAGAGATCTACGAATAAATAATGTAGTAGAGATTGATTAAAGCTGCGTCTTTCATCAAAATTTCAGTTTTATTACGCCTGTAACTAGGGCTATTCTACTTGATCATGGTGTTCGCAAGATAAAAATAATAGTGCTGGCATTATCTTGAAAATGTATTGAATGCTAATGCATACAATTCAATAGTATACACCTAAAACTGTAATGAAAATAACGTTATCGTGATGTACTGTTCATTAGATATTGTAAAAAATGATTTTCAGGATCAAGTACGACCAACATATTGATAGTTTTAAATTTCTTTCCATAAATGTCCGCGTTCCCAATAAATAAATAAATTTTATAAAAAAAATTACGCAACGGCAATTTCATACTCATATAATTTAACATAAAATATTATTCAAATGATAACATCACGTCGTGAGAACGTGGTATAAATAATGTAAATAATACACGCGAATAATGTAATAAAATAAACGTCTCTCAAAGTTATTTAGTGCAAGTATTTCTCACTGTTATTCTAGAAAGGTTTAAAACATCGAGACGTGATCACATTCCTCTGATGTCAGGGACCGTGCGAACATTGTTTTCGCGACATTTATTATACAAAAGAAAACATGTAAACTATTACCACGTGACCAGAATTATATATCTTTAAATTTCAACTCAATAAAAATATGTATTTTGTTGAGCTGAGGTAGCGAATACTAAGTCTTAGTAATGTTTTGTAGCATTAACATGATGATTTCTTCATAGACTCAGTTAGGAATAAGTACTCAAAGGATGAATAATAGACAACCTAAAACGTACGGCTGCGGTCGAGTAAAGAATAAAAATTGGTTCAATGAGAATAGCATAAGTTCAATGTCTTTAGGGTTCCATTAAACGGAACCCTGTTAATAAGACTCGGCTGCCTGTTTGTCTGTGTGTCGCGGGCCTCCAGCGCGTAAGTGAAGTGGGTTACAGGCCTGAAATTTTGACATATGTATAGTGTAAGTATAATAATGTTGCCCCAAAAACTAACATCGGACTAGAAGTTCAGGGGTTCCAGTATATGTATGTGATGGGTTTAAGAGCCCATTGAGTAGAGCTTATCTCCAAATATAGATACGTTAACAAATACGCCGTCAAGGTCGACAATTTAAGACCAAATTTTTTAAGTCTATCTCAAATATAAAATTGGGACTCTGCAATTTCGGTATATTATGTTAAATATCTAATAAATCCTGAAATCACCAAAAAAACTATTTTTTTCTTCAGTTTTGGCCAAAACTGAACTACTTTTCACGGTTTGTTGCGATGCGGAACTCTAATACAGCGGGGCCCGACTCGCAGTTGACCGGTGTTTTTAGGGTTCCGTACCCAAAGGGTAAAAACGGGACCGTATTACTGAGACTTCGCTGTCCGTCCGTCCGTCCGTCTGTCACCAGGCTGTATCTCAAGAACGGTGATAGCTAGACAGTTTTCTATTGCCACTATAACAACAAATACTAAAAATAAAATAAAAAACATATTTAAGGGGGGCTACCATACAACAAACTTAATTTTTTTACCGTTTCTTGCTCGATCCTAATAACGATGACAGGTAGACGCTTTTACTATTCTCTAGAATATTTAGTTTTGTGTTCTCTTTAAATATATTTAGTTAAAATAAAATAATTAAGGGGGCTCCCATACAACAAAAGAGGTTTTCGCCGTTTGTGTGCTAAAAATAATAATAACGAAAACAGGTAGTAACTTGAAATATTCACGAAATATTTAGTTGTATATTTATTTTCAAAATAAATAATTAATGAGATCAGTATTTAGCGTTCGTTTTCTTTATCAAGGAAGACCCTTTGTAATAGATACTGCCACGCATGCAGCCCTCTGTTCGTATTCTGCCATAGGCATTTATCCTCATGGTGATGTTATGGGCATTTACCACAGGTTTTTGTGGCCACTAATAACAATAAGTCAGTAAATCTGTCGCTAAGCGTGTTCTAGCAGTTATCCAGCTATTTCCCAGTCTAGGTTTAACCTGATTAATTTTTCGATCACATCACCTATGATAGTGATCAAAGGCTCCTGTCAGCTATAAAAAAATCTGTTAAAATAAAACAGTTTGTGTGAGCGTTTGCGTTTATGTTTGTTACTTTTCATCTCTTAAATCTATACTCGTTGATAATGAAAACATGAATTTCTTCTATAAAATAAACAATTGTTTTAATCATAAATGGACGATATCGGTTTCGCGTGATAGGTAAGGGTTAAAACTGCTAAATTAATTTCAATAAAATTTTGTACAGAGATTTTGTCCTGCAAAAACACATAGGATAACAAAATCTTGACGAAAGGAAAATTCAAACCAACTTGAATATGAACCTACGATGGATCCATCGACGGTGCGGTGGGTGATGTATAGTTCAAATTCACCTTTTGTTCGTATTATTTTCACAGGCAATTAATAGGAACAACGACGAACAATTCGTACGGGGATGCAGAGACGTCTATGAACTTGAAATCTTTTGACACATAGTGTCGCCTCGTCGCTGGCGTTAAATAAAAAAATTACAAAATCAGATATAAAATAAATTTCCACTATCTTCATAGTTCCCGAGGTAAGTTAATTGCACTGTTATCCATGCGGAGAATCTAAGTAAATAATATAAATATGTTATCGTTTCTACCCGCAGCTTCGCCCGCATTCACTGCACTGTGGTCGTTTATGAATTTTATTTTATTCTTTTATCTTTAAACTTATCATAGCGTTTGGTCGATGCGACGTGCGATCAAAATGCTGGCAACTATTTGGCTCAACGAATTGCCCCATTGCATTTCAATGGGGCAATGCCAGCACGCTGGGCACACTGCCTACTGGTAGTGGGCAGTCGAAATGCTCCAGGCATTTCGACTTACGTATACTTCCTTATGTAAACGTGAACAACATCTTCGACCTCATCATCACTTTATCATATGAGATAGTGACAAAAGCCAGCCTTTTATCTATATATAAAAAAAATCTAATTCTTTTATAATCAAACGTTCATTTTAAAATTTCAATATCCATCCAACATCTTGACCTTAAACGAAATCTATATCTACCACGACCTTGACTTTAATTTACCATTATCATTATCTACACCCTACTTTCACTCTAATTACCTCCTTCCTACCTAGATACCTTCACCCGAATGCCTACCTTTACTCCCCATACCTCTTAATCCTGCCCTTTAAAAGGTAATTTCTTAAGTGATGACATGTGATTTTCATATAAAAATGTTTACCCCTATTTGCGTCCTTATGTAAAAAAATACTTACAATTTAGAAATTAATAGAACATTTTTTTTTATTCTAATAACATTTTTTTATTCTAATTAAACTTACTACTTAATTTCTTGCTTCCGACTTAGAAACATAGGCTTTTCATACTAAATGTCGACCCCAAATTGACCCTGTCAATGCTGCTCGTTCATAAAACCCGTTTCTTACTTATATACTACGTACCTGCCAAACTTCAGCTTTGTAGGTGAAGTTGTTTTCAGCTGAAACATAAGAATTATAAATTAATTTTTATTCTCTGCCTATGTCGCATAATTCATTGATAATCTTGATGCATTACAGACACAACTAAATTTCATGCTCTTAACTTCAAAAACTAAGGATAGTTAATAAAATCCACGTTATGGTACGCATTTTTATAGATATATGTACTTCATATATTTTACTTAAGATTGTATTTATTTATTTTATTATTTTTTTCTGGTAGGTAATAACCTAGCATTACTGGCTCTCAAGGACAGCTGCCGGAACACACCGTTAAGTGCTTGGCGACAGATTTTGTACTTGGTGGTTTATATTGTTTACATAATAATTATGTAAACAACATAATTATTATATTGGACATTTTGGTTAATTTGTGCTAATCAGAAAATGTCATTCTTGTGCACGATCGTGTAACCTAAAATCTGATACTGTCCATACAAAGGTTATTTGGACTACTATACAAACTAGATATAAGGAGAAAATATACATATATATAAGCATGGACTCACTTTAGCTTTATGATATATATATATAAATATATTTTTATAACTAACATAAGGCTAACTTCCCTTCAGGAGGAATATTGATAAGTTGGAGAATGATGTAAAATTAAGAAATGTATTTAAGTGAAACAAAATCAAACAAGTGTACGGACCACGCGTCTGTAGTGTATAGAATGTGTTAATAAAAAAAAAAGGTTATTTGGAAGAAATCTCAATATGCCATAAGACCGACCATTGTGCTAAAATAGTCTAAGAGTATACTATTTTTAAGATTGATTTAATGAATAAAGAATGGTCGGCAATAGTTTAATATTGTATTCTATATTTGAACACAAAAAAATTGTCAGTACCTATGTACTTTTTTTGCAAAGATTTCGTGAACTGGGATTACAAAAAAAAAAATAAACTTGGCAATGTAAAAAATAAAATCGTGGCCTGGGTACTTCATTAGGCCTTCGCCAACTTAGGTAGGTATCCTTTTTAGAATCTCCTCGAGAACTTACTTTAATAAAGGATAATATCCATTTTGCTTCGCAGGCTCGAAGAACGAGATTAAATTAGGACCTTTCATATTGTTTAGTGGGTGCTTTACAAGATAAAGTAACTTTGAAACATGGGATGAGTATTATTTAAGAACTCTTCAAGGGAACCACAAAAATTAAAACATGCGTTTATGACCGTTGCGAATGCTAATAGTAGGGCAGGTTTTCTACTTGGGTGGTTGTAGAAAATCTGTCGCCAAACACCAAACGTTGTGTTCCAGCAGCTGTCCTTGGTAGAAGTCCTTGGTTTACTTACTATCCACGAACTCATCATCACTTAGCTATGCTAAAAGCTTATAAAACAGCAATTGACTGAGAAGAGAGTATCCTATTGCATTATGCCTACTTTTTCCTCTAGCGGCAATAACAAAGATGACGAACAAACTGCCATTGAAATAAGGATTAAAAGTATATTAGGCACGCTTTGGTCTGTCAGTAACGAGATGTCACCCTGTCCGATGTGGCAGGTATTAAAGGAAGGGAAATATATAAGTGTAGGTACATCAAAAATCAAAGTGCTCATCAAATATCTGCGTAATGCGGGCCATTCACGATCAAGTTAACCGTTAAGTTTGAAGCCGCGCCCAGTTTGCAGTTCGTCCATATAGATCAAGATCATAAAGATTAAGCCGACAGAACGAAATTCTATTTTCGCTTGAAGTAGACTTGTCATGCACACCCATAGCCATTCCTACCTTCAAGTTTACTGGACGCCGCATCAAGTCCGCTGCAAACTTGACGGTGAACTTGATCGTGAATGGCTCGCATTAGGTAATTAAATTGATATCTTCATCATCATCAGCTGGAAGACATCCACCGCCACCAGAGGTCTCCGCTATAGAATGCCACAAAGGACGGCTATTAGCCGCTTATAATCATAGACTACCCGCGACTTTTTACGATGTCGTCAGTCCACCTATACGTCTTTCGGTGTAATGTGGTAACCACTTGATAATCTTTCTATGCCATGTTTTTCGAGCAGTGTGGCCCCACTCATTGCTACTTATAACTTGCAAATTCTGAAAGCTATGAAGGTGACTTTAGTTCTGCGGCGAATATCTACGTTCCGGATTTTATCGCGCAAAGAAACTCCGAGCATAGCTCTCTCCATAGCTCGTTGAGTGAGTCTGAGTTTGTCCATAAGCCCCACATGCAGAAAAATTGATATACCAACCACCAAATATATAACGTGATTATAATACATTTTGACTTGTGACTAAGTACTATAAGATTATTATAAAAAAACACACCTTCCACACAGAAAAGTATGAAAAGCAATTAAGTTTTATTTTCTTAGATTTAAAAATCAAACTTATAAACAAATTTTGATGAAATTGAGAATTCTATGAGACTTGAAATTAGAATTTATTTGAGATTTGAAAATAACGTGAAAAAATCATTGTTTTATTTTGTAGGCAGTAGTTACTTATGATGTCCTTTTTAACCGACTTTAAATAAGGAGGAGGTTTTCATCGACTGGTTTTTTGTGTGTTGTTTGTGGTACCTCATAAATCTTTACAGGCTGTACCGATTTTGATGATTTTTTGTATTTGAAAGCTGGTGATGGTCATATGGTCCCATATAAATCTGGCGTATTTGAGTGATCCTTAATAATGCGTATTTTGTGTTTAAGGTCGGTTGATGTTTGTTAAAATTTTATACTTAGGGCCTGTTTCAGAATGTTCGAGTAAGTTCCGGTTTACTACCCAGAATATATTTAATAAATAAAACACTATCTGTTCATTTCACAGTCATCGATTTAGCCTATCCATCGATTAAAGCTTGAAACGCGCTGCATGTTAACTGTCATTTTTTTCATTGAGTTATTTTATGTGTTGCATAGCAACCCGAAACTATTAGTACATTCTGAAACGGACCATTATTAGTAAACTTATATATATTCATTATAATGATGTATTTTTTTCACGAACACATTTTTGATTAGAGAAACTTATATATAAGGGCAGGATAACAAAGTAATTAAGAATTTGGTGATTTTTTGATACACTTAATTACCATTTGCAATTTTCCATAATCTGTGTCAAGAGTAGATTAAAGTCAAGTCCAATTTTAGTATGCCGGTTAGTTTAATTAATAAAGCTTTAGGCTCAATTATGACCTGACTTAATTATCTATTCAAAGGAGGTAGTTACGTATATTTTATTTCTATGTTGTTGGAGAGTTGATTTTTGCTAGCTATACTTAGCAGATGACAATGAGTGTTTGTTACCTAGCAGAAGTCAAGATTACAAACTGATCTTAATTTTATCTGTTTCTCACTAACTTTTTAACCGACTTCCAAAAAAGGAGGAGGTTCCCAATTCGTCTGTTTTTTTTATGTTTGTTACCTCAGTTCTCTTGACTGGGTGAACCGATTTTGAAAATTCTTTTTTGTTTGAAAGCTGATGCTTGTCGTTTGGTCCCATTTTAAGTTTCATCAAAATCGGTCAAGCCGTTTTTGAGTTACATTCCAATAACTGAAAAAGATGTACCTATCTTGATAATATAGTCGTTGAGAATGAATGACAATCGATCCCGTAAGCAGCAAGGCTCACTGATTGAATTTTTTTTTTAACAAAATATGGAACCAACTTCGACACCCAAAAGTGTGGAATAACTTGTCGAAGTCGTCCCATGCGCACAATATTGTGATAATAGGTACTTTTGAACCATCATGGTACCGACTTCAACAAGTTATTTCCCACTTTTGGGTGTTGAAGTCGGTTCCATTTTTTGTAAAAAAATATTTTGGTTTAATTTTTTACGTGATGTAACTTAAACATGGCATGTCAATCAATAAACGAGGAATTAATATAACGAGGTGCTTACCGTCCGGGAGGACAGCTGATACTGTCAAAATGTACACTTTTTACAATAGGTTAATAATATCAGAACATAGTTATTGTTTAAATATTTTTATGTTGTTGTGACGGAATAAGCGCGAGTCCCTCGACCTGTTGTTAAGTGGGCTAACTTCTACCTATAACAGATGCATTTCATCACATATGACGCTCTGCATTGCGCCCGTCACACTAAGACTCGCCGTAAGACGTATCTACAGTTGTTAAGTCCCATGTGCCTGTAATTTTGCTGGCTCTCAAGGACTGCTGCCGGAACAAACTTTTAGGTGCTTGGCCGTAGATTTTCTGCTTGAGGATGATAGCTAGCAAGGCGAGCATGCGCAAAATGCCCTTTTATCATGGGATGAAACTGAAGCCAGCTGCGGGGATCGAACCATGGGCCTGTGGCACGGCAGTCTATAGCTATTACCGCTCAGCCATCATTGCTTCAAATTCATCATTGCTTTCTTTTTTACGTTTACCCACTTTCTTTTTCAAGATTGATGAATAATGTTATAACACCTATTTCCTAACATTCAGGGCACCACAAAAACCAATTTAATAAAATGTTGTAAAATAAAAAATATCAAATATTTCCGTACGAATATTGGTAACAAACAATTAGCGACATCTGTGTGGAATGACAGTGACAGTAGGCTTCCCCATTTTTCATTACCATGTGCATTGGTGGGTTAGAATTGCACCGCCCCATATCATCCCGTGGGTGTCGTAACATGCGACTAGGGAAAAAGGGAAAAACACTGGAAGGTGGGCAGCAGTGCCTTCTAAAGAACTGCCATTTTACACTGCGATCCTCAAGACGCCTGCCAAGCGTGGGGATTATGGCAAATACCCCCTTAATAGGGGAGGCTGTGTACAGTCGTCGACGATCCGGCTGTTACAGTTACAGTATAGTAGTTATAACAACATACAAAATCTTTAAACAAAAACTGTGTACTGGTATATTTACATTTTGTAAAAAGTGTACATTTTGAAAATATCAGCTGTTCCTCCCAGGCGGTAAGCATCTCGCAGTAATAGTAGTTTTAAAGTCAATTTGTGAATATAAATTTTACGTACCATTTGAATAAACGCAATTTTAATTTAAAAGTAATTAGACCTAATCACGTACTCAGATTAAATTATTAGCTATTACTATGACATTAGGTAAATAATATAACATTTGTAAAGAGAGAACAAAGAAAATTTTAATTAAGTCTTATAAAAAGCTTAATTAATATCGGTTTTATCTTCACAATCCTCCGCTCGCGGTTTCGCTTGGTTAATTTGATTCTTCATTGGATACACGGAATTGGATTTAGTTCGTACATAGGATTGCAATAATATTTTTCTATAACCAAGCTTTCATATAAATGCCTTTTGTAACAGAAATATCGAGAACAAAAAACAAACTGCGCAGTCAATAATACGGCACGCAAACAACGCTAGCTACCACCCTCAAGTTGAAAATCTGTCGCCAAGCACCTAACGGTGTGTTCCGGCAGCTATCCTTGAGAGCCAGTCATTCTAGGCTAGCCTGAACAACATCTTCGACCACATCATCACTTACCATCAGGTGAGATAGTGGTCAAAGGCTAGCCTATAGGCAATAAAAAAAAAAAAACGCTTATATTAGATTTGTAGCAGTTTACATCCGTAGGAATCCACTATAGATGAATTTATTGAAATCTCGCGCTATACCGTAGAACAAATCATAGTATAAGTATAAAAGGTACACTGGTACGCTAAAGGTTCGGAATTCGTAGAGATATTTTTACATACAACACGGCCGAGTTCACATATTAGAGCTACATATATCTACTGTGACCCTGATGTTGGGCTGGATTGGAAACTTTCCAATTTATGAAGCAAAAAACGTCTGAATCTTGGGAATTCAGTCTAGACATAAAGGCTTTACAAAATACCCAAATTCTTAAACATTTACTCTATGAGACCTAAGGCTTCTCCGCGCAACTTTTCAAGCCTGGAATTTGTCCACATTTTTTCACCCTTCCTCACGTAAACTGTTCCTGATAAAAAAACTTACATTACTTAAGTCCCAAAAAGGTTTTGAAAATGTTGTATAAAAAGATTGTATTATAGCTTTCCGTAAGATTATGCTTTATATAAATTTTCTCTCCATTGAACATGCGTCAAAAGCAAGTCATTTAAATGCTTAAATAGGCTGCTGAATAATAAAATTAGTTAAATATGGTCGCACGCTATGGCAGCGTATCAACACATAATGTTTTATGAATTCACCAAGAGCACTGTTTTTTATTCCGTTCGGAATTTTAAGCGCGCGTCCAAATAGCCCTTTATTATTTTTCGTTAAAGTTTAGACTTTGTACAAAATCTTTAAAAAAAAACCTGGTCATCTGTGGTTTGACATTAGTAGGTAAGTATTAATATTAACGTTTTTTCAATCGAACAACAGCAACAAAAAACGCATGCAAAATTTATTTTTCGTATCTCCATACATACACATAATATCGCGTAATTATGTTTATGTATAATAATCATACATACCATAATCACGCCTGTATTCCCCGAACTTGTTTTTTAATAGCTTTGCCCACTATCTCACCTGATGGTAAGTGATGATGTGGTCGAAGATCTTGTTCAGGCTAACCTAGATTTATATGCTCTTATGGACAGCTGCCGGAACACACCGTCAGGTGTTGGCGACAGATTTTCTACTTGAGGGTGGTAGGGGGGTATTTTATTTATTTTATTTTATTTCCAGGCGGGCATTTGCAAAATGCCCTACCACCATGCTGTAACGACTGCCATCATAAGACAACAACCGGGACCGACGGCTTAACGTGCCCTCCGAAGCACGGAAGCGCTCAGTAGTAATGTCACTAGCGGTCACCCATCCAACTCCGCGGTGGACGCTGCTTAACTTAGCTGATCGATTAAGAACGGCTTAGCAAACTTAGCTACGAGTGCTTCAAAAATATTACGAATAATATGATTACGCTAACAACATAAAAGACAGGAACACCAGAACACAATGTAATCAACCCTGGCAGGGCACTAAGATGGACATCCATGTTGGGCGTCTAATGCACACATCTACGTGTGAAGTAAGTGTAGCATGCTGCACATTTGGCGCACTTTTCCCTTAGTCGCCTCTTACGACACCCACGGAAAGAAATGGGGAGGCGACATTCTAACCCGGCACTCCACGCGTATACTTTTTCTTTTAATTATACTTACAATAAAATGTAAAAAGCAACAAAAAAATAACATGATATTATAAATCATCATAAGGTGTTAGAGAAGAATAGATTCAGGCGTTACTTTGCGGAAATCCATATTTAATAATAAGTAAGTAATAACAAATACTTTTAAAAGTATCCTAAAAAAATCATTAAATAATATTTAAATAAAACACTTAAAAAAGCATAAAATTATATATCTTGTGACAATTCCGCCTAATTTTCCTGTTATCTACGTAATTTTATGCTTTTTTAAGTGTTTCTTTTTATATATTATTTAATGTTTTTTTTAGGATACTTTTAAAAGTATTTGTTAATAAATTATTTATTAATAAATCATCATCCTAATATATGATATAGAAAACATCTAAAGTATTATATAGGTAAGTGAGTGTGTCAGTGCCAAAATTACAAGACTCAGCGGAGATATCTCATAAACTTTAGATATATAATAATACGTCATTTGGGTGTATATCAGGGTAACAACAAAGGTTTAGGGGATTGAGAGTTTCATGAGTGACTTCCTTTTTTGACTGTACCCTATTGTCACGGTAATGTTATCTATACAGTATTTCAACTTCATAGAACCGGACGAAACGCGAGTTATACCTACGCGCTTCGATCTCGGCCCGCGCTCGGTCCGCAGGCAGTCTCGAGTGTCGCGACTACGCTGCAGTGACGAGCGAATGGTTTGTTGTTTTTTAACAATAACCGCGCGATTTTTTCACCTAAAATAAGTTCGAGTACATATTTACATATTAAATATGACGAGTAAGACATATTGTTCTGTTTTTAGTTACATGAATTCGTCAAAAACGCATCCAGAGATAACTTTTTTAGATTACCTGGAAACTGAAAGGTAATACCATAAAATGATTTTACTTACTCGTAAGTAAATTTTTTTTATAGTCTACATATTATAGTCGACGGTACATATGTGTTCTTAATTTTATTATAAAACACAAATAGTCTATATGTATGGGTGTAACTTACCTGAAATAAATTTATTTTGAAATTTTGAAATTTGAAATAAGCAAGTTATAATAATATTACAGGTAGTTATTGAATGTGGATTTTTAATACTTTAAAATATAATAATAAAGCATTTCGTACGTCTCTAAAATATTTTTCGGTCGGCAATTTTTAAGAACGATTTTTATTCAAACATAAACATGGTTTTTTGTTTAAATCTACCTACTGGTCAAGAAAACAACACGCATTTTTAGTGAACACTTCCTGTTCAATTCACAGAGAATGTTATTTGTTTATATAAAAAAAAGTATATTTACAATCACAAAACTAAATAGAAACACAAAGTAGGTAAATGTAATTAAAATGCTGGAGGCAGGCAGCCCTATCGCATGTTTACTTACAGCGCGGCTGTAGGTACTTATTTGGAAGACAGAGCCAAGTTACAATACTGTATAAATAACATTACCGTGCTATTGTTGCGAGCAATACAGCAACGGGGGCACTGCCAGTGCCACCGCCATACTCTACCGAGGCAGCGATACGTAATTGTGGTTCATTTGATCCCGTGCTGTATCTTTATTTCTGAATTTTGAGTTCTGCAATTCATATATATAATATTTAAGGATTCATTCTATAGATCATACAATTTAAAAACACGATTACTTAAAATTTCCTCGATAGAAAAAAAAAGCCAAAGTTGTATCTAAAAAACTAAATAAACCCTTAGTACGGCGTAAATATTTAACGGAAAGTCATCAGTTTATGATTAATAAAAAGAACAAGGTGTTTTCTGTAACGTATACACATTACATTTTCCAAATAGGTATTAGTTTTTGTAATACAAAAGAAATACCTAAATTCACGCACGTTCCGTCCATTTTAGCCAGAGCTGCGACGCTTCCCCCCTATCCGCTTTAGTACTGCTGCGGTCGTCGGACGGGGAACACGTGTCGCTTTAGCTCACGCACGGTTTTTAAAACTATATTTGAGTTCACGTAATAACTTTGTTTATTTACTATGGGGAACAAAGATAATACATCAAAGAAGCGAAAAGGTTGGCGAAAAATTAATGCAAAACGATTGCATGAAGAAATAAAGTAGGTAAAATTCATATATTTGTTCCTATTTTTACCTACCCCAACATGCATTTATTTTAAAATCACATTGAAATGTTTCAAACACAATCAAATTTATCTTTCTAGAGCAAGACTCCTCCAGGCCGAGAATATGAAAAACATAGAGAATACTCTTACTTCGTATGTATACTCAACCTACATACCTATAACTGCGAAGGTAGTTTAAAACGAGTATTTACTTTATTTCAGCAATATTTACTTACTAAAACTAATTCTAATTGAACTACTCTTTGTAACCTTTCCTATTTATAGGGAAAATGTACCAGCTATTGGCATTTCACTGCAAAGTACGAGTACATTTGAATCATGGGATGACGCGATGCAACAAATATCACTACAGGCAGAAAAATTTGAAGACAAAGAAAATTCTATGCCTTCGTTAGTATTACATGTAGTACTTATACAATTATATCTTCCAAGTTTGGGTAAAGTTAACTAAATTAAATCTAATAATTTAATCAAATCTTTTCTTTAAAATTTTCTATTTTTAGGGTGAATGTACCATATCACAGCAAAACACATATTTTGATTCATGTGATGACACGCTGACAGAAATACCACTACAGACGGAAAATTTTGAACACAAATATTCTGTACCTAGGTAAGTATAGTAAATATACAATAAAAATAACTTTATAAAAACTCTTTGATAAAATATAAAACTGACTTCCCAGGCGTGAATGATTAAATCCATAATCTCTACTACGGTATGCACTGACTTCAACAATTGAACCCACACTTTTTTTGTATTTAGAACACAAGGGACTTAGATGGGTAAAATTTAAATGTCGTTTTTTTGGCGCGAAATAGTAATACGTTATTAAAAAATAAATATCAAACCTATATTATATTTATAAGTAGACCAAACAATATTATAATAATATATAATAAATAATATATAATATAATATTTATGCCGTCTGCTTGTTTGTCACCCATTATATATATAAAAAAAGACCCTCAAGATAAAGGAAATGAAAGATATTACAATTTTATGTTTTAATTTTTTCTTCATGCCTGATAGGTTAGCCTTTGACCACTATCTTACCTGATGGTAAGTGATGATGCAGTCGAAGATGTTGTTCAGGCTAACCTAGAATTAATTTATAGGTAAATAGCTCAAAAAAGTTGTTGATTGGGTAAAATAGCTAGCGTTAGTTGAAATTAATAATAGTTATAAATATTCGTAGCCCATATTTGTCTCTTTTGTTTGGCCTGCAATCAATCATCACCACATTTCATCCCACTTATAATATAATTCAAGTACACAGATTTTGTTTATGACAGTGCGCCGGGACACTAAAAAGTCAATAGAATAAATTAATTAAAAAAAATGTTTGCTATTCAAAATTTCGCTTCGGTCTTTTTAGTTATACTTTTAAATTGTCTGTTTTGCAGTCGGGTCTTCTATATTTAAATTAATTTATTTTATTGTTCAAAAAGGATATCATTAGATGATACTTAGTGAACTGTCAACTAATGGTACGTATACAAGTCATCTGATCATTGGCGAAATTGTGGAAATACCGCAGAAGCCACTAAATAAGAAGAAGAGCCGATGACTTGAACGTAACGTGTTTAAGGAAATTATATAATAAATTTGGTTTCAATTGCTAATTTACCAAACCATCTTAATATTTTCGAATTTCCAGGGTATTGGGTGATACGGATTGTAAAATTTACCACACTCTAGAATTACAACTACATATTAGTTTTTGTTATGGAATTAAATTATCAAATAATAAATAAAAATTTCCTTAACAAAACTATTTTGTGGAAATATATAATGTTATTATATATACATTAAATTATATCTGTTTTATTAATGGGTACCATTTACACCGGCAAAACATTTTTGTCTTTCAGCGGAGGATGAAATAGATAGTAACATGAATTACTCACACCAAGTAAATAATGCCATGAAGTAAGTTCGATATTGATTATGATGGTTTTATGTGTCTTAGTAAAATTGTTTCATGATTTATCTGTGGACATTAAGCATTATACTTACATATAATTTACTTCTTAAGTGATGATTGGTGGAAACTTTGATTGCACTGAGATGATTTTTCTCTGTGTTTTAATGTATATTTCAAAAATCGTTTTGATTGCACAATTATAAATTTAAATAAACGAAGGTATGCTTAACCTTGATGTTAGCTAAATAAAATGAAATCAGTTGCCAACTGAATCAGATCAAGAAGAAGAAGATTATATAATAAAACCAGAAGAAAAAGTAGAAGTGATAAGAATAAGTGGAAATCAAGTTGTGTGTGTGTGTATATGATGTAATTATTTGAACAATTGCAGGAAATTTCGCAGCATAACTCTCCATTTAGTTGCAATTTTAATCCTTTGAAATTAGTCGGAGAAAAAAAAACGGGGTTTGTATCAAAGTACGAGTGTGTTTGCAAAATGTGCAACGCCAAATTAAGTTTAAATAATTGTGAAAAATCCAATACTAACAAATAACTTGATCTCAACGAAAATGTGGTAGGTGGTTTCATATCTATAGGTGTAGGATAGGCAGGTTTAGAACAAGTGTCGGCCTCACTTGATATACCTTCTATGCCGTATCATTTTCTATGTGTCACGCAAGAGTCTGTGAACTATGGGAAACGGCAAAAGAAAAATGTATGGAAGAAGCAGCAAAAGCAGAGTACGACTTCGCTATTCGGCATGGTAATATTAATGCAGACGGAGTACCTATGATTACCATAGTTGCTGATAGATGTTGGTCAAAAAGATCATTTAAAAACAATTATAACGCGTTGTCGGGTGCTGCAGTAATTATTGGTTACAGAACAAAGAAAGTCCTTTAAATTACAGTTAAAAACAAATATTGTATGATTTGTGCACGGTCAGAGAACAAAAAATCCCACCACCTGAGCTCACGTGTTTTAAAAATTACGAAGGATCCTCAAGTGGAATGGAATCCGTAGCAATAGTTGAAGGGTTTAAACATTCTTTACCAAATCAGGGCTTGATTTACTCTAAGTTAATTACTGATGGGGACTCCAGTACATATAAGAGCATATTAGTAGCAAAACCTTATGGAAACTTATTGGTAGAAAAAATTGAATGCACTAATCATCTGTTGAGAAACTTTTGCACAAAACTAGACGAATTAACCAAAAACACTTACTATCCTATAAAATATCGCAAAGTACTTGGATAAAATATACTGCGTTTGCGTAGATCAGTTATAGGAGCTGTCAAACAAATACATTCAAAAGTAATAGAAAATACTTTTAAAAGTATCCTAAAAAACATTAAATAATATTTAAATAAAACACTTAAAAAAGCATAAAATTATATATCTAGTGACAATTCCGCCTAATTTTCCTGTTATCTACGTGACGTCATAAACATCACGCAGCCTAACCGGATGAATACCCGACTAGTTTCGCTTCTAAACGAAGCATCTTCAGGAGGTCTTGACTTACCGAGCGCACGATCGAGACTGAAAAGTAACGCCTGAATCTATTCATTACATTCAAAAGATTCAAGTTTCACCCAAAAAGTAATTGAATGCACCAAGTCACGTTTTCGGAAATCATAAACTATGCAAACCTTATTTCTGCCAAAATATTGACCAAATGAACCTACAGAATTACAGATTTTGTTGCTGAAATGAAGACTAGTAATATTTTTGCTCTTGTCATGAAAATCATGTCCAGATTGGTAAACAATGCTAAAAGCCTAATACATGATGTAAATAGTAATATAGCAGAAGTATTCAACAGTGTAATCGCGAAATTAGTTGGCGGTAAACGAATTAATTATTCAAGTCGACAGTCTTAAACAGTTCGCTGTGCTGGCTCAGTTGTGTCATTTAACACTAAAGAACCGCAATCGTATATTTGCAAAAAGATTTTAATGCAAAGTCCTAATCCTATTGTTAGAGGCATAGAATTTAACGCAATAAAAAATTTAGAATTGCTGATTTAAAACGTAGATCATCAAAATCTTTTGGGACAAAAAAGTGTACAAACACTACCGATGACAAATATTATGGCAAGTCTTGTCAAAAGCCAGATCTAGAACAAGCTGACTTTGAATTTACTAAATCAAAACTTATGAAGAAAATTAATCTTTCTGATTATGATTGCCAGTCACTTGAAAAAAGAACTATTTTGCAGGCAGATTCGATTGAATGGCACCAAGCGAGAAAGTTACGTCTTACTGCGTATACTTTTGGAAAGGTATGCAAAAGAGGCCAAATAAAATGTGAACCTCTAGTATAAAGTCTTGTAAATGTGACTGGTGATTTAAGCCACGCAAAATCCGTTCGTTATGGCAAGGAACACGAACATATTGCGTTACAACAGTTCGCTTAAGTACTCAAACTCGACAAAGAAGCTAACTTCAATGGTATAAAAAAAATGTGGCTTATTCATCGATTCTGAACTGTCATTTTTGGCGGCAAGTCCAGATGGAGTGATAGATGATAAAATCATTGAAATCAAGTGTCCGTATTCGTCTAAAGACAAAACAGTAGAAGAAGGAATAGCAAAAAAAAAATTCTGGAATCAGGAGAGAAACGGAAACTTGACAATAAATAAACAACATACACATCACTAGGAAAGCAGTTTGTTTATTTGTTGTGTGGACAGAAAAAAATATAAAAATAGAGAAAATAAAAAGAGATGACGAATTCTGGGAGAAAAATTTGGAAAAAAAATTAAAAACATTTTACTTCGATTACCTGCTACTAGAAATCATTGATATTGATTCAAGGCTAGACTGAAAAATGCAAATTCGTGAGCCACAATATATTTTAGATACAATAAACAAAAAAACTCAGAAAACGTAGAAAAGCAATTCTTCCCGCGATTCTAATTCCATTCTAATTCCAGAAGCAAAGCGGAAAAAACTTAGTTATTTTCTCTTTCTGACTTTCATGTTCCTTGCCATAACTAACCAAATACCTGAGTAGTCAACTTCATTATCATAAATTCAATCGAACCTCTCAGCAAAAACTTTAAAATTTATGAATTATTTTCATTATCTATGATCTGTAAATGGCTTTCCGCCAAAAATCTTCTCTTAAATTAAAAAAGACGAAATGTTTAAAGTTTTCTTTACCAAATGTTACTTATGTTGAACTAAACATTAAGCTTGGCCCAGATAAACTCGCTATTGACAATGCGACAGTCTTCTTGAGAATCAAAATGGATCCAACTTCACAGTGATCCACATATAAATGATCTATCCGGAAGTCTTAGTTCTGCTGCATATGCAGTTCGTAAGATAAGACAGATAACAGACGTAGTTAATTCTCGCCTAGTTTGTTTCGCGTACTTCCACAGTATTATGTCGTATGGTGTGTTGCTGCGGGAAGCTGCTGCTGAGATAAAGACAATCTTTATCTAACAAAAGCGTGCATTTTGGGATAATATGAAATGAATCCTAGGGAAATTCCGAGGGATCTTTAAAAAAAAAAATTTTTTTACTTTATCAAGTCTGTATATATTTGAAAATATTATGTATGTTCGGCAAAGTGAATTCAAATTGAACTGTGACAACCACGATTACAGCACTAGGAATAAATATAAAATATCGGTGCCAGGTTTTAGATTACCAAAGACAAACAAAATATCCTTCTTAGGTTATTGTGTACGGTTTTATAATAAATTTCCCAAACATATTACAACGCTCACAGAAGGGAAATTCAAGTTACACGTGAAAAACATATTGATTAAGAAATCCTACTACACAGTTTGTGACTATTTAAACGACAAAAATGCCTGGACAATTCCGCCTCTGCCAAGCTACCGCCTGTCACCCACGTTATTTAAACAAATATTGTAAGAATTTTATTATATGGTAAGTATGTAACGCATTGTTAAAAGACGTTTAAAAGAATGGCCCCAAGTTGCCGTCGATGCTTGCCCATTCATCTCGCAGTGGCTCTATACAATTTTTGTTTGCTTAACATGGCAGTACAATGTAGAATATTTCAATAAAAAATTCACGATAAATTACTTTGACTTTGAATAAAGCATATAAATATTGAATGTCACGTTACTAACAATCACTGAAAAAAATCGGTTTTAAATTTATAAAGATTTCTACTGTTCTCTTCTACTACTAAATATCTTTAGATTTCTTATTTAGCAGATTTTTTTAAGTAAGTGCCCATTACTACGCAAATGGACGAGATACCTGCGGATGTAAGTACTGTTTACTATATTGTAGATTATTGATTAGGAGTCACTCAAAAACCTACTAGGGGATGTAAATTACTCTGTCCAAAAATATTCCAACATCGGATATTCTTGGTGATTATTCGTGGTCACACATAATATACGTATATATAAATATATACATATATATATATATATATACTTTATGGAAATCTACTGAGTACGTCTACTCTGAGTGAATAATGTAAATTTGAAAAGGGTCGATCACTGGGATTTTTACCCTATTTATATACCCGTTCTGTATTATATGTACCTCCTGACGTACCTCGACGTTGTTGAAAAAAGGTTTTTTTACGTGAATATGTATATTCAATAACAGTATATAAATAAAAACTTGTCGTTTTATTTTGTATATATATAAGTAGCACCCTAGCTAGTCCATTGGAAATTGGTTACATCTACTTTGAAGAGTAAATTATGTATACCTACTGAAGAACCGATAAGTCAGAAATGAAAAATTATAAATGTGGAAAAACGTTTTTTAGCTGAACATATTCAATAAAAGTATTTGAAATTTTTGTTTTATTTTGTAAATAAATGTTAGTAGCACCCTAGTTAGTCGAATGGCGCATCTCGGCGCGGCGGGTCAGGCATAGATATTTAGTTGCTTGATCTTGTTGGCGGCAACAGAGGGGGCGCGGCGGCGCGGCGCGCGGATTCACTGTGTGCCTTACTCACGCACACATACGCGGAGCGCATAGAATACCTAAAATCGCTGAGCGCCAGAAGCTCGGTGCCCCCTTAACGTAAATCTTTGTTTGATTATAGTCCAATATGTGACATTTAACAACAAAATACCAAAAAGGCCAAGTGCGGGTCGAACTTCCGTTATGGATCCAGAAATGTAAAAAATTACGATGTAAAGGTTTGTACTGCGTTAGTACGGAACTCGCGGTGGTGAGTTCAACCCGCACAGGGCCGGTTTTATTATTAAATTGAGGCAATTAAAACACAGTGAAAAAATTAAATTGGAGTCGTGGAAGGCCGCTTGTTTGGGATGCCACATGCGTCGACACGCTTGCGGCGTCTCATTTACCCTCCACCTCCAAGACAGCGGGAGCAGCGGCAGTGCAGTGGCAGCAGAAAGCTCTTTTGGAGGATTTCTGACTTTTGGAGTAAAAACATTAGGACCGTGGGGTCCAAGTGCATGGTTCCTAATATAAAGATTTGTCAAAGCGGCTGATAGAACAGACAAACGACCAAAGGGCTGGCGCTTACCTCGGCCAGATAATTAGTATTGCCATTCATCGGAGTAATACTGCCAGCCTTTTGGGTACTCTAACCCGTGGACAGTGACCTGAGCTACCTCCTGGTAGGAAACAGAGATCACAAAAGTATATAATTTTTAGGCCATAGATATAATTACATTATTTAATTATTAATGTGTTGCTTTCTTTTTCTATAATTTATAATCACATCTGGATGTTTCTGAAATAAATAAATTTATTAAACTGTTATTAAAACACAACCATTCTACATTTTAATTAATACGACAGCACTTGAGCCTACCTAATCCAAAATAAAATAATAAATATTTAAAACGACTTTCAACGTCACCAAATTTGTCAGTCGATAAACTTTGAATTAACTCGTGATGAGGGTTTTCTGGTAAACTGAACTTTCCCAAACAAAAACATACGCTAAGTACCTAACCCTTTTCATCCAGATTAGATTGATGGGAGCAAAGAGGTTTCTGTAGAGTTTCCCCTTGATTATGTAACTATTCATAGGGGTTCCCAGTTTTTATGGAAAATATCACTTAAGTTCCTCACTAAACAAGTAGAAGATATATATAAGATAAATGTTTATAATTTCACTTAGAAAACTATCGCGAGTTTTGTCCATTATGTCACAGTGACAGTGACAGTGAAGCTAATGACATATCGGACAATTTGACAAGTGCAGCTGAGCCGGGAAAGACAGCGCCATCGTAACGTCAGTTACGTGCTGAGGCCCGCGCTCGCCGCTTCGCGCAACCGTGACTCCCAGACGAAGGGCAATACAATATAGCCCGAAACTGGTCGGAATCTATCCGATAAATATTACGTGAGTCCCAGCCGGGTGACTATTTAGTCATAATGTTTATAATATGTGCATAACTGTTTATAATAATATACCTGACAAAATAAAACTGTAAAGGCTTATCTTAATAGGGATAGACTAAGTCAGTGGTTACTAGAAAACTGTTTTATAATATTAAAGAATGTATGGAATTTTAGTAAGATATATATGTACATAATTAATTTGATTGCATAAATTGTTAATATTTTTAATGTATTTTTAGCATTAGCTTTAAATAATTGCTTGCAGGCGGAATAGACTAAGTCAGTGGTTACTAGAAAACTGTTTTTAATGTATTAAATAATATATGAATTTTTAGTATTTTATTGTTAATATTATAAGTGAATTTTTAGTATTCGTTTTGAATATTTACATGTCTGCTTGCAGGCAGAATAGACTAAGTCAGTGGTTACTAGAAAAGTATTTTTATTGTATTAAAGAATATCATGGAAGTAATAAGTACTACTATATACGTAGTACTTATTACTACTATGAAGAATATATAGAATTTAAGTGAGATTTTAATGTAATTAACTTTATTAAATTGTTAATATCAATGGAGTATTTTTAGCACTAGCCTTAAATATTTGCACGTCTGCTTGCAGGCAATACGTCGACAATAAATTTCAATACTGAAACTACGCATTTTACACTATAACTGAAAATGTACGAGTACATACATTATTGTATTCTTGGAAATCAATTATTGCATTTGATTTGACAAAGCCGAGATATTTTATTACACGAAATAATTGAATATACCAAATCTACATTAGTTAAATTTTTTTTATGATATACAAGTAAGCAATGATGATCGGAGAAAGCTTTGTGATTTTTAAGATCTCAGATTATGTTTTTACATAAATATGAGCAATCATTTTTTTATGTGATTATTAGGGAACAAGCATGAGGCCCACCTGATGTTAAGCGGTAAGCTTTGTCTATAACAGATGTATTTCTCACAAGTGAAGAACAGCACTGGACTCGTCACCCTGAGACGTACAGTTGTTGAGTCTCATGTGCCTGTAATTTTACCTGCTCTCAAGGACTGCTGCTGAAACACACTGTTATATGCTTGGTGACAGATTTTCTACCTGAGGGTAGAAGCTAGCCAGGCAAGCACTAGCAAAATGCCCTTCCACCATGCAAAACTTCTTTTTATCACAACTAAAAAACTTTCTGTTTTATGTTTCATAAATATTATTATAACTAGCTATTACTTTTCCTAGAAAAACAAAATAAAAATAAAACAAAATCCTATAGAGACTTCATATAAGAGCTTTCTTATGATCCTTCTTATATTCAAACTTTTGTTAGTATTCTGACAGTAACTTTACTTTCATGGAAGTAGGTTGTATTGTAGACCATGAAAATTACCTACTAAATTAACTTAATGTCATTCTATATTCGGCCAGTCGTACTTTCGGTACGTTTTTTGCTTATATGTGTTTGCAATAGAGACTTTACAAAATAGCTTCATAAACCGATGACCTTAATCTACCTTACCTTTAAGATACGAATTCGTATCCTAAGTACATCAGTCAACTTCTGTCACTCTCCAGATCTGTAACCATCTCTAAACAGCTGACATACTTTCAGCATTGGCACCGTGGGCGTTAGAATGACACACTATCATTTCGTCCCATGGTTGTCGTCAAAGGCGACGAAGGGAAAAATACCGGAAGATGGGAAGCAGTGCCTTCTGATGAAATGACAACTTCTACTGCAATCCTTAAGACGCCTGCCAAGCGTGGGGATTAAGGCGAATTCTCATCGATGGGGGAGACCTTGATCAGTGGACATTTGGTTGATGTGATGAACATACTTTCGTTTTAAGTTATACGCTTAAATCTACAATAATTCAGTTTTTATTATTCTAGTTAAATTGTTCTTATAAGGCTCCATTTCAGAATGTCCTAATAAAGTTTCGGGTTGCTAACCAACACATAAAATAACTGAATGATAAAAATGACAGTTGACATGCAGCGCGTTTCAAACTTTAATCGATGGATAGGCTAAATCGGTGACTGTGGAACGCAAAGATAGTGTTTTGTTTAATAAATATGTTCTGGGTTGTATAACCGGTACTTACTCGATAATTCTGAAATAGGTCCTAAATCTTATTTATCTTAACTTCGCTTCAAAGAGATCGCTAGTTTAGAGGCTGCATATTCAAATTTACCACGAGACTGAAATTAGTAGATGCCGTAATCATGTCACGTTCCACAGCCAATCCATCATAACAACTGTTTTATCATTATCATAACTATACAGGGCGTCCCACGGCGATGCCACATGGAGGGCAAGTACCTTGAATATTGTAGATGGAACAGTTTACTGAAAGAAGACATTATTTGAATTTAAAAAACGATTTAAACTGCATTCATAGATATTTAAATAATAATATGGTTGAACCGGGAATCGAACCCGTTACACGAGAAAATAAATCAGCCTGTAGTTTTATCATACCGATCGAAAGATTTCATCTCAAGGATTATTTTTTGCTAAATAACATAGTGTCAGAAATAAAAGGAAAACCATGAATTTAAACATTTGGTGACTGAAATTTAGTAACCAAATGTTACTTTAATATCATTATTTTAGATTAAGGGCCCGTTTCAGAATGTCCTAATAAAGTTTCGGGTTGCTAACCAACACATAAAATAACTGAATGATAAAAATTACAGTTGACGTGCAGAGCGTTTCAAACTTTATCTTAAACTTAACGTTTCAAATTTAAATCGATGATGACTGCGAAACGCAAAGATAGTGTAAATATGTTCTGGGTAGTATAACCGCAAATATGTTTTTGTTTTATGCGGCGACCAAGTGCTGGAACAATTAACCCCTGCCCATTAGGAGTCTAAACAAATTAAACACTTTTAGATCCAAACTGAAAAAATACCTGATGTGCGAACAAATAAAACACGGGGACACAAATACAGACATGTATTTTTTATAGTTACCATACAGTTAACATTTTTCATTTATCTTTGTATCAACATATAATAATATTGCCATACAATTAATATTTTGGTTTAACATTTGTTCCTAATATCAACATTAATAACCAAGCAAACCCTTAACACACTTTCATAAACGAATTAATATATCTATATATTATTATTGTACTTATATTTATGTATTTGTTATTATTATTAAATAATTTATATAATATATGTAATTATATAATAATTATCTATTTATATGTATATACTTATCAATTATTATTTTATACTGGTATGTATTAGACTTATTTTTATTGAAATAACAACTTATTATTAAATGCAGTTTTTTCTATTATTATTATATGACTAGCTGTACCCGCGACTTCGTTCGCGATTGCCGTACCTGCAGACTAATTATTCACATTTGTGCACTGTTCATCTCATATTAAGCAACACTGTGGTCTGCGGTGAAGCACTCTTATAGTAAACCATAGCTCAGAATGGAGCTTTTTACTTTGGATTTCAAAACTCCCGGGTTGTATTTTCCAGAAGACAGAAGTTAAGCAACTCAGAGAGTTCTTTCCCGGTTCGCACAATAAATGTTGAAGCAAAGTACATTGTGCGTTTCTTTAGAATTTCGATTTTGAAACGGCGGTTTGTTTGACGGTAGATCGAACATATTTTTTTTATCTCTCATTCTCGGAAAGTAGTGTTTGTTTGATCTGAGTAGCGGGTAGGAGAGGCTCCTTCCCACCTAAGGCCGGAAAAACTCATAGTAAATGCTTACTTCTCTTGGGCCGGAATGACTTGTAACAATGGTAACCATTGGTGTAAACAAAGTTATATGTCTAAGATTTTTCGTTGTAAAATACTCTGTTGTTATAAAAAAATTAATAACAACTATGTTTGGCAGGGTAGTAACTAAATATAAGGTAAAAAGTGTAGGTTAAAAATAATAACTAAAAATTTCCCTAAATTTCATTGTTCTAACTCCTAGTGTATCTTTGTATCTTCTACTCATGTTTATTGTTTTTAGTAAATATTTAGAAAAACTACAATTTATTTTACCGTCCTCATATTTTAAATGAAAAGTAGAGTGCTTTACACGTATGTAAGTTATCGATTCCTACGTGGACTATAGCAGCATTAATTTTAAAAAGGTACTGCTCACTTTATTAAAATCAAAATAAATAATATTAAAAAAATACTATTTTTATATCGTTATTCTTTATATTGGTAGTGAAAAGCAGAGAGATTCCTCTTCGGGCAATAGCCGCCCGTAAATATTCCAAACAAAATTTTACGTAAAATTTCACAAATAGTTCTATCCTCTCAATATTTTTTTAGTAAGTAAGTTATTTTTTCAATGAATAATTTTTAGAAAAGCTACTTTTTTTACTTTTTTAAATTTGAAATGAAAAGTAGAGAGCTGAACGCGGGTGAAAGTTATCAATTCCTTTCGACACTTGTATAATAATCTACTAAATTTGTTCACTTCCAACTTTAAACGGATTAAATCACGTATATTTATCGTTATTTTTGTCCCGACAGTCACCCCGTGACCGAGATCACTACAAAATGTTTGAAACGTCGCGTCGGGACAAAAATAATGATAAATATACGTGATTTAAACCGTTTAAAATTGTTTATTTACTAAGTGTAACAATCGCGAAAACCTAAGACAACATTGTGCACTTCCATTGCGCAGTCTCCGAAATGTATCCGGCAAAAGAAAGATATATAGTTAAAAACACTGATTGTGGTGAATGTACCAAATTTTAGAGTTTTATCGTAGCAAGCTTGCAAAACTAAATAATTGTGTGTGATACCGGTCTGTCCGTGGGGTGTCGGGCTTCCCGTGGGGTTCCGGGCTTCCTATGAGCTTAAGATGAGCCGTACGTTCAAGAGTTTCTCAACATTCCGCGGTTCAAGTTAATTAAAACGAAATATTTAGTTTGTGATATCTGTAATTTCTTAACTGCAAAACTGAGGACTTTGAAATATTTACGGGAAAATAATTAAATTACCACTATTGTAACAAAAAAAGAATGATTGAAATCGGACTACGCGTTAACAAATTACAACTAAGTGTACATTTTAACTTTCATCCCCTTTCCCAAGAGAACCGTGTTGAATTTCGGGATAAAAGTATACTATGTCCTTCTTCGTAGTATGAACTCAAATCGTGCTAAGTTTCATTCAAATCCATTCAGTAGTTTTGGAGTGACGCGCGGCCGGGATACAGACAGACAGCCAGAAAAAAGAAACAGTTTTTGCATCAGTATCAGCAAAGTCAAAATCATACCTATACGATAAAGTGCGACCGCCAGCTTAAGATGAGCCGTACGTTCAAAGATTTCTGTACATTTTGGGTGTCAAGTTATTTGGAACGTAATATTTGGGTTGTGATGTCTGTAATTTCTGAACTGCAAACCCGATGACTTTGAAATATTTACGTGATAATTTTTAAAGCACCACTATTCTAATTAAAAAAATCGGCCAAGTGCGAGTTCGACTCGCGCACAAAAGGTTCCCTACCATTACCTATACAACATTAGACTTCATATTTTAACCTTTTTAGGGTTCCGTACCCAAAGGGTAATAACGGGACCCTATTACTACGACTTCGCTGTCAGTCCGTCCGTCCATCCGCCTGTCACCAGGCTGTATCTCAAGAACGGTGAAAGCTAGACAGTTGAAATTTTCACAGATGATATATTTCTATAGCCGCTATAACAACAAATACTAAAAATAAAATAAATATTTAAGGGGCCCCCCATACAACAACTTTCATTTTTTTACCGTTTCTTGCTCGATACTAATGACGGTGACTGGTAGACGCTTGAACTATTCACAGAATATTTAGTTTTATGTTTTCTTTAAATATAATTAACTAAATTAGAATAAATAATTAAGGGGGCACCCATACAATAAAATTTCAGATAATGGTACGGAACTCTTCGTGCGTGAGTCCCATTCGCATTTGGCCGGTTTTTTTGTTTTAACGTGCGTGAGTCCGACTCGACTTGGTCAAATTTTTGTATTTGTTGTTATAGCGGCAACATAAATACATCATCTGTGAAAATTTCAACTGTCTAGCTATCACCGTTCTTGAGATACAGCCTGGTGACAGACGGACGGACGGATGGACAGACGGAGAGTGAAATCTCAGTAATAGGGTCCCGTTTTTACCCTTTGGGTACGGAACCCTAAAAAGAACGTATGAAATCAGACCACGCGTTAATAAATTACAACTAAGTGTATATTTTGGCTTTCATCCCCTCTCCCAAGGGAACCATACTGAATTTCGGGATAAAAAGCATAAATTATCCTACCTCAAAGTATGAACTCAAATCATGCTAAGTTTCATTTAAATCCATTCAGTAGTTTTGGACTGATGCGCGGCCGGGATACAGACAGACAGACAAAAATAAATAAAAAATACAATTTCGGCATTAGTATCAGCTACAGAGTACTGTAATTTTTTTTTTCAAAATATCTGCCATGTACAGAATTGGACCTGTTACAGTTTTATTATTAGTATAGATTATTTTTGTCCCGAATCACGATCACTACAAAGTGTTTGAAACGTCTGGACAAAAATAATGATAAATATACGCGATTTTAACCGTTTAAAGTTGTTTAATTACAAAGTGTTACAATCGCGAAAACCTAAGACAACATTGTGCACTCCATTGCGCAGTCTCCGAAATGTATCCGGCAAAAGAAACATATGTAGTTATAAAAACTGATTCTGGTGAATGTACCACATTTTAGAGTTTTATCGTAGCAAGCTTGCAAAACTAAATAAGGGTGCCGTGCTGTCCGTGGGGTTCTGGGCTGCCAGTGGGTTGTCGGTCTGTCCTTGGGGTGCCGGGCTATAATGTCACCCCCCCATCTTTACCCGTAGTAGGTGTCGTAAGAGGCGATAAAGAGTAACACTACAGAGGGTGGGCAGCAGCGCTTTCTGAGGAACTGATATCTCACACCGCGATCCCCAAGATTCCTGCCAAGCGTAGGGATTATGGCAAACCCTCCCATAGTGGTGGAGGCTGTGTTCAGCAGTAGACAATGGGGCTGATATAATATATCTATTAAGTCTTTATGATAAAGTGCGAATGCTAGCTTAAGATGAGCCGTACGTTTAAGGGTTTCTCAACATTCCGCGGTTCAAGTTATTTAGAACGAAATATTTAGTTTGTGATATCTGTAATTTATGAACTACAAAACTGAGGACTTTGAAATATTTACGGGAAAATAATTAAATTACCACTATAGAAAAAAATAATGATTGAAATCGGATTACGCGTTAATAAATTACAACTCACTTTACATCTTGACTTTCATCCCCTTTCCTAAGGGAACCGTACTGAATTTCGGGATAAAAAGTATTCTATATCCTTCTTCGTAGTATGAACTCAAATCGTGCTAAGTTTCAATTAAATCCATTCAGTAGTTTTGGAGTGATGCGCGGTCGGGATACAGACAGACAGACAGAAAAAAAAACAGTTTTTGCATCAGTATCAGCTACAGATTACTCTGAAAAAATATTTTCAAAATATCTGCAATGTACAGAATTGAACCTATTACAGTTTTATTATGAGTATAAATAGATAAATGTAAGCGTCTTACCCCTCGCGCTTCCCTAACTGCCTTCTCCAACTTGTTATAGGTATAGATTATTTATTAGACTGATTAGAGCATTGCATGTTATGAAAAATATACATAGGGAAATTGTGCTTATCGCAATAAAAAAACTATTTTTTATTGTTTGAAATATCAGAATCTTTTGGAGTGGTCCGACTACAGACCTATCTATTATACCTATACGATAAAGTGCAAACGCCAGCTTAAGATGAGCCGTACGTTCAAAGGTTCCTGTACATTCTGGATGTCAAGTTATTTGGAACGTAATATTTAGGTTGTGATGTCTGTTATTTCTGAACTTCAAACCCGATGACTTTGAAATATTTACGGGATAAATTTTAAAGTACCACTATTCTAACAAAAAAATCGACCAAGTGCGAGTCGGACTCGCGCACGAAGGGTTCTGTACCATTAGCTATACAACATTAGACTTATTTTAACCTTTTTTTGTTTTAACGTGCGCGAGTACAACTCACACTTGACCAATTTTTTGTATTTGTTGTTATGTGGCAACAGAAATACATCATCTGTGAAAATTTGAACTGTCTAGCTATCACCGTTCTTGAGATACAGCCTGGTGACAGACGGACGGACGGACGGTTGGACGGACAGACGGACGGACAGCCGGACAGACTGTTTTTACCTTTTGGGTACGGAACCCTAAAAAGAACGTATGAAATCGGACTACGCGTTAATAAATTACAACTAAGTGTATATTTTGACTTTCATCCCCTCTCCCAAGGGAACCATGCTGAATTTCGGGATAAAAAGCTAAATTGTCCTACCTTGTAGTATGAACTCAAACCATGCTAAGTTTCATTGAAATCCATCCAGTAGTTTTGGAGTGATGCGCGGCCGGGATACAGACAGACAGACAGACAGACAGACAGACAGACAGACAGACAAAAATAAAAAAAAATACAGTTTCTGCATCAGTATCAGCTACAGAGTACTGTACTTTTTTTTTTTTCAAAATATCTGCTATGTACAGAATTGGTCCTGTTACAATTTTATTATAAGTATAGATATATGATTATTATTATATGATATCCTAGTTTTAAGTTAGTGCCGACCGCGTGATGGGTCAGATGAAAACCAGCATCGAATGTCTATGACACTCTGCATCATGCTGAGATGAGTCCAATTCTACACATTTTACTACAAGTATTTATCACTTAATGTATAGTTTATAAAAGTGTGTCCTTATAGATATATACTTGTAGATATCTTATGTAATGTATTTTTATTATTCTGTCTGTCATATAAATAATTTTTCATTTTCATTTCAAACTTACTCGAACATCCTGAAACAGGCCCTAAATATCATATGTACTTTGTAGGTTCAATAGTTACTATTATAACAACTTATAGTCATGCCTACATGCATATATTAGGCAAAAGAGTCTTAATACTTAAGACATATTTCGGTCGCATGTCATTGAGGACGAGTCTATTTCTATGTAACAGACACAGTTCTTAACTCCAGTGAGGTCTGCTAGATACTATTTCAAGAACTCAACAATCTAAAACAATCCGCCCCGGGGATAGAACACAGGACCTCAAGATTCCTACTCTTTGACACTCCAACATGGAAGTATTTTTTTTTCCTTTTTTTATAGCAGATAGGGTAGGCTTTGACCACTATCTCACCTGATGGTAAGTGATGATGTGGTCGAAGATGTTGTTCAGGCTAGCCTATAATTACTGGCCCTCAAGGACAGCCCGCACACCGTTTAATACAAACTTAAGTGAATGAATATTAAGTGTCGCACTAGCGTACAAGCGACATATGGTGAGTCGCAATACTGACTGACTGACTCTCAAGGACAGCTACCGGACCACACCGTTAGGTGCTTCGCGACAGATTTTCAACTTGAGGGTGGTAGCTAGCCAGGCAGGCATTCGCAAAATGCCCTACCACCATGCTATAACGACTGCCATCCTAAGACAGCAACCGAGACCGACGGCTTAACGTGCCCTCCGAAGCACGGAAGCGCTCAATAATAAGTCACCACCGGTCACCAATCCAAGTCATGACCGAGGCGGACGTTGCTTAACTTTGCTGATCGATTCAGAATGGCTAAGCAAACTTCGCTACGAGCGCTTCAAAAGTCATAATGTAAGTCATATTTAATGATACATACGTTATCATAGCTCGCCCTTGATTAAAACGTCTAGGTACCCATACCCATAGTGGTTGAACTAAATATTCAACTTCCCTAAACTACTGCGGCATAATTTATGTGCTTTGGGAACTATTTATTGGTATAGTTGACGGCACTGAATTGTTTATTTAGCCTTCGGTCACATTCTGTTAGTAACAGTTTTACTGTAATAATATAGTCTCTAATATACATTACTAACTTTCCGGGTGCGTATGTCGGTTATCGCGCCTTTTTGCGCAGTTGGATAAAAACTATCCTATGTTTTTTCCCGGGTCTCAAACTATTTCCATACCAAATTTCATTCAAATCGGTCCAGTAGTTTTGGCGTGAAAGCGTAACAGACAGACAGACAGAGTTACTTTCGCATTTATAATATTACTAGCTTTCCGGGCGCGGCTCCACCCGCGCGTATGTCGGTTATCGCGCAAAAACATTAACCTCTTTTTGCGCAGTTAGATAAAAAATATCCTATGTTTTTTCCCGGGTCTCAAACTATTCCCATACCAAATTTCATTCAAATCGTATGTACTTATACCAAATCCAGTAGTTTTGGCGTGAAAGCATAACAGACAGACAGACAGACAGAGTTACTTTCACATTTATAATATTAGGATTAGTACTGATTATACCTACTGGGGAAACCATATACATTATTATACCTAGTGGGGAAACCATACAAATATACCAACACACAAGTAGTTTTGAAGCGCTCGTAGCGAAGTTTGCTTAGCCAATCTTAACCGATCAGGTAAGTAACGTCCGCCACGGTCATGACTTGGATGGGTGACCGCTACTTACTGAGCGCATCTGTGCTTCGGAGGGCACGTTAAGCCGTCGGTCGCGGTGTTGTTTTAGGATAGCAGTTGTTTTAGCATGGTGGTAGGGCATTTTGCGAATACCCGCCTGGCTTCTCCTTTTTAAAATCTTTGAGAGCCAAGAATTCTAGGTTAGAGCCTGCACAACATCTACGACCACATCATCACTTAACATCAGGTTAGGTAGTGGTCAAAGGCTAAACTATCAGCTATAAATAAAATAAAAAGTGTCATTGTCATAAAGAGATTCTCCCCAAAATATGTAGTCAACGTGCTTCTTCACCCGACAAACGATATTATAACGCGTTTTGCTCATAGTTCATTCATACAGCTTCTGGTGTAGGATGGCCGCTTGGCTGCCTCAAATGGAGTTCGTTAAGCTAATACACGATGTCAATAAGATATACTACTTTACTGGCTTGTACCTCAACTCAAACATAGTCTACAGCTTGAACGCAGTCAAGTGCACGTTCACGCTGATTCGGAGTTTAGATCGTTACATCTTGCTGCAAGTACGATACCCAACAATCCAGAATTGTCCGGATACATCTTTACCGGCTTTTTAAAAAATCGAAAAAAAATGTTTTATGACCTATTAAATAGATTCGTGTGTAATTTACAAAAAAAAACTTTTTGTTTTTTTATTGGATTGTTTTTTTATTGGGAGGGCAAACGAGCAGACGGCTCACCTGATGGTAAGTGATCACCGTCGCCCACAAACATCCGCAACACCAGAGGTCTCGAGGATGCGTTGCCGGCCTTAAGGCCTTTATATGCTCTCTTCTTGAAGGTTCCTAAGTCGTAACTGTTCGGAAAAACTTAATTATACTTATAATCTTTACAAATAATGGATTTGTCGGTTTTTGCTCTGACTGCCTTGATTTATAGCTATTTGGAAAAAGAATTTAAGGATTTATCGTGACGGGAAATAATCATATAGTATTTATTGGTTTACCCCAAATACAATCAGAATTTGAATAAAATTAACTCGTATAAGACCAAGTGTTCATTTATTGTTTTTTTTTCTTTGATGATATGATACTTGACTATGGCTATTATTTCTGCCTCCAATGGCACATTCTTCACCGTTATGAGCCTTCATTATAGTTACTTCGAGCAGTCTATCATCCAGTAAGTTTGTATACCAAACAAGAGTATCATCATCCTCCCAGTCATGTCCAAATTCGTCGCCATCAGAGCTGTCACATCTGCCTTTTTATGGCTACTTAGAATGTATTTACCATGCACATAGATGACTGGGGATGAGAAACAAATGGAAAATGTGTTTGAACTTAAAAATTCAAATTAACCGATGTTTACTTTCAACCGTCACTGTCTCAGTGGGAATTACTGTAACTGTCATCAAATCCACAGAATGTAGATCATAGACTTAGGGCTTGTTTCAGAATGTTTGAGTAAGTTCCGGTTTTACTACCCAGAACATATTTAATAAATAAAACACTATCTTTGCATTTCACAGTCATCGATTTAGCCTATCCATCGGTTAATGCTTGAAACGCGCTGCATGTCAACTGACATTTTTATCATTCAGTTATTTTATGTGTTGCCTAGCAACTCGAAACTTTATTAGGGCATTCTGAAACGGGCCCTTAACCTCTCTAGTGCTACCATTATAATGTGCCATATAACAAACCTTGAATGGATGTGTCGGTTTTTTTCACAGCCTTTTGTTAATCTACTAATTTATTTAGGATCTAACGGTTTCGGTTGGGCGTAAATTTTTTGTTAACTCGTCATTGAATTTATAGGTAGACCATTGAACTTTGAGCGTATTTTTGTACTAGTGTAATCGTTTTAGTACAGGTTGAATAAGGTCTTCGTATAGAAAAATACCCAATCTACAGGTTGACAACAATAATCAAAAAATCAGTCATGACATATCCGTTTTGGTTGCGACCCCACTATAGTAAAATTGTGGCGTACTCCACGACCATTCCGCCATTCCAACGAGTTCGACGAACAAAGTCACTTCGCCGTTCTAATGCATCACTACAACTTGTGGCTTTGGGCGAGTCCATTCTGCGGCCGGTTATTCCCCGCCCGCACCGCGGAGCGCACCCGCGAGCACCTTGCCGCTGCGACTGGTTCGGTTGCCAGTTGCCATCTGACACACACGAGGAGATACTGCCGTAGGCCGCGCTCGCTTATTGTGTTTGTTATTGTTATTCGTAGCTCCGTAACATTATCTAAAAACTGTTAACTAAGTTCTACCTTTTAATAAAATTATTCTGTGTCAAAAAAGTAAATAATAACTAATCATTTCTTTCGGCTTAAATTAATTACTATACATAAAAACATTCAGTTTAAACGTGGTGTCGCATCTCGACCCACAAAATAACTATATGTTCTTTGGTATTGTAAAAAAATGTAAGCGCACCGATCTGTGGTAAATTTCTAATTCTATAGTGTGCAAATAAAAATACACTTTGCCCTTTTGCAGTTGTTTTTGCTTGTGACCAAAATATCTGAACCAGGCGTGATCAAACATTTTATGAGACATGTTATTTTTGCGAAATGTACATCTATTCTCGGCCTTACCCTTTTACACAATTGAAATACTTCGGACAGAGACAGTGACGCCAAAACATCAAGGCACTCAATCGGAAGATAACGATCCTTTTCGATGATTTCGCTTCTACGCAAAACACCGCAAAAGTTGTTATTTCTTTGACAATTAATCTTTCGATTGAGATGTATATTTCGTTTGAATTACTTGCAAAAGCTTCTCTTGCGTAATCGAGATTATGTAAGATTATGATTATGAGTTCTGAAAAGCTAACTGAACTACGTTACAACAGATAGATTGTAATCGTTTGGTGTTTTTTTAACTTGTCGATATTGAAACATATTTTATTTGACATTAAAAAAGGAGGATGGTTTCAACTCATTGCTATTTTTATATTTAATACCTCAGTACTCTGTAACTTATAGTTAGATTTGAAACATTTCTTCTAGGTACAACAATAGAAGCGACGCAAATGACAAAAAATGGCACTACTAGTCCGCCATGTTAAGTGATATGAGAGCTAACGTTGTACATCTACACCCTCAAAAAATATTAAAAAATAAGCAATTTCACTACTTTCATTTAATTTATTTCGCTTTTTTACAAGCACATTGAGTAAGTAATATGACGCAAAACCGATTTTAGTAATATATAATATACTATATTTAATTGTCTATATATTTATGAGTTTTTTCGTATGTAGTGAATGACGTTATTATAAACTCTGTGATTCTTTTTCGCGGGAAATTTCAAATTTCTTACTGTATTGCGCGTAATTCGTACTTAGTACTAAATTATAACTCGTATAGGTACAAATTAAGCATAATAGTTTAATTTTGTTTCAGTTTGTCATAGCCGCAAAATGACATGAAACAAGCCCTTTCTAAATAAAAATCTTGAAATTTATTAAATAACTAAAAAAGTAACTGGTATTTTAATATGTGTAAAGGGAACAGAACAGAAGACATGATTCAGTGTACCCATTTGTTATACCCACTGTTTTTTCAAAACTTTATTTTTGTGCAAATTTATGATGTTTAAGTTTAAATGAGTACGTTTACGTCAGTACGTTAATTGATAAAACATTACAGATTCAATGACATGAAATGAACTAAGTCTATCTTTTATAGATTTGAAAACAAAAGCCTTTGTTCTTAAGGGGTACGAATTAGGCATGTTTCCCCTACTACTTCTCGATCGACGTATACATAGGTGTCGTAGTGTCGAATGAATCGTAGCCCAACGTATTAATACCAACTCTGGGCATGAATAGAGCATCACAATGCCAGGATTTATTCCACCGTTTGAACGTATTCAAATCCACTCAGATCCAAGTCTCACATATCCAAGCGAATCATGCACAACGATCGGAAATGAAGGTAGCAAGGCGTTTAAAACGTTCACAACTTTATTCTATTTAGCGTAGTGAAAATCTGTAGAAATTATTGGTTTCAGCACCTCAGTTGTACATCCTTATCTGTCTTAAGAATCCGTGTTTCACTGAGCTACACAAACATAGGTATGACACTTACCTAATACGTAGAGTTTCATCGCGCTTGCATGTAGCTGCTGTATAACTCAAAATTATATAGAGTTCATACAAGTTAAACACGGTGAAATTTTCCATACATGTCCTTAAGCCTTTTATCTATTATATAAATTATATTGCGGCTGGTTTTTCGTGATATTATTTATTTTATGTCTATCTGTCAAATTGTATCAGAAAATACATAATTTTACGGAACATTGGAAAACCACAAGCATAAATATAAGGCTCAGGATATGCATGCTAAATTTCACCAAGTTTGTACTCTTTATATATAAAATATGACAAAACCACGCTTATATGGAAAGTGCTGCTATGAAGACACTTCCCTTAATTAAATCCATTAATGTAAATGTAAAACAGTAAGCCTATGACTTTTATTCCGATTAAAATATAGACTTTGCTAGAAACAATATTGCGCTAACCGTTCGTTAATTAAACTTAATTTTGTGTTTCGAAATTATTGAACCCTAAACAACAACGACTATGAAAAAAATAACACGATTAATCTTGTTTACGCCAGTAACAGCTTTTTTGACGGCTTCGTGGAAAAGATGTTGTTATCAGCATGTTTTACATAAAAATACACTTTTTCCGTCTTTCAACTGCGTACCTAAGTCATTTTACGACTAACCATTGATAACGCGTGTTTATGTCTAGCAAAACTCTTTGTGATCTATGAAGTAAATATCCAGGATTCAACTTTTTAACCTGTATGGAAGAGGATGAAGAAGAAAATGAAAGTTGAGCAGTGATGATCAGTGGCAAAGACTACGGATTTCCACGCAGGAGGTCGTTGGTTCGAATTCCCGCCGCAGCTGGCTTGAGCTGGTGGTATGGAATTCTGCAAAGAGCCTCCTTGCTAGCTACCGCCTAGTTGCAGATCTGTTGGCAAGTATAATGGAGTTTTCCGACATATATCCTTACCTAGTTAAAATACAAAATTGCACCGGGAGGAAAGATTATAGTCATTTTCGGGATATAATTTATACTTTCATTGTAATTTTGTGATGTAGGCCAAGGAACATGCGAAAACCTAGTTTTAAGTCTAGGCTTTATTTTTAACATTATTGAAAATAAGCTTTTTACACATTACTTAACAACATTATCAGTTATGGAGGATAAATAATTGTAGTCAAGGGCTATCAAGATATATAATAATAAAACACATGTGAATACAGAAGAACAGAACGTACACCTCAATTTTTGCGGTATTTTGAAAAAAATATTTTGTCTTTCCTAGATTTGACCCTCAATATTTTGCTAAGTAAATAACATACAAAAATTATTAACAGTTACGACATAACTTCTGTAGGATGACGTCTAATGTATAAATTATCGGTGTTATTTATGAAACAGTCGTAAAATGTCGAGAACTCAATAAACTCTCAGACCATCAGATCTTTACGACTAGAAGCTCTTGCCAGATTATCCTTCAGAATGGAGTCAGTAAGTAGAATGGATATAGGTACTAGATGCCTACTTTACATACCAACATCTAATCTCATCAATACCGAGAACGGAAACGAAGGGCGATAATACATGATTGACAGCGTAAATATTTATAATAGACGCATTCCTGGAATAGATGTAAGGTAAGCCTGTGGAGTGTACTATATTTGAGCTCGACAAATGGATGTGCGATTAACGCTTGTGAGATAAAACTGTATTGCGACTCCCAATAGGTCGCTTGTACGCTAGTGGACACTTAATATTCAAAGTTTGTATTAAACGGTGTGCGGCTGTCCTTGAGAGCCAGTAATTATAGGCTAGCCTGAACAACATCTTCGACCACATAATCACTTACCATTAATTGAGATAGTGGACAAAGGTAAGCCTGTCAGCAATTAAAAAAAAACCTGCGGTATATGTGGACGTCATTGTCGGTCTCGTATTGGGCTTTAAAGCCACGTCAAACAATGTCACTCTAAAAACTGTTAAGGGCGCACCGAGCGTTTTAGGTGCGCCGTGTATGTGTGCGTAAGTAAGGCACGCCAACAGCATCCATCCCCGTCCGACGGCCGAAGAATTACTTAAGCGGATAGGGACAAAGCATTGCGGCTCTGACTAAAATGGACGGAACATGCGTGAATTTGAGTATTTCCTTCGTATTGTGACGGTACAGGCCCTTCTCTGTCCCGCCACGTTCACAAATAAATTTATTTATAAATATCAGTACGCTGCATTTTGAATGTTTTAGAACGAAATCGTATTAACCCTTAACTCGTGCCATCTTTCCATAAGAAAGAAAACGCATGAACCGCACATAAATCGGGGACTTTTGACAATAGGAATCGGTTGAAGTATGATTATTGAAGAATTAAATGAAAAATATTGGTCAGTTTTGTATGGGGAAAGAAAAATGGGAGATGGCAAGACGGGAGGTACAGGATGGCAATACAGGTGCAGTTTAGGCGGGATAAGGTGAGGAAATGAAAAACATGCTAGAATGGAGTCATTAAGCCTCCGAGGTCGCTCTCGGAAGGTGCTCCGAAGACAGTCTTCGGTGATATTCTTAAAGTCCGTGAAGTGAATTATTGGTAAAATTTAAAGTGAATTGTGTATTGAGAAGTGTTACACCGGTTAGGGGTTAGGAAGTCTCGAGTTGGCTAAATGCTGACAAAGGACATGGGACTTAGTAATTGGCATGGCGGACGAAAAGTCTGTACGATTCCCAACACGTGGCAACACGTGGGGATTTCGGTCGATTTTTAGGTAGGGAGTAGGCACGCCCGGTGTTAAACTGGCAGGGTTAGTACCTCTTAAAAGGGAAACCCGGAGCAAAGTAGTTAGCATGGCTGACAAAAAGGCTTATTTATTAGTAATCCGAGTATTCAGCAATCGCAGAAGAAAGGTTATGACGTAGCGTTTTCCTCCAAGCGTTCCCGCATCCTACCCTACATTATGATTCCTCATTTTTTTAGGTATTATCGTCTTCAAGTGTAGACGTGGTCTGGGGGTGCAAGCTCCCAGATTTAGACAACGTCCCTCGGGATGTGCCCGCGCTTGGAACGAGCCGGCGACTGTATCCTTCGGGAAACAGTTACAGTTCCCTTCAGTGTCGTATATCCTAGTGTGGCTTAGGTGCTCCTAGCAAGTGGGGTTCCCTAATAACCATAATAGGTGTTATTGCAATGAAGTCTATATTATATATATATTTTACACCATAGGTATCAAATCCTCGTTCAATACAATCCCAAGCTTCGGCCTCATATGTATGTGAACGTATTACACACCAGCAGTTAGTATACATTGGAATTTGCCATTCCACTTTCAGCTAGCTTCTGTTAGCAGGGGTTTCCTCTTTACACCGAGGGGAAGCTGTCCTACCTACCATTGCTATGGAAAGGGGGCTACATTACACACCACATGATTAAAGTATATGTGAGACATGGATCTCTAGGCTGATTACTACATCTAGAAGAATAGGAATTAGGTAACTAGGTACATTTGAGTAGGAATAGGGAACATAGGAAATTGTTTGGGAAATAGTAGTAATAATTAGGGGGTTCGCTGAATTGTTAAAATATTGAATATTCTATCAAGTGTCCAGGAAATACTTTGATAGCCATGTGGGTTACAAACTAGAATTATTTTGTTACAATAAATAAAACAAAAATCAGTTTTAGGTTCATATTTATAATTATCATACGAGTACATTCATGTAATAATAAATGTAAAGTATCGTTTTTGATGCCAATGGACAAGCTGTGCAGTTCCATTGTGGGAGTCCATCTAATGAGAGACGTAGAATGGTTGACTACTCTTCGACAGCGTGAGAAAGGATATATTACAATTTATTATGTCGCTATTAGGATCTGTTAGAATCAAAGTTATAGGATATATCAAATAAATAAAATAAGGAATTAGAATATCCTAAAATAAAACAAATCATACTAAAATAAAATACTAATAACCTTAATTGGATTGTTAATGACCCTGGTCATTAACAATCCAATAAAGTAAAAGAACAAAGTTTGGTACATAGATAGTCAGCCAGCAAAGAAAATACCCATGTATTCAGTTAATATGCAACATCTTGAAATATTCATGTAATTAATGGACAAGCAAAGCTGTTTCATTATTATTAACTTTTCTATCAGACATATAGTCTGGGTGCATTATTCCTCAAACAACATGGAAATAATATATTGTTACATTTTGAAGTCATAAGTTTGCAGAAATAAAGATAGAATATCAAACAACAAATACTCAAGAATAGCTTGAAAATATACTAAACTTATTTGTTTCACTATTAAAATTACTAGACATAATAAAACCAAGTAAAACTGTAAAATCATTCTCCACGCTCAAAATAATATATATTGGATCAATGATATCAACTAACAGGATATGACATCTAAACAAAGTGGTGGAATAGGTTCAAAGATATTATTTAACTAGATATGTCTACTCAAACAGAGATATGATAGGCTGTAGAATGTATAGGGTTTCTTGTAGTCCCAGTCCAATTAGGTTCTAGGACATAGTACATACTAGCATAATATTAGGAACTCCCTTTTACCATAATAAGTAAAAGGAAGTCCCGCTAAGAACCGAGATATGATTGGATGTATGCCCTTACTGAGGCTAGGCAGCTCCAGAGATGGCCAGCGTCTTGGTGCTATGGTAGATACTCATATGGGTAGTATGGATGGTTTGTTTTGTATAGCCATGGATAATGATGTCTCTCATTTCCATAGAAGTAAAGTAAATAAGTCCTTGAATGTGCAGACAAGATACAAACTTACATACTTACAGTGTCATATCAGTGACATTCCCTTTTACCAAAAGAATATGTAGTATATAGGAATACTAAATCAACTACAATACACATACTTACTGACTTTAAATAATAGAAAACAGGAAAAAAGGAAAGAATAAAATTTTTAATAAAGTCTTCTTACAATGGGTGATTATATGGTTGCTAATTATGTTGGGTAATTAGTAAGGAATATAACAGACCTATGCGGTGGAAGATGACCAGTTTGGAATAGTCGAAATCTACAGATGGCAGCGGGGAGGGGCTGATATCCTTAGCCGCAATCAATTAAATATCATTCTTAATTTTATTTGCATACTTACCTACTTTAAAGGTTCTTATGTAAATCTTACTTATTTCATACTTAGAACATCTTAGCGACAATCTTCTTTTCACTCTACCATATTAATATAAATCAGATAGTTACATATCTACACAGTAGGTAATTCTTTTTTCAACTTTATTAGAACATCACATTAGTCACTATAGATAGAATCTATCACTGCATAATACTTATGGCAATATGCTGAAGTATTAATAGACTCACAACATTTAGTCATGAAATAGGTAGTTTGGTTTTGATAGTCAGAAAGTGGTAATAGTCAGTTTTGTTGTTGCAATTTAATACTTTTACTGTATTATGTTAGGGAGCCGGTTCTTAATTACACCACTTGTAGAGTACATAGGTAGAGTAGGTCACGTCTCAAGCTCTTTGGAAAAGAAACTGAGTTGCTACTTATGGGCACAATATAGGATCTTGACTACTATACTAGACGATCACATGGCCTTATAATGATCTCAGTCAAGACACTCACAATATTAGGTTGTTGTGTTATGTGTAGATACAGTATTGCAGAATGGTAGAAGTTATCACACATATAGAATATCACAATTAGTAAATTTCATTTTATTAAACATTTTCATATAAGATGGTATCAAGAGTACACAGGAAATTATAGTAGATATAGGGGTTTGTTACAGTATGATAAAAACAAATACCTATTTGAAAAATGTAATGTGTATACGTTATATAAAACATGTTTTTTTATAATTCAAATACGGATGACTCTCCGTTAAGTATTTACACCGTACTAAGGGTTTATTCGGTTTTTTAGATGTAACTTTGGATTTTTTTTCAAATGAGAAAATTTTAAGTAATCGTGTTTCCAAAGTGTATGATTTATAGAATGAATCCTTAAATATAATATATATTAATTTTATAACTCAAAATAAAAAAAAAAAGATACAGCAAGGGATCAAACGAACCAAAATTACGTATCGCTGCCTCGGTGCAGGCACATTCGTCTGTAATAGACGCAAAAGGCCAAATAGTACGCGATATAATATATAAGACGCACCGATCCGATTGGTTCTTTTAAATAAATTATAACAATTATTTCATAAGAAAAAAGAAGCTGAAGAATATTTCAAAGTTTAATTCCATTTGCCGACCTTGATGTCGACATAAAGGAAGTAGTAACCCCCAATAAATTAAACGCCTCATTTAACTAGAATATTCAGAGTTCGGGGTCTTTTTTACAACTATCATTGTCATTAAAGTATCATTACCTAAAATGTCGCATTGAAATTACTTTCTTTTTTAGACCTTTATATTTTCCACGGTGGAGCGTACTAATTGCATATTTACGTTTAGCTATTGTAAAAATGTTCAAGATTTATTAAGACAAACATTTTTGTCAAAATCTACTAACGCGTAAGACGTAAAAGAAAAAAAGGCTCGTCTTTAGAATTAGTATTCACCACAAAGTGCCTTCATTCTTTTTTTTTCAGATAGATATAGTTATTTTAAATACTAATACTTAAATACACGAAATTTTATCTCCCGCAAATCAATAATTTTTAGATATAAATTATTAAAGTTTTAATTTTAACCTTGGTTATTTGTGTATATTGCACTTTTACTAAGTACATGGCACAGCCTGATGGATTCAAAATACCACGAATTATTCAGGTGGCTTAGATTAGGTCGTTTGGTGTGACAGAACCTAATCGGAGCACCCACCTTCCAAGCAGTCTTGTCTGCCCTACCCTAGAGTGTTTTTTATAAGCCGGAGGCGCGGAGGGGGAGCGGCGCTAGTCAACTCGCGGCGAGGAACGGCGGACGCTGAAGGCTTCCCAAAGCCGAATGTGCGAAGGCGTAGCGAGTACGCTGTGACGAGGTAGCGAGAAGATTAAAGCGCTGCGTACTATTGTGTGGACCTATTCAGTTGTCTTAAGAAAAAACAACTTATAGACACACACACATTTATTTTATTAGAAAAAAATAAAATTATTAATTTACACTTGACTTAGAAGTTCCCGCAACTCACTTTTGGTACTAATTTGGGCAGAGGTTCCACCTGAAGGGTATACTGGTACTGAATCTGGTGACTCCTGGAGTTATCACAATAAATCTGAGCACTTAATTTTGGAAGCCACCGTTTATATAGAGAAAAATACTGCTCACAACGCGTAAATAGGTTTGTGAGGGATTCGGGCCTAGGTCAGCAATATATTAGGTGTAACAGTGCCGTTGCTGTCATAGAATTACTTTTCTTCTAATAAGACATTTGTGTCCTATGCTTAGACCTTTTTTGGTTAACATTTTCGTGCTTTTGATTTGTGACTAATTATTTTCATGAAGAAAAAGAAGAAGCTGATTTTGAGAAATTTCATTAGTACCATAAATCTTGGTTTCTGTAATCCCCCTCCCTTCAGTGGGGAATATTCCGCCCTCCCTCCCCCTAACCACAATACGTCATAATATGTACTAACATATACCATATCTAACTAAAGTCTTTTCAGTGTATGCCAAGAGGATGTAATACAGAGTGTACGTAGGTTAATATTCAAAAACATCTAGAAATGTCTGTTAGGACTAGCAGAAGCCAACCATAAGAGGTTGTTAGCATTTTCCCTATAACCCCGTATAGATCTTACATTATAGTAGGTAATTGAGCCCTGAGTAGGGGTCCTATACAAAGGAGCTTCCCAAACACAAAGGAAATTCTTAATTGAGGCTACTACAATGTATGTGTACATACCGTAGCTTTCACCACCATCTCTCGCAGTCGGAGTCTCGCCTTTGCAAAGGCCGCGGTGCGGTCACCTTTTACGCTAATCACGTAGGTAGTAAAAAGCAGTTATAAGTATAGTCCGATATTCCACAATTTAAGGAAAATATGATAATACACTTCTTAACGTCGCGCGTCGTAGAACACGATGCGGTGATAAGACAATTTTTGAAGGTACTTAAATTAGCAATGCGACATCATCGTGGTGTCTGGCACTGGGCGTGGTCCAACGACAACTCTCAATAAGACTGGTTTCCGGCTAATCGCGGCTCGTTGCGGGTAGTAGAAATAACTATGTAGTAACCAAAAAAATTTTACCAAAAAAATTGAACCGACTTCAACACTCAAAACTGTGAAATAACTTGTTAAGTTATGGTACCGACTTCGACAAGTTATTTCACACTTTTGAGTGTTGAACTCGGTTCCATTTTTTGGTTTAACATTATTTTTCACTCTTTTTAGTGACCCTTGCTACTTACGGGATCGATTGTCATTCACTGTCAACGACTATACAGGGTGGAAACTTTGGGCGGAGCAATAAGGGTAAGTACCTTATCCGTTGTAGCTACTCGGAAATGGTCTTAGGAGACTATCCATATTTTTTTATATAATTTTGATCCCCATTCACAGATTTTGAAAATAAAATACAGTTAGCTAGAAAATAGCCATCTTACATAATCACATTTTTTGATGCCAATCGATCCTGTTTCTAATACTGATCAAAATCGTCTATGGAACCAACCATCGCTGGAGTACTCAAAAAGACACAAATTGCAAAAAAACTTTTCCTGTACTTTTGTATGAAAATTTTATGCAAAAGCTTTTTGTGTCGGTTGAGATCTTTTTGTTGACTGAATAAAAAGATAAGTTAAAAAACAATTCAAATTTCGAACTCGTTATTACTAAATAAAAAACAATCTTAAAAGTTTGTTGCGCCAGAAAAGCTCTGAGTGTGTTGTGAATTTTAAACTATGTGCATAATTGGACAGCTATCGATAACAGAAAAATAATCTCCGATTTAGAACGTTTAGACTTGCTAGAAGCATATTACGTAAATAATAAAAATACACCATCAAGTTATGTTCGTTAATAAATAAAGAAACTTGAACCTTGCCTTCTTTTTGATATGTGTAAAATTCTACGTGATCATTTGTCTTTTATTTTATTTTTTGTATATCAGTTACACAACTTCTTAACAAAATGTAAGGGAAACGTTTTTTGCTATTTGTGACTTTTTGAGTACTCCAACGATGGTGAGTTCCATAGAAGATTTTGATCAGTATTAAAAACAGGATCGATTAGCATCAAAATTTTTTTTTGTGTAAAATGGCTATTTTCTAGCTAACTGTAATTTTTTTTGAAAATCTGTGAATTGGGATCAAAATGCCATAAAAAATATGGATAGTCTCCTAAGACCATTTCCGAGTAGCTACAACGGATAAGGTACTTCCCCTCACTGACCCGTTGAAAGTTTCCACCCTGTATAGCGTATCTCAAAAACGCCTTGACCAATTTTGACGAAATTTAAATGGGACCAAACGACAAGCATCAGCTTTCAAATAAATAAAGAATTATTAAAATCGGTTCACCCAGTCAAAAATACAGACGAATTGAGAACCTCCTCTTTTTTTAAGTCGGTTAAAAAAGGCAATACCATGGCAAATTTAAAATAATACACCATCATTGGACGTCTATTGTGATATGGGTCTATCATATATTGTTGGTTACAGAGATTATAGTTATCTTTGTATAGTTTTATCCTAGTGGTGAAATTGGCCCAATGTAAAGATATGGAGAGTATTGAGGAGAATGGTAAACAGCATGAAAGGTCAAGAACGAAATGTTCTATGATATATGACTTGTGTTGTCTATCTAGATTTCTTTACAAAAAAACAATGTCTAGAAAGGCGGCCGAAGCAATTAGCGTAGGTTGAACATGGGTTTGCACTGAGCATGAATGAGAAGGGTGAAGTTCTGAAATTATTGGCGTATGTTCAGCACTACTCGCAGCAGTGGGCGGACGTCAAAGCGGAGACAGGCGCTGATGGATGACAATTACGTATGGTGACGCCTTCGGAATGACCTATGATCAAATATTCTGTACTACATTTTGAGCGAAAGCTTTTGACGTGGTCAGAAAAATAAGACTACTTCCGTTATCTAATTGTGAGCACAAAAACATCACTCTATGAAGGAATGGTGCTTCTTGAAGCAGTGATGGCTCAGTGGAATTGGCTATGGACTACCGCGCAGCAGGTCCATGGTTCGAATCCCGCCGCGGGTTTGAGCTTCACCGCTTGGTGGAAGGGCTTTTTGCGAATGCCCGCCTGGCTAGCGACCACCCTCAAGTTGAAAATCTGTCGCCAAGCACCTAATAGTGTGTTCCGGCAGCAATCCTTGAGAGCCAGTGAAATTACAGGCATACACGGAAAAAAATGGGTCCTGACAAAGTGTCAATCCAAGAATAATATTATTCTCGGGAGTATTGTTTAATCTCAAGTAAATATTTACTTAAAATAAAAATAATATCTTGAGTGAAGTTACGTCGTTTTCTCCAAGATAAATAATATTATTCTCACTTTATATTTTTACATCAAGATTATAACTATTCGTCAGAGATGTTTTTGCTCTTGACTATAGAAAATATTATATTTTGAATGAAATATTTTATGAATTCTCATTCTGAATATGTACGGAGTTAGCATAAGAATTCTGAAATTTTATCCAAGAATAATAAAAGTTTTATTGGATTAAGAAAATATTTTCATTCCTTCAACAACAATGGTCTTAATACAAGAAATTTCTTTTATTCATTTAAAATAATTATGAGAAGTAAATAACAAGGATAAACATATTTCCGAGCAAGAAAATAATTATCCTCTTAAAAATCTTTGTTTTCTATATCTGAGCCATATATTCTTTATTGAACTGTGAATTGGTATTGTCATGCTGAGATACATTGGATTTACAACAAAACAATATACTTGGTATAACCAAGACAAATATCTCAACTTCAGAAGTGACCTATATTAGATAGAGAATGTTAAAGTTGTCAAAGCAAAAGTAATTGATTGTTGATTGTGGAATGTATTTATCTTAAGTGAAGAAATCAAATTCTTGATCTTTGTTTCATTGTTCTTGATACGTATTTGATATTGTATTCTTCGGTTAAGAATCTTAGATTAACATGAAAACAATATCATTTATTGAACCAAGAAAACACATGTCCATTATAGACATAAACTTATTTAATCTGAAGAATTTTAAAGTTTTCAAGCCAATAGTGATAGATTGTTAATTATTATAGTAATTCATCTTCAGTAAAGAAAAACAAATCTTGATCTTAAATTTGAATTCTTGAATGATATTTGATACGGTATTATTAGGTAAAGAGACATTATTTTTCAAACAAAACAATCTTATTTTATAACTAAAAAACTAAATTTTGATTGCAGATGGTGGCTTCTATTAAATAAAGAATTTTTAAGTTTTCGAGGCAATAATGATATATTGTTAATTGTTGAAGTTATTCATCTTCACTTCAGAAAAGGAATACTTAACTTAAATGTACCTATGTTCTTGATTGATTTTTGATACGATATTATTAGGTTAAGAGATATTGGATTAACAGCCAAACTATATACCACTTTGCACCGATAAAGTACATCTCTACTGCAGAGAGTGACTTATCTTATGTGAAGAATATTAAAGTTTTCAAAGCAAAGTGTTAGATTGTAAAATTAGTTATAACGTATCTTTAATAAAGAAAACCAATCTTGGCTGAAATTTTTTGTTTTTGATCTAAGAATATTTACTTGATGCAATATTCTTTGGTTAAGAAACAGTAAATCTGCTGCAGTTCTTGAAGACAACCAGCTGAGCCCAACAATTTAACCTGGGTAATTTACAAGTCACTAGCTAATATACATAGATCCAACTAGTGGGCAGCAGCTTTCTGAAGAATTGCCATCTTACACTGCGGTCTCCAAGAGGTCTGTCAAGCATGTGTTACAGCTCTTATAAGGGGAGGCATTCCTTTAACATTCCAAGCATTCCTTTTTTGGAAAGAGTTCAGCGTAAGTTTGCCAGGTCCCTCTATAAGAAGATATACGGTTACTACCCCTTCTTTTTCCCATCCTTGTTTGTATCTGGTATGGTAGGGCTTGTTACTCTAGAGCGCAGGCGCAAGCTTCTACTGATTATGCATTACTGTATGCTGTTGCGCAATTCAGTAGATAATCCCTCAGCACTATCTCGAGTAAGATATTATGTTCCACAAAACTACACTAGCGTAGGTGAGCGTCGTCGGCACCGTCTGTTGGCATTTTCTAGCAAGTTACGCACCCGATATGCCAATAATGCACCCACGGCAAGGGCAGTAAATCTTATAAACTGTTTCCTCCTAACTGTCCAAAATGTCAACATCCATGTCGATCCCTTTAGAACTATTTATAAGAATATTATGTTTTGTCTAAAATTGTAAACGTTTTGGCTCCTTAGCTGTAAGTTTACTTTTTGTAATATATAAATAAATAAATAACGAGTGGATGTTATGGCTGTTGATGATAATGATGACTTCTATAAAGTAGTTAGATTTTTTAAATTTATTCATCCTTTCTGCTACCAATTGTATTGTAAAGTCCACATTCCATTTTAATACGATGAACCTATATATACTGTGAACTCACTATTGTAGTTTCAGAACAAAACTGACTCGACATTTAATATTGAAAAATATGAAATACCCAACTCGTTAAAGTCGGGAACATGCTATTTGAAACACTCTGACGCTCACATTTTAATTGACTTCCACAAGTAGATATAGGGTACGTATTTAATATTTTTCAGTCTTAGAAGTCAAACAAATAATTATATTATATCTACAAACTTGTAGATGATATCCATCATGTTGTATCAGCCGAATTGTGCACTGCTGAACAGAGTCATTAAAGGGATGTTTGCAATAATCGCCACGCTTGGCAGGCGGCTTGGGGATCGAAATCATACCTACGTTAGATACGTATGTACATATTTAAACATAATTATGGTTATAACAAGAAAATCGAATTCTAGGTTAGCCTGAACAATAGCTTCGATTACATCATCACTCGCCATCAGGTGATATATAGTTCATAGTAGTCAAAGCTAGCCTATCAGGCATAAAAAAAATAAAGTTTTCATCACTAGCTTTTGAATCAAAACCATGAATTTTAAAGTAAAAAGACAAATTTCCAGTCAAGAATAACGGTTTCTTCATTCAAAATGTGTGTTTTCAGATCAAGTAGTCAGTTTTTAGTTTGAGAAGGGGTTTCTCTATTTCCGATTTTATTCAGTGTTGCAATTTTTTAGTTTTGTCTAGTTCTCCCTTGTTGTGGGAAAACTACGGAACGTAAAAATACTATTAATTATTATCAATTATGCATGCCGAATAAACATCATGAAATTCATATTATGAATAGGATATTTAAATTATCATTTCAAAAGTATAAGCTTACTCGGCTAATTCGGACTGGTAGACTAATATCCTCGTAGTATAACGGCAAAATGGTAGGGTTTGAACCCCGCTAGTGCCCAAATATATTGGTGCTAGTGTTTTAAAACTGTCCGATTATCACCTTTAAGCACATGAATACGGTTATTTATTCATGTGCTTTTAGGTGCTCGGCTTCACATTTCCTAATTCAAAGTGGTTGAAAGCTAGCTAGGTGAGCATTAGTAAAGTACCCTATCACCATGTACTGAATCTCAAACCCGCTGCAGGAACCCATGGATTTCGTTAGTTATGACATTAAATCAAAGTCAGGTCAAAGTCAAAATCATTCATTCAATTTAGACATCTACGACGCTCTTGTGAAAGTCAATTAGAAATTTTAATATTGATATATTGTACTCTGTAGGTACTGCCACGTTCAGCAAAAAAAAAATACAGAGCCACTGCGAGAAGAATGGACAAGAAACTCGGGACCATTGATTTAAATATCTTTTTACATAGGTACCTACTATATAATAAAATTATTATAATATTTCTTTAAAATACGTAGGTGACAAAATTGGCCAAGTATTTTGGTTGTTTAAGTAATCATAAACTGTGTAGTAGGATTTCTTAATCAAAATGTTGTTTCACGTGCAACTTGAATGTTCCTTCTGTGAGCGTTGTAATATGTTCGGAAATTTTATTATTTAACTGCACACAATTGTGTGTTAATCGTGATTAATATTGATTAATTTAAGTTTTCTCAATTTTTTACAATTTACACAATATTTTCAAATATATACAGACTCGGTAATAATACAACAATAGGTAATCATCTATACTGGCAGTATTTAACACTGATCGTCAACCTACATGAAAAGTTATTCGAATGTAAAATAATATTTATATGTACTTATGTTAAATAATAATGATAATATGATTAAGTTTCGGGACTTTATATGGATGATGTTGGCTACACACAACACACTGCGCAGTGCGCTGCGAGCGAAAGGCGCACGCGTCGTTTAATAGCATTTTCGTAAATTTTGTTTAATATAGTGTTATAAAGTGAATATTTTTCAAGTTATGCTTGAGATAGCAACCTAATTTGTGCTCAGTTAGGTAAGTTTGTTCCTTACTTTATAAATAACTGTACCTAGATAGAAAAAAAATATCCATCATAGGGGCTGCTAGATTTTCTTTGCCTGGAACGTGCTGTTTGGATACATTAACTACAGCCAAGTTAACGGACGGTAAGCAGGTAATACATAATTGTATTTCATACCTACTGATATAATGACAACTCTTTATGATAAAGTTCAACATCAGCCTTGTTGGTAAATAATCCTTAAATATTATATTATAAATGCGAATGTATGTTTGTATTTGTATGTGTGTCTATTCCTCGTTAATTATTCAGAATGGATTTCGATGTATATATATCTACCTATTCTCTCTATAATGTTTTACATAGGTATACATAGATTTTCTTGTTAGATAAACCGGCATTCAAGAATATACAATGTGTTTTTTTAAATTTCAGATCAAAAATTTACCAATGAAACATAAGTGTTATGCTGCTCAACTCAATACCCCCAAGAGGAAGGCTACCACGTTTTGGAGCAAATTCAGAACTTTGTTACTGATTTTCAGGTAATTAAATCAATTGTAACTATGTATGAAAACACATATCTATTACACATATAATATATTTTTATTATTATGTTAGGAAGTCTCAATCAAATATTCATTCTATTCCATACTAAAATATAATATACAAGTATATGTCAGTATTTTCTACACAAAACTTTTAAAAGTGTGTCGAATCATATTTCATGATTATGTACAGTACATAATAAAATGCACTGTCTGATTAACCGCTAACTTGCAGCTTAGATGATATAAGTGATAATAATCTAACCGGACGGGGTCTTCTGGAAGCTGATTTTGAAGACAGTTCTAATTTTAGGTTTAACCTGTTTGCCATCTTTGACCACTCAACATTATGTGAGATTATGGTCAAAAGATACCTATCGTCTATAAAAGCTTTATGTATTTTGCAATATTTTCATTTATTCTCTTTTTTTTAGAATCCTGGAGATGTCCAAAATAAAAGGGAGGAGGTGAAGAAAAATGCTCGACTCAACAAGCAGTGTTCAATCATACCTCATAAGTCATAACATATAATGTGGTGCTGATAATAATGAGAAAAAATATTATCTGGTGGTAGATTAGGTCAGATTGAATTTTAAGTCACCTACATTTCACGCATTTCTACCAGAGTACCAGAGTGGTTTAATTCTCAACTACATAATAGGCATTTTGTATCATTTGTATTAAAGGTTTTCTATGTAATGAGGACGCTGGTGAGTGAATTCCGAAATTATATCTATATATAATCTGTTACATTTATGACATGTGGATTATGGTAAATGGTTCTGTGATAGTAAGATATTCTTGAAATCTAGCTTAGAGTTTATAATTAGTTTCATTGATTTTATGTTTGAGTGTTTATCTGTAAGTGTAATTCCTAAAAAAAACGAATAACGCCAAACCATGTAGTTAAAATAGTGTAAGCAATTAAAAAGTGTGAATAATTTTGAAGTATAATTTTTTAGTACATATCTTGAAATTATTAATAACCACTCAGAGTCGTTAAAATACTTATATATTAAATAAAATTATGTATAGTCATTATGATAATTATTATATAATACAATTGTATGCTTCTTAATTTATTTTATGAATAAATAATTATCAACAGAAAATATTTATCGTATTTTATTTATTTTTACGATAAAAGATGTTTTTTAGCCTATCACTTTTAGAACTACTTTTAACTATTATCCTACTTTACTTGCAGATTTGAAAGGCGGAGATCAGATTGGTAGATCTGTACAGTGTACCAGGCTCTGTATTCTGTAAGTGAGTTTTTGTTCTTGTTTACTAACTGGACGTTTTATATGAATATCTTATTGTATTAATGGAAAATATCAATTATCAAAATATCATTATATTATGTCAAACCAAGAACTGAAACTTCTTATAGTAAAATGCATGGTGCTTTTTTACTATAGGAAGTCTCAGTTCTTTGATTTCGAACCAATATAATTGATATTTTTGAAAAAATACTATCAGATCTTCATATGAAACACTTTTACGAGTTGAACCAAGAACTAAGACTCCTTCCAGTAAAAAGCACTATTATTGAACCAAGACAATAGATATTTTTCCTAATATATTATCTGATCTCCGTATGAAACATTTAGAGATTTGAACCAAGAACTAAGACTCCTTCTACAAAAATAACCTATTATTGAACCAAGATAATGGATATTCTTTACAACATATTATGTGATTTCCGTGTGAAACATGGAATGACTTGAACCAAGTAATTAAACTTCTTACAATAAAACGCGCCATTATTTTACTAAGATAATTAAGATCTATATGTAAAATATGTAATTATTTTGAACAAGAACTGAGGTTTCTTACAGTGAAATTCCATTGTCGAGTCAAGAAATCTGATATTCTATCCTGTAGAAAATTCTGTCTTCGTGCAACATACATATTCTTTTGAACGAATCTATACAACTTCTTCGGGTAAAACATCCATTAGAATACTAAGATCTAAAATTACTTACATTAAATATACTTAATATTGAAATGAGAACTGAAAGTTGTTCATTGAACTTTGGTTTCTTAACATAAATAAGTCACAGTATTCATATAAGAAGATTTTTAGTTCTACCTAAAATAAATTTTCTTGTACGTAGAAAACTCTGTTGTTGGTCTAATAATAATATTTATTCAGAAGTATATATTTTACTTGAAGTAAGAATAATATCTTAACTGAACTATTTATGTACTTGACAGTAGAATATTTTTTTTTCTTGTTAGAATCTAATGAATGAGTGAACGAATGAGTTCATTTATTCAAGTAAGGATTGTTTTAAATTTGAGAATTTCTGATTCTCTAAATTAGAACAATGATGTACTTAGAGAGAGACATGGCTACTTTCTCTTAATAAGAACATAATAATCTTAGTAAGAGTAAATAAATACTTACATGAAAAATGATTATCAAGACAAATATTTACTAATCTCAAGAATATATTGTTTTCCCCATATATGAAACACGGAATGTCTTGACCAATAGATATATTCTTGATTTGAAACAATTTTTTTTTTCCGTGTATGAGACTTAACAACTATGTCTCAAGGTGACGGGCGCAGTGCAATTCGTCACTTTTCACGAAATGCATCTGTTATAGGCAGAGGTAACCGCTTAACATCAGGTAGGCCTCGAGATTGTTCAGTCACAATCACATAAAAAAAAAATGGTAAGTATTATTAACTTTTTGTTCATCAAGGCGATAGAAGGAGATGCGATTGCAGTTCTAACTCTTTGTTTTTAAGTGTACATCATCACAGCTGCTTAAAAAGTTTTATAAGTTATATTGCATAACAAAGGTACCTATTTCGTACTTCTTCAAGCGACTTAAAAAATGAGGAGGTTTTCAATTTCACGTTATTTTTTGTGTGTATGTTACCTTATAACTACACTCGAGAGCAATGAATCCGGGTCACTTAAAGAATCCTAAAAATCTCGAAAACTAAAAATGCTAGGTTAATGCAATAAATTGTATTTAATAGACAATGTAATACTCCTTAAATGAAGGTATTAAAACTTCTTAGTTATTGTAAAGTTATATCATAAAAAAATCAAATTTGAAAAAGGGCCACTTTCGAAGATGGAACTACGAAATTACAGCATTTGGTTTTGCTTTTGTTTGTAATCTGTCATTTATGTGGGTACATAAACCATGTTGATAGTGCTCTATATTCATTATTCAAGCTGAAATTATGTCGCTTACGCCTGAAGAATGCACCAGAATACTTACAATGCTGGAAACCGGCCGGAGTCAGCGCGATACAGCCAGGACTGTCGGTGTGTCGCTGTCAACAGTACAAAGAGTTCTCCGACGTTACGAAGAAACTGGTTCTAACCTACGCAGACCAGAAACGGGCAGAACCAGGTGTACCACAGCACGAGAAGACCGATACTTGGTGAACACCATGCTTCGAAATCGCTTTCTCACAGGAACTGAACTCACCAATCAGTTTCGACGCCTCGGAGGAAGTAACCCAAGTGCATGGACAGTAAGACGTCGGCTTGCTGAATCTAACTTAAAACCCCTTAGACCTGCAAACGGCCCTAAACTGGAGCGTGGGCATCGTATTTCGAGACTAAGATATGCCCAGAGCCACGTAAATTGGAGTATTGAAGATTGGTCAAAAGTTATGTTCTCCGACGAATCAAAATTTATGCTCTACAAGCACGATGGAAGACACAGAGTGTATCGAAGACCAGGGGAAAGATTCAAGCAAGCATGCATCGAAGAAAAAGTAGCCTACGGTGGTGGGTCTGTACTTGTGTGGGCCGGAATTTCTTCTGAAAGTCGCACAGAGCTGGTGATCATAGAAAACGGCTCTTTAACTAGCGTAAGATATGTGGAAGAAATCCTCAATGATCACGTTGGTCCATTTATGGTCAATTTAGGTGAGGATGCTATATTTATGCATGACAATGCCCGACCTCATACAGGTAGGATTGTGAATGACTACCTTCAAGAGATGAACATTACTCGTATGGAGTGGCCAGCGCGCAGCCCGGATATCAACCCGATCGAGCATGCTTGGGACGAGCTAGGCAGATGCGTAAAACAACGAAACCCTCCCCCAATCACGCTTCGTGAGCTCAAAATTGCTCTCACAGAGGAATGGGAGAATATTCCCCAAAATCGTATAAGGAACTTGGTGTACAGCATGCCAAACCGCGTAAACGCAGTAATGGAAGCACGAGGAGGCAATACGAAGTATTAAAATTCAAAAAAATCGTAATAAAGTTAAAAAATTTCATGTTTCCTATTTTTGTTTTAAGGAGAGATCAGCAGTTTTTTTCTTTATGTAATTTTGTGTTTATAAAATGTATGGTGACTCATATTTTTTTTACTTTCATTTAAGGAGTATTACATTGTCTATTAAATACAATTTATTGCATTAACCTATCATTTTTAGTTTCCGAGATTTTTAACATTCTTTAAGTGACCCGGATTCATTGCTCTCGAGTGTATTTACAGGGACACCGATTTCGATATTTTTTCTTCCGCATTCAAGCCATGTACAATAAGCATTTTAAGCAGTGGCTCTATACAATGTTTGTTTGCTAAACATGGCAGTACAATGTAGATTATTTCAATATTAAAATTTGTAATTGACCTTCATAAGAGCGTCGTAGACGCCTGAATTGAATATTTAGACTTTGACTTTATCATTTCGTTTTCAACTCATTTTTATTATATAAACTAAAACAGTTGAACATGCTAGGTTCCATGCCGATAAGCTCTACTGCTATATAATTATTTCATATTCAACCCAGCTACAATTTGCTTTTCGTTTTCAACCCTTGTTTAGTATATCACATGAAGTAGTATTACATACTAGGTTCCATGCAGATAAGCTCTTCTGCTTGATATAAAGTTAGCAGAGATTATAAACCAAAACAAATAATTTATTTCTAAAATACATGTCACATAAGCTCTTATATAGAGATAGACGTGCAATTTATTATGTTGGTATAAATTCAGTCAATATAACATTTTACAGAAGTCTTTAAATTCTTTAACACGATAATTAAGCAGTTAATAAGAAGCCAGCGAGTCAAAGATTTTATAAATTTAATAAATGGATAAACACATATTTGTAATTTTTTTTATATAGGTATTTCTCAGCATGAGGTTCATACAAAAGATTGGTGAACTTTGACCTTTTTTGACGTGTAAAAACATCACTACGTTTCTTAAAACATCAGGGCGTTGCGTAGTGAAGACACAGATGTCTTTTATTTAAATGCACGGTAGAGGAAGTATGTTATGTACATGTTTTAAAAAGGGGTTTGCAGCTGTCTAAAACCCACGCCTTATTTATAACCCTAATAAGTACTTAAACGAGTGTGAGTCGGACTCGCACTTGGCCAACTTTTTGTGTTTGTTGTTATAGCGGCAACAGAAATACATCATCAGTGAAAATTACAAATGTCTTGCATCTCTTGCTATCACCGTTCTTGAGATACAGTCTGGTGACAGTGACGGACGGACGGACGGACATCGAAGTCTTAGTAATAGGGTCCCGTTTTTACCCTTTGGGTACGGAGCCCTAAAAATTAAGAGGGTTCATTCACTGTCACTTTGTACAACGTGTGTTTATAACGAACCATTTTAGCTAACACGATATAATTATCGTCTTAGCTAAAATGGTAATGCCCGAGGCAATTATAGGCAATGAGATATTTTAAGTCGTATATAAGTATAATACAATTTTTAATATGTCTATCGATAACACTTTGTTTCAACTTTGAACGTATTTATCGCACAAGGTGCAAGGCGGACTATGGATTAATTATTTATTACAATAATTTTAATCCAAAGATCCTCTTAGCGGTGTTGCCAGGCTGAGTTATGAATAAATTAAACTGATTGATTCGCCCATTAATTACTTTGCTAATAGAATGTGGTTTATTATACCGTAATGGGGGTTACTCTTAATCAGTACTAATATTATAAATGCAACTCTGTCTGTCTGTCGGTCTGTTACGCTTTCACGCCAAAACTACTGGACCGATTTGAATGGAATTTGGTATGGAAATAGTTTGAGACCCGGAAAAAACATAGGCTAGTCTTTATCCAACTGCACAAAAAGATGTTAATGTTTTTGGGCGATAACCGACATACGCGCGGGCGGAGCCGCGCCCGGAAAGCTAGTAGTCTAATAAAGAGTTGCCGTTGTCAATCATAACGTCTGACTTGGACACACAGTATTTTGTGTGCGAATAAGATAGTTTATGATTTGCAGACCCATCTTCAATTCCAAAATTATAAATTTACGAGAGGAAAAATAATAGTCATGTGAGGGATTCGAACCCGCGTCCATCCATCCCTATAGCCGGGGTATGCTCTGACCGACTGAGATAACATGACAATAAGTCATAACTCTAATTTTTCCTATCTAATTTACCTAATTTCGTGTTCTTTAACCATCGTATGGGGATGGAGCGACACCTTTAGTTCAACTTATGTTGTTCTACAAACAAGACTCATTTTGCTAATGATGAAGCAGCCCATAACTATATCTTCAATTCGTTTCTTGATTAAAAACTTTTGTATGGAAATCCATTCTTCAACGCTTTCTAGTCGATGCCGTCTAATGAGGGACAAGTATGTGAGGAGTCATGAAATGGAAAGAAGGCGACTTTGATACGATGCCGTGCGGCCGCGCGCCGCGCCTGGCCTGTTTGTTGTCAGTAACTTTAAGTCACGCCACATTCTGTATAAATGATGTGGTCGAAGGTGTTAACAGGCTTAACCTAGAATTACTGGCTCTCAAGGACAGCTGCCGGAACACACCGTTAGATGTTTGGCGACAGATGTTTCAACTTGAGGGTGGTCGCTAGCCAGGCGGGCATTCGCAAAAATGCCCTTCCACCATGCGGTGAAGCTCAAGCCCGCGGCAGGATTCGAACCATGGACCTGTTGCGCGGCAGTCCATAGCCAAAGCCACTGAGCTATCATTGCTTCAAAACTGCTTGTCCTGCGTTTCTCCCACAGGAGGCCACTTAGTATATATACAGAAACTAGCAAGATAGGAGATAGAAGAACTGCATTTTTACAATGCGAGTACCAGGACATCATAATCAGTTAGAGGTAAGTTGATAGAGCGAGGGAAAGGTAAAAAATATCAAGATCTATGGATACAGCCAATTTTTGTCAATTATGTACAGATATTTTAATGCTAAACTGCACTAGTGGTGTTCCGTGCGGCACGTGCCACTTGGCGTCAGTTTTCAATAAAGTTACGATCAAAGAGCGTGGCACATAGTTTGAAACTAAACGAACAGCAGCACGTGCCTTCGGAGATAGTTTTCAAAGTCTGACTTTAACTTAGAGGGTACATTTCTCCATATATAAAATGAGCGGTTAGCGGTGAAAATATCCTCCCGTGGAACACGTTACATGATCATTTTTTTTTATTTAAGTAGGTTTCGATGGTGTTTGTTTGAAATGGCCGTGGTGTTATTTCCAGGCCCTGGGTTAGAAACCCTGTTCAGACAAGTTCTTGAGATATTCTGGCAAATAAATTGTCAATTACAGACCGGAGTCGGGAACTGTGCTCGGTAGGTGGCAATATGCTTGCTCTGTTATGGGTCTAAAACATCTGTTATGAGATAATGTGGGTTTTTAGCGTGCCCTTTCAGGAAAATAGGCGCGATGATATATGTTTTTTTTTTGAATTTGACTGTACGGTTGTAGGTTTGCCATTCATCAAATTATATGTTACACAGATTGTATATGTGTAAAAGTATTGATAGCAAAGTTCTAGTCTTTTTAATAACTTAAAATTGTGTTTAAGTTTAATATAACATTTTAGTAGGGAGTAAATCACCACTATCCCCACCAGTGTGGCATTCGGTAATGTATTTCTTAGAATTCCCACTACCTAATGCAGTAGGGATTTCAGGAAAAATATTCCTGAAATCCTCACTATCATGAACAATGAACATATTAAAAAATAACACTGCTTCGAAAAACTTGTAGCAAATGTAGTTAAAAGTTTTTTCTATAAGTAAACTTTAAGTGAGAATGAGGCCATTTATAAAAGAAGTTTTACGTAGGTATTCAGTTTATGGAGTCAGTTTTTCTGTCTAAATTGAACTATGTGGATGGTGTGTTTGACCCTCGTTTGCTAACAAGGATTCAAACACTTTTTTCTTTTTTTTTATGCCTGATAGGTTAGCCTTTGACCACTATCTGACCTGATGGTAAGTTATGATGTGGTCGAGGATGTTGTTCAGACTAACCTAGAGTTACTGGCTCTCAAGGACAGCTGCCAGAACACACCGTTAGGTGCTTGGCGACATTTTTTCAACTTGAGGGTGGTAGCTAGCCAGGCGGGCATTTGCAAAGTTCCCTACCACCATGCTGTAACGACTGCTATCCTAAGACAACAACTAGGACCGACGGCTTAACGTGCCCTCCGAAGCACGAAAGCGCTCAGTAGTAATGTCACCAGCGGTCACCCATCCAAGTCATGACCGCGGCAGACGTTGCTTAACTTTGCTGATCGACACAGAATGGCTAAGCAAACTTGGCTATGAGCGCTTCACTTGTTCAGAGAGTCCAGAATGCCTGCGCACGGTTCTGTTACAATGTTCCTTTTAGTGCTCATGTGACTCCATATCTGAATAAGAACTGAAACTGAAGCATTGTCGCAAGCTATACTTGGCCACTCTTCTTTTTGGTTATATAAAACGTAAAACTCCAATATACTTATTCAAAACAATTTAATTAATAGATCATTTAGGCCGCGGCAATGTGCGTTTCAACTTTCTACACCTCGGTATGGGTGTGCTTCTTTTCATGGTAGTTTTCGTTGAGCTATGTTCAAAAAAACAAAATTCTACCACCGATCAAAAACAAAATATTAATGGTTTTAAAAAAATTGTTTAATCATTATTTTTTCGGGTATTAATGAGGTGCGATACTAATGGTGAAAGAATTTACAAATTGGTCCGTAGTAGTATTAAGTTATTACTCTTTATAATTTAGTGTAGATTTAGATAAAACTTACTTCAAGTTATCAGGGTACTATAACAATGGTTTCCATTTATTTCTTTTAAAAATCACATCTCGCGTAATACCTGGTATACGTAGTACTTACAATATTTAGCGCGACAACCATGCCAAAAATTTGTATTTTCCGCTTTTTGTCATAAGTTTTTTAAACTTGATATTGTACTTTTTTTTTCTTTTTTATTCCTCTTAGGTTATCTTTTGACCACTATCTCACCTGATGATAAGTGATGATGTGGTCGAAGATGTTGTTCAGGCTAACCTAGAATTACTGGCTCTCAAGACAGCTGCCGGAACACACCGTTAGGTACTTGGCGACAGATTTTCAACTTGAGGGTCGTAGCTAGCCGGACGGGCATTCTCAAAGTGCCCTACCACCATGCTGTAACGACTGCCATAGTAAGACAACAACCGGGACCGACGGCTTAACGTGCCCTCCGAAGCACGGAAGCGCTCAGTAGTAATGTCACCAGCGGTCACCCATCCAACTCATGGCCGATGCGGACGTTGCTTAACTTTGCTGATCGATTCAGAATGGCTAAGTAAACTTCGCTATGAGCGCTTCAACTATTTACCTATTCTAGTGTCATTTGTATTAAAATTAACACTATGTCAACAATGTCACCAAGCATTACCCCGTTGGATTGCACTCCTTATTCGTTGAGCCAAATAAATGCTAGCATTTTTATCACGCGATGCATCGACCAGGCCCTCTGATATGTTTCTATTGATTGATTTCCAATGTTTCATTCAGTTTTGATAGATAGGCCTTCATACTTGCTGACCTGCCCTTTGCCTTGTCAATGATGATATTGTGATTATCAAGCTTGTGTAAAGACCTTAGGAATAAAATGTCTGTTTTCAAGCCACATATGCCAATTGTGGACTTTTTGCAAATATAATATTGTATTATTTAAATGGGAGTTGATTTACACCCCGAGTTTCTTGCCCGTTCATTTCCAGGTGGCTCTATACCTACCATTTTTGCTGAACGCGGCAGGAATATATTTTAAAAGTAAATTATTTAATTGACGTTCAAAAGATTGTCATAGACGCCAAGATTGAATAAATTATTTTTAATTTGCATTGACTTTAATAGTCTATTAACTTGAAAGTAGTGCTATCAATCCTTGGCAATCCCAGCCGCAATTTGAAAAAAACAATCAAAATTACCAGCATATTTTAAAATACTAAACAAAATTCTCTCAGTTTTGCTCGTTTATTATTTCTTACCTTTGATATTTCGTATTAAAATTTTGCCATAACCACAAGCTACATTTAATTAAGAGTAACCTCCATTGAAGTACGTTTCCATTAGTAAATTAATGAACCAGAATCTAAGTTTAACTTATTCATAATCACCCTGGCAACCACCGCTAACAGGCTCTTTGGATTAAAGTTGTTGTTATAATATATATCAATATCTAACCGACAGGGCGTCTCGTACCCTGTTATCCAATGAACAGTTCAAGGGTCAAACAAAATGTCATCGATTGATATGTAAAACTTTGAATTGTATACAACGCTTGTTGGATTGTTAGCAGCTTTAGTACCGCAGATTAATACCGAAATGAAAATAGCGTAGTCTGCTTAGCCGTTCTGATACGATCAGCAAAGTTAAGCAACTTCCGCCGCGGTCATGAGTTGGATGGGTGACCGCTGGTGACATTGCTACTGAGCGCTTCTGTACTTCGGAGAGCACGTGGTCCCGGTTGTTGTCTTAGGGATAGCAGTCGTTATAGCATGGTGGTTGGGCATTTTGAAAATGCCCGCCTGGCTAGCTACCACCCTCAAGTAGAAAATCTGTCGCCAAGCACCTAACGGTGTGTTCTGGCAGCTGTCCTTGAGAGCCAGTAATTATAGGTTAGTCTGAACAACATCTTCGACCACATCATCACATACCATCAGTTGTGATAGTGGTCAAAAGCTATAAAAAAGGTCAAAAAAAAAAAACTTCAAATGTTTTCGTAAATAATACGGGATAACCCACGTGAATCAGTGAGATAGCTCCGACTATAATTTCAACCACATTCGGTGGTCTTGTTCACTGCTAAGCGAGACGTTAACTCGGGCGTCCCGAGCTCTCCTTGAAATAAACCGAAATGAAAATAGATTTTTCGATTCACTCTAATGTTAATTTCTGGCACGTTTAGGAAATTTCCGGTTTCAGGACTTCGGTTCCTTTCCACTTTAATAGAATGTTCCATTAGGAACTGCGAAAAACTTGACCTCGCAGCATCCGCAGTAGACGATATCCATTTCTATTGTTATAATTATCTACTATGCGAATGCGTTAATGAAAATGTAACTCCTATTGTGTAATATACGAGTATATTCTGTGTACTTTTTTTCTCATACATGTTTAAGAATGAGAGAAAACATGAAAGAAATAATGCGCAATCTTGCCCCAATGGCACTATATTTATAATATTGCTGTTGTATAAGTTGTGGCAAATACAGCTGACTAGCAATAATAATAATAATAATGTTTATTGTGCAAAAAATAGGTACATACATCAGACAGAAAACATTAATTTTAACAATAGGTGAGTAGAATTTGTGTATTTACTATATAATAAAATAGCTAACATAAAAGTTGTCTTACATCACACTAGCCCCACACTAGGATAGGTACCCTGGGGTGCTAGGTCAGGATACCTCCTCGTGTGCCCGGATGCTGCTGGTCTCTTATGGATACGTTTTATCCGGGGAGTACAGCAGTGTTTTGGGCCGGTGCACCCTGGGCAACAACGGTCGATAACTTCTCTGTATGGGATCTTGTTGACCGTTGGCCAGAATCCGGACGCGTGTTCCTATGAAGGTAGCATAGGACACAGTGGATGGGGCGGGCAGTGGCTAGGTCGGTGGAGTCATTGCCGAGGAGGGGGCTGTATAGCCCGTGGCGCGGCAGGGAGGGTCAACTCGGCCACCCTGTCGGGCCAAACTTGGAGCAACTGTGTAAACCACAACTGCAGCGGACCTTCGAGTCGCAGGATGGCGGGCCTGCAAGGCCCGCGGCGCGGCAGGGAGGGTCAACTCAGCCACCCTGTCGGGCAACACTGGAGAAGCAGCTGCATAACTGCAGCTGCAGTGGACCTTCGGGTCGTAGGATGGCGGGCCTGCAAGGCCCGCGGCGCGGCAGGGAGGGTCAATTCGGCCACCCTGTCGGGCTCCTGGCGTCTCCGAATCCTGTGGTTTGGTGTCTGCCCAAAGGATGCATGGTCGGGGGGAACCCGGCCGCTAGGGCACCACAGGGGACCTCACCCCTTAAATAAGGATAAAAAAATGGAAAATACAGCGAATGGTAATAATCCCCAGGTGGGTAAATCCCACCCTCCTGAAGGAGGCTGTCCCATCGTATCTGGGGGGGGGGCAACATCCGCTTCGTGGGCTCCGGCCCACGCACCAATGACCAAGGCAATAATAAGGACTCCGATAACGAGGTGGAGGCCTCTGGTGACTCTCTCACGTCTGACTTATACGTGAGTGGGTCCCCACTGGCCTCAAAAGAGCTAAGCGTCAGAGACGTTGAGGAGCTTGGTGACACCCGTCCCAACCTATCCGAGTCTGACTCTGATATGAGTTGCGTGACGGTGTCGTCTCGCGGTTCTGGGGCCTCCGTAGCCCGATCGCTGCGGAAGCGCCGGAGAAACGAGGAAGATGAAAACTTGGGTGACTTTTTACCGCCACCCAAGGTTACGCCAGCACGGCGAGGAAGAGGGCGCCCGCCCACAACCGGGCAATACGTTGGCCTGGCGAAAGCTAAGGCCGACGTACAGAAGGCAGGTGAAGAGGAGGAGCAGCTCGTCGCTGAAAAAGAGCTGCAGAAAAAGACGGTGGCAAAGACGGCTGCCCAATACAGGAAAGTACCTGCAACTGAGGCTGCGTCTGCCTCTCTCAGTGAGCACGATGCTGCCCAACTTGAGGCCTTGGTTTTGACCTCGGTGGAGACCATATTGACGGTAGCCACAAGGTCAAAAAATCTTAAAGGAACGAGCGTGAAAGCCCTGAAGGATGCCGCGGCAACGATAAAGGCATCCTTCCAGGTGACAAGGGCTCGCTCCATGCCCGAGGAAGTGGCCTTACTGATAAAGGCGAACGAGAAGCTCACGACGGAGATAAAAGTCCTCCGTCGTGAAATGGAGCAGATGAAAGCTGCTCAGGTGAGGCCGGCTCCAGCAGCTGAACAAGGGTTTTCCACGGAGGAGGTGACGCGGGCTATCATGGTGCAGGTCGGTACGATGATGAATGCCCGCATCGAGTCCCTGGAGGAGAGGCTCCTTCCTGAAAAGCGAGTGAGGCCTCCTCTCGCCGCTGACAGACGGAAGGAAGCACCGGGAGCAACGCTGATGAGCGCCGCCCCTAAGCCCGTACCAAGGACTTCGGCCCCACCAAAAACGAGCACTGGCGAGGCTGAGTCTCACCCGCCGCCTTCTCTTCTGGAGCAGTGGACGAAGGTGGTGAAGAAAGGCTCCAATAGGAGGCAACGTGAGAGGATGACAGAGGTGGCGCAACCTCAGGATACAAGGTCCACCCTACCAGTGCGAGCTCGGGACTCAAGGCCCACCGCACCAGTACGGATTCGCCCTTCAAAGCCGGCGCCACAGCCTTCGAGGGCGAGTACAGCCAAACTCCGCCCCCCGCGTTCTGCAGCCGTGGTTATCACGCTGCAGCCAGGGGCGATGGAGAGCGGCGTGACTTATCGTGAGGTGCTGACGGAGGCCAAGAGACGGATAAGTCTTGATGAAATGGGAGTGCCCCCGCTGAAAATAAGGACGGCAGCCACAGGGGCCCGAATTTTAGAGATTCCAGGGGCTGAGAACTCGGGGAAGGCGGACTCACTGGCTGAAAAACTCAGAGAGGTCTTTGGTGACAGGGAGGACATACGCGTCACAAGGCCTACTGCCACTGCGGATCTCAGAGTCAGTGGGCTGGATGACTCAGTTCAACCAGACGAGCTGTTGGACGCTCTTGCGAAGGCTGGCGGTTGCCCTCTCCCATCAGTTAACGTTGGGGCAATTAGAAAAGGAGCTGCGGGTATGGGTACTGCCTTTGTTCGGTGTCCTGTAACTGCCGCAAAGAAGATTGTGGCCAGTGGTGGCCGTGTTCTTGTTGGCTGGGTAGCCGCACAGGTAAGGGTCCTAGATCCGAGACCACGCCGCTGCTACCGCTGTCTTACACTGGGTCATATCGGAGCCCAATGCAGGTCGGAAGTTGATCGTAGCGATGAATGCTATCGCTGCGGTCAAAAAGGTCATAAGGCCAACGCGTGTTCCGCCGCTCCCCACTGCACAACCTGTGCTGCCGAGGGTAAGGCAGCGGACCACCTTTCTGGGGGCAAGGCTTGCACCAAGCTCCCGGTTAAACAAAGGCTTAAGCACAGGGCTGCTGCGTCTGAGGCTAAGGCCAAGACGCAGCCGCCTGGCCCGGAAATAAGGCAGGCGGAGCGCATGGAGATAACTTAGTGATGGCCCTAACTTTCCTCCAGGCGAATATTAAACACTGCGCCGATGCTCAGGATCTTCTCCTGCATTGCATGGCGGAGCGATTGATAAAGGTGGCAGTGATCGCCGAGCCTTACAGGGTTCCACCCAGGTCTGACTGGGTGGGAGATTTGGACGGCTTGGCGGCAATCACAACCCAATCGCCGGCCCACTCCCCCCCCCTCGAAGGAGTGACGAGGGGCAGGGGATACGTGGCAGCATCAGTAGGAGGCGTAATTGTCGTGGGGGTCTATCACTCCCGTAACAAGCCCCTGCACGAGTTCGAGGCCCTCCTCCGTGCGGTGGGAACCTTAATTGGTCAGACCCACCCTCTCCCCCTGGTCGTCCTTGGGGATTTCAACGCCAAATCTCCGGCGTGGGGTTGCCCGACGATGGACCAGCGGGGTCGCATCCTCTTAGAGTGGGTGGCTGAGGTTGGCCTCTGCGTGTTAAACCGCGGGAGGGAAAACACCTGTGTCCGTCAATGGGGTGGCTCGATTGTCGATTTGACGTTCGCCACCCCAAACCTCGCCTGCCGTATCCGCGACTGGCAGGTGTTGGTGGACGAGGAGACTATCTCCGACCACCGGTATATCCGGTTCAGCGTCTCCTCGTTCCAGACGGATGCGGTGCGAGAAGAATCGCGTGAGATCGGTCCGCGATGGGCCCTGAAGCAGCTCAATACTGAAGTGCTACAGGAGGCGGCACTTGTCCAGGCATGGAGCAACCCTCCTCCAGATCCAGTCCTGGTGGACGTTGACGGGGAGGCAGATTGGCTGTGTGAGGCAATTTCGCGCGTCTGCGACGCAGCGATGCCACGTGCGCGTGCCCCACAGCCCAGACGCCAAGCCTACTGGTGGTCGGAGGAAATCGCCGAACTTCGGCGATGCTGTGTGATGAGGCGCCGCCGATACCAGAGGTATCGAAGGCGGAGGCGGCGGGAGACTGAGGTGATGGAGTCCCTGTACGCCACTTACAGAGAAGCTTTAAGGGCCTTACGCGTGGCTATAAAAGAGGCCAAGAAGCGAGCCTGGGAACAGCTGCTGGAGGGGCTTGAGCGCGATCCGTGGGGCCGCCCGTATATGTGGGCGAGGCAAAAGCTTCGCCCCTAGGCACCCCCCACAACTGCCTCGCTCCTCCCGGCGGTGCTTCAGAGGGTGGTTGACGGCTTGTTTCCCGGTGCACCCGGGACCGATTTTACGCCTCCCACCGCGCAGTTGGCCTCTACAATAGATCTCCACGCGATCGAAGACGAGCCTGCCCCTATCTCCGACGGAGAGATAGGCGCCGCATTGCTCAGATGAGGCACGAACACGGCGCCTGGGCCTGATGGCATACCAGGTCGCGCGTTGGCACTCTACTTTGAGCATCTGGGGCCTTCCCTAAAAGTCCTGTTTGACAGGTGCCTCAGGGAGGGCAAATTCCCCAAACGGTGGAAAAGGGGCAAGCTCGTCCTCCTGAGGAAGGAGGGCCGTCCCGTGGATGAGCCTTCGGGCTATCGTCCCATCGTGCTGCTTGATGAGGCCGGCAAGTTGTTGGAGCGTGTCGTCGCTGCCCGCCTTGTCAAGCACCTGGAGACGACGGGACCTGATCTGGCACCCACCCAGTTCGGATTCCGGAGAGGTCGCTCGACGCTGGATGCCATCTCCTGCGTCCGCAACCTCTCCGAGGAGGCATGCTCTAGTGGTGGCGTGTTGCTGGCAGTGTCGTTGGACATAGCCAATGCGTTCAACACCCTGCCCTGGACCACGATACGCGGAGGACTGGAGCACCACAGAGTGCCCCAGTACCTTCAAAGACTAGTCGGGGACTATCTCTCTGATAGAGAGGTAGTCTTCCCGACGACGAATGGGCAAGGACGAAGTCCAGTGACGCGTGGCGTTCCGCAGGGGTCGGTTCTAGGCCCCCTCCTGTGGAACGTCGGGTATGATTGGGTGCTTCGTGGCGCTAACCTCCGTGGCGTCAACGTCGTTTGCTACGCTGACGACACGTTGGTTACCGCTAGGGGAGGCGACTACAGGGAGGCGGCGATTCTGGCCACGGCCGGTGTCGCGACGATCGTGGGTAGAATCCGGATGCTGGGCCTGGAGGTGGCACTCCATAAGTCTGAGGCCATTTATTTTTATGGCCGACGACGGGCCCCACCTGCAGGCTCCAGCATTGTGGTGGGTGGAGCCTCCATTCCTGTTGGGTCGACGCTGAAATACCTCGGCGTTGTCCTCGATAGTAAATGGAGGTTCGATGCGCATATGCGGCAGCTGTCCCCCAAACTTCTGGGGACAGCTGGCGCATTGAGTCGCCTCCTCCCGAACACCAGTGGAGGAAGGGGGAGCTGCCACCGCCTCTATACAGCGGTGGTCAGCTCCATGGCCCTGTACGGTGCCCCGATATGGGCAGGCTCCCTCCGCCGAGCAGGTATTTCTGCACTGCTTGCGGCGCAGAGGGTTATGGCAGTGAGGGTGTGTCGAGGGTACCGCACACTCTCCTGCGAAGTTGCGTGCGTTCTCGCCGGACTACTCCCGTGGGACCTTGAGGCTGAAGTCCTAGCTTCGGTCTATCAGCGCAGATCCCAGGCTCGGGAGCGGGACGAGCGACCGGCGCCGCGGGAGGTGGTGCATTGGCGCGATGACGCTAGGGCGTCGGCTCTGGCCACATGGGGTGAGAGGCTCCTCACAGGACCCACACAGAGAGGGGCCGGCGCTCGACGACTCCTCGAAGCGATCCGGCCCGTACTCGGAGAGTGGGTGCAAAGAAGGCATGGGAGGCTCTCCTTCAGATTGACACAGGTTCTCACGGGACATGGCTGTTTCGGGAGATACCTGTGTAACGTCGCACGAAGGGAGCCCTCCCCAGTCTGCCATCAGTGCGGCTGCGTGGAAGACACCGCCCAGCATGCACTGGAGGCATGCCCAGGTGGAGCGGGACCGCGGCGATCCCTGATCGCGGTTGTGGGGTCCGACCTCTCCTTGCCGGCCATCATCGTAAGGATGGTCGATGACGAGAGGTCGTGGGAGGCGGTGGCCTCGTTTTGCGAGACAATTGTCTCACAGAGGGAGGCGGAGGAGCGGGAAAGGGAGAGAGATCCTCTCTCTGTTCCGCTCCGCAGAGCGCGGACACGGAGGCGAGCTGGTCGTGCTCGCACTCCGTCTCCGCTCAGAGGACCTGGGGTGTTGGCCGTGGGGACAGCCGGCACCCCCCATCAGGGTTAGGTCCTCATGAGGTGTGGATGCCCTCGTGTTCCAGGGCATCCCACGAAGCGGCATTGGGGGAGGGAGTTATTCCCAGAGGCTGGGCTCGCTTAAGCGGACAGCGACAGGTGATGGGGTCTGCGGATGAGAGCGCGAGTGACCCCGCGGCCCCTGTCACTAGTCGATGACGACGGAACACCATGAGGTTTTTAGTCGGTAGTGGGGTCCCTATTGACCCTGAGCCCGACATAACCACCTGCTCCCCGGCGGGTGTGTATGCGTAAATGCATTTTCCTCATTAGAATAAAAAAAAAAAAAAGGATAGGTACCCTGTGTTGTGGGTGGACTAATTTCTTTCAGAGTACATTCATTTAAAGATAAGACGTCATCACAATTAGTTAAACTAATAATTAGAAACTAAATATTAAGATAGATCCTGTTAGGAATGTAAAATAAACATTGTAATGAAGCTGCACATTAAGGACCTATTTTCGGATATATGAACATATTATAATAAACGAAAGAAAAATAAGGGTCTGTAAAATAATATACATATGATGTAAAAATATAAGCTTAATAATAGCGCATTAGCATTAAGGTTTATACCGTGGCTTTAGTAAAGAGGTTTTGTTTTGAGAATATCATATATTCATGAAGTATGTTGTTTACGCTCAAACACCCGTGTTTTCAAACATAAAAGATAAGTAGGTATTTTATATTTTACAGTACAGATTATTTTTTTCTTTTTATTTGTGCTATTCTAAACAAACAAGCAAGTTCAAGGCCCACCTGATGTTAAGCAGTCACCTCTGTCTATAATAGATGCAGTTCGCCACAGGTGGTGTTGGGTACAGTGCAAATCGCTGTTGAGTCTCATTTGCCTGTAATTTCACCGGCACCCATACCCTTTTAACCAGAACACAGTAATGTGTACATTATTGCTTCGCGGTAGAAATAGGCATGGCAGTATTAAACCAGTACGTCTAATTAGTTATATTTTTCTAGTCTTCAGATAAAAATTATTAAACTCGAAATGAGCAAATCGTTGCTCCACATTATATTTTATAATCACTCAAGTAACTCATATTAATGTATGAAAACTCAAATTAATATAAAAAAATATATTCTGCATTTGTTTAAAATTCACTCATTATTTCTAATATACGAGTAGACACCTACAAACCCTAGAAGAGTTTATATGGTGTTAATGGGCAACTTTACATGAGTATGTATGTACTTACATACTCATTTGTGTAGATCTCTACAAGTCTAGACTTAAGATAGGGATCACTTTCCGAACTTTAAAGCCGCAATTATTTGAAACTAACTAGTTAATCTTTGAATTAGAATAACTATTCAGCAGATCTTACTTCTATCCAATCAAATTGCTTCAGAGTTCAACAATCACATATTATTGTTAGAACTTTCTTACATAAAACAAAACTATATCTTACGAGGTTATTAAATGCTATACATGTATATACCATATATCCCTCTATAGTATTCTTTATAGTAGGTTTTAGTAGATTTTTTTCAATACTTGTTATTTACTAGATGCAGATGTTTCTCTGTGGAAATTCATATTTATCAATAACAAACAAGAAAAAATATATAATCTGGTCATTCTCCGAAAATATATATTATATATCATACATCAAATTTTGTTTTCTTTATTTAGGGCTCATTTCAGAATGTTCGAGTAAGTTCCGGTTTTACTACCCAGAACATATTTAATAAACAAAACACTATCTTTTCGTCATCGATTTAGCCTATCCATCGGTTAAAGCTTGAAACGCGCTGCATATGAACTATCATTTTTATAATTCAGTTATTTTATATGTTGCATAGCAACCCGAAACATTATTGGGAGATTCTGAAACGGACCCTGACAACAATGATGTGAATTTACCATTGCAATTCAATTAAAATTCGCATATAGTGAAAATTTCAAGAGCCTAAACGAAATTATTCACAAGTAACTTAATATATTATGTACCAAGTAGTTCCATAATTTAAAATACGAAAAATTTGGATAAATAAGAATAATAACAGTATGAAAGACCCTAAATAATATTTTTGATTCGCAAGACTTGCCCTTTGCGAGGTATTATTTATTATGTTCCTTATTTTCAGACTTCAAAGTCAAAGTCAAAATCATTTATTCAGTTCAGGCGTCTACGACGCTCTTATTATTTATTCGGTCTTGTTTGTAGTACAACGTACGTAGAACTCGTAATTTTGAAATTGATCATAGGAATGCTGTTACAATTTCAATGCAAGTAGAAAATCTGTCCGCAAGCACCTAGCAGTGTGTTACGGCAGCTGTCCTTGCGGCAACTTGTCATTTGATAATGTAAAAATATGATCGGTAGGTACGCCTATTTTAATATTTTTAATACAAGCTTATTCAGAAATCATATGATAACTCGAATTAATTTAGGGATTCTAGGGGATTTGGAGTGTTAGAATATAGGTAAATTTATGACCGTCATTGGACCACGTGACTGACAACATTATCTTATTCGCAAAAATTTATTAACTTATATAATAAAGGTATTATATATATTTATTTATTAGTTGCATTTTAATTTTTGGTGCATTTATATGTTTAACTGACATTTAATTTTCTTGTGTTTGCAATGTGAATTTTATATAAATTTAAAACAACCATAACTAACACAAAAAATATTCTTAAATGGTACAATTTATTTTACACACCCTTATTGGGTTGAATGTGGTAATGAAGCAATTAAGGTTTATTTAAATCTTCACCATTTGATGTACCTACGTTTAAGCATTAAATGATTTTGAATTTGAAATTTGAATGTGAAAAATACTTACTTCGTTTTAATAACTAGGTACTTATTTATACCCTTTTCAAAATTTCTGAGTAAATTAGGTAAACGATTGAATTTATATTTTCTAGTGCTAGAATCACATCAAAAAAGCCATTGATCATCATTCATGTTTAAAGCAGTGATGGCTCAGTGGCATAGGCTATGGACTGCCGCGCAGCAGGTCCATGGTTCAAATCCCGCCGCGGGCTTGAGCTTCACCGCATGGTGGAAGGGCTTTTTGCGAATGCCCGCCTGGCTAGCGACCACCCTCAAGTTGAAAATCTGTCGCCAAGCACCTAACGGTGTGTTCCGGCAGCAGTCCTTGAGAGCCAGTGAAATTACAGGCACAAAAGACTTAACAACTATGTCTCAAGGTGACGGGCGCAGTGCAATTCATCACTTGAACGATGAACTGCACCTGTTATAGGCAGAGGTAACCGCTTAACATCAGGTGGACCTCGAAATACTCTCCGCTAGATTCCGCCACGTAGGTACTACGATTTGTATATATATATTTCATATACTTTCATACGCTATGTTGATTACTAGGCCCTCTGCCCCGACCTTTCGTCAACTAACGGCGTATTCCAGCAGCTGTCCTTGGGAACCAGTAATTGTAGGTTAGCCCGAACTTCGTTTTTGATGGCATCATCACTTGCCATCAGGTTAGATAGATGTCAAAAAATATCCAGCAATAAAAAAACAAACAAATCATAGCATTATTTACAAAAGTAAGGGATGATACTTAATTGCCCGAGGGCCCCACGTCCATTTTGTAATGAAAAAGACAAGAAAAAGCCAAAATTAGGAAATCTTCAAAATTCACACCAAATTTCAATTCTACCCTCAACGTTGGCAGCATGTTATACGTAGGTACATATAATATGTAATGATATACCCTCAAGTCATGGCTAAGATTGAGTAAGGCGATATACGTTGTTGGTAGCGACCTCGGTAGAGCATCACAATTACGAAATTAAAATATGGCCAGCGAATGCCTAGAGTTAGTTATCAAAAATTACCCAATGTTTTTTGGTGTCCTTTCGTCTTTCAGGTAGCGGCTAAAAACCAGCGCTGATTGGTTACCCAATTGGTTCAATGCTGAGCTGAAACCCTTTTAACATTATTTCTACGTGCGATTTATTTTGGAAAATCAGTTCCTAAATGTTATTTTGTTCTGTGTACACATTTATGTAATTTTTATTAATTGTGTGTTGAATAAATGTTTTTCATTTATTTTTATTTCATTTAATTACAAATGTTGTACAACCGACACAAAAAAGTTTTCCGCGATTTCATATCTACACACGATTCATTAAAAGACTTACTCGAATATCACTAGGTCTCACAGTACCGGGGCGTCAGTAATAAGTTATACGTTTATTAGTTTCTCTCGACCCAAACGTACTCGAACAGTATAGGAACATTAATGCTACCGCTTGCTACATATTCTACGAGGTAGCTTTTCCCATTCATTTTCTGTAATAAGCTTCAGTTTACGCGGGAAACCCTCCGAGATCGGTCCTGCGTCGCGCGTTTTCTTCTCGATTAAACGCGTGCGCGAAAAGTTAATACTCACGGATTCAAAGTTTTTTAGTTTATAAAGTGAATACCTGGATATTTTATCGTGCATATACATTATTTTACCTCATATAAATATTGATATTTCATGTGGTACATATTACTTCATATAAATATTGATATTTCGTGTGGTATTAGTGGGGACCTAAGTGCTAACATACTAAGACCAGTTATTTTTTTATTTAAAATGTAGCATCATACCATTTATAGTGCTGCTTATTGTGCGATATATATTCGAAATGGAGTCCGTAGTTTTTCTTCGTGAAAACGAAACCTACGATGAGTTTTTCAATCGCTGCAACAATGCCACTCATTTCGACTGCACCGAGGAAGAAATGCTGTGGTGGCTGATGGGATCAAGAAGGTTACCTTTGAAGGAGATAGTTCCTCTCAGCGTGGTTTTGCTGGTGATTTTCCTGACTGGAGTTGTCGGGAACATTTGCGTTTGCGTTGTGATTGTGAGGCATCCTGGATTACATACTGCTACGAACTATTACTTGTTCAGTTTGGCTGTCAGCGATTTGCTACTCTTGCTGTTCGGTAAGTGAATCTTATGAACGCAAAAATATTATTTCATGTTTTCTAATATTAGTAAAGTATAAAACAGTTTCTGTAAATAAAACGTATCTAGATTTTTGGGTAATATAAATGATACATCAAATTTCATTAAGACAAGATTAAGACAGAGAAACAATTTACAAGACAAGTATAAATTAATTAAAGAAGTAAAAAACACGACTGAAATTTATTTACGTTAAGTGTTTTATCGTTCCATTGAAATTAAAACTGCAAATTATATATACATATATATGCAATCACTTTTTAAAGCTCTTCGTTTTTGTACCTCATTCGAAGGCTTTGGAAATATATTTTTTTGTCTCGCAATATAGCGTATTAAATTCGCCAGTTTTTTGTTTTTTTTTATGCAGGTACCTAGTTTCGCTTGAGTTATTAAGCCAAATCTAATATATCATACATCAAAATCAATTAATCTGTTTAGAATGTATGGTGGAATAAAGAAACTCAGAAACATATATACATGAACACTGAAAACATAACACTCCTTTTCAGCTATCTTTCGCTTAGACTTCGACACGATGACTTGGGATGTTGCGATTCCAGCATCTTTGTGACTATTCTATAAAAAGAGAAAACTTAATAAATTGTCTTTCTCTTGAACGGTGGGGGGCTAGATAATGAAACCAATGTAGTGCAATAGTTTAGGTAAGTAATAGGTTTCGTTCAATCCAATGCTGAATTGAAGAGCTTTAAGACGCTGACAAGCGCTAAACAGCTTTACTTGAAAAGATTTTTAGCAAAATGTATTTAGTTTGCAGCAGTAAGAAAATTCCATTATAATATTATATATAATCTTGATCACATTGTCTAAGGTCAAGAAAAATCCCAAAAACGTTACCTTAAAATTTTCTCTATAGAATAAAATTGCAGTGTTTACTTTAAATTACCCTTGTAACGTAAATATCTTAATGGTTTACGTATGAATGTATATGAAAATATATATTAATAAAATAGCGCTCGTTTTTGAAGCGCTCGTAGCGAAGTTTGCTTAGCTATTCTGAATCGATCAGCAAAGTTAAGCAACGTCCGCCGCGGTCAGGAGTTGGATGGGTGACCGCTGGTGAGATTACTACTGAGCGCTTCCGTGCTTCGGAGGGCACGTTAAGCCATCGGTCCCGGTTGTTGTCTTAGGACGGCAGTCTTTACAGCATGGTGGTAGGGCACTTTGCTAATGCCCGCCTGGCTAGCTACCACCCTCAAGTTGAAAATCTGTCGCCAAGCACCTAACGGTGTGTTCCGGCAGCTGTCCTTGAGAGCCAGTAGTTCTAGGTTAGCCTGTACAACATCTTCGACCGAATCATCACTTACCATCAGGTGAGATAGTGGTCAAAGGCTAACCTATAAGGCATAAAAAAAAAAAAGCAAAACCTTATCAAGAGGGACACGCAAATTTACATTTTCGATTTACATTACTAGTTTTGTGTTATTAAGCTTACTGACGGTTTTTACCGCAACTGATTGCGATTTCACCATCGCTGCTTCTCTTTCACTCCAACGCAGTCCGGTAGTGACAATATTTCAGCTTTTGACAGCGTTTTAAATAGTACATTACTGTCGCGGTCTGTAATGATCGTTGGCAGCGATGATTATGGCCGGAAGACCACTGCGCCATCACCATTGGTGCCCGTCATGGAAAAGCTTGAATAAAGACCAGTGATCGAGGCCTATATAGTGTGGGCATCAAGGGCTCCAATGATGACCAAGCTTAAAAGACGAGAGTTTAGCTAAGCAATCATATAAGCTCGTGGCCATCATAATATGGCCAGAAGTGTATTGATTGCGGTTCAAGGTTTGTATAGAGCTTTACTCGAACAATGCAGGTAATTTAAATAAATTACCAAGAGCATTATTACAATTTTATTTAAATATCACGAAATTAATGGCACACAATAAGGAAAATTGCAAAAATGTTTTACCGAGCTATGCATTTGTCTCTTCAACTCGCTTTTAATAACAAAGGAGATGATGCTTGTACTGCCCATACCTATATAGCCAAATTCTGAATAAAATCTTTTTGCACCTGCCTATTTTTGAAATAAAACTCGGTAATAATGTATTTTCAAATGCATATATTCGAAGCATAATTAGCAAAATATATTAATTGGAAAATACATATGTTTTTAAATTAGATATAATGTATTTTACATATATATTCATACAATTTTTTTATAGTACATTATGATAAAGTGTGGTATGTTGATCATGATACATATAGCCAGGTGTTTAATGATCAGCATCCCACACGTGTTTTATACGTTTTTCAACCCACTTGCGAGGAACAAATAATATATAATAATTCGATAAGGAACTATTTATTTAACAATAGCGCTTTGATTTCGTTATTAAAAATGAACCTGACGGAAACACTGATGAACCTTAATTTTAATTACCTAACTATATCCATAGTACATTTGTTGATATATACCTAGTACTAGATACTTACAGTATAAATCGGAATATACTTTATCTTTATGATAGCAATAATAATCTGATTAAGGGCCTGTTTCAGAATGTTCGAGTAAGTTCCGGTTTTACTACCCAGAACATTTTTATTAAACAAAACACTATCTTTGCGTTTCACAGTCATCGATTTAGCCTATCCATCGGTTAAAGCTTGAATCGCGCTGCATGTTTACTGGCATTTTTATCATTCAGTTATTTATGTGTTGCATAGCAACCTGAAACTTTATTAGGACATTCTGAAACGGGCCCTAAGAATAGTAGTTTATGCAACTGTCATATAATAGAGGGTGTTAAAACATGAGTGTAGTTTTATGAAACGAGTCGCAGGCGAGTTTCAAAATAAGATTACACGATTGTTTTAATACCTTATTATATGCATTTGCATACACTACTTTATTTAATCTCACGGCTATACGCTTTTCTTGATTTTTTCTGGCAAAAGACTATTCGTCAGTTTCGTAGCTGTTTCTAGAATGTCAGGTGGAGTTACATTTTCATCAGTATCGTCGATGTTGCTTGGCATATAGATTTTCATACATATTTTTGCCGGCCGCTGCGTGCATGTATTTGGCCAGTACAGCAATTTCGATTTATCTCGAAGAAAGTTGTCAAAATAACGCTCACATTTCCAAGCATGTTTGAGAAAATGCTTTAATTTATTTTTTTAATTTTCTTAAAGAAGTATGTAAATAAAATATGCCAATAAAAGTCTGTATTTCATTTCATAATTAGAATATTACCGAATCAGATTATATAAAGTGTATAATTAAATCTTCTAAAGTTTTACTTAAGTAGGTTAGTAGGATTTGGTTTGTTTTTATATAAAACAAACTACAATCTCCTTGGTGAGAAGAGCGTTTTTTTGCCTATGTAAAACACAAGTGCGATAAAGTAGGAAAAAAAGCACGCGTGTGTAATAGACTACATTATGACACTAAAATCGGTGCATTTAAAGGCCCGTCACGAGTATGTTGAAAAAGCATATTATTGCATATTTTAAAACATACTATTATTACATTAACTTAGTTATCCGTCTGTCCGAACTTTAAAGTATAAAAAATACACTGAATATGAGTTAGCATGACGGATAGCCGAATACATAATCTAAAAATCCTCATACAGGAAACCTAGTTTTGTAACTTTTTTGTTTTTAATCTATTTTGAACGGTAATATATTAAAACTTTTTTGGTATTATGTGCCGGCATGAAACCCATGGCGTAGACGTCCACTTCCACTTGTCGGTTCATTTATAAAATGTTGTGTTGCTTGGTTTTTATTTTCCTGTCAGTTTGCATTTAACACTAAGACAAACAGATAACAGATATTTTTAAAGAACTGGCCAACTGTGATAAGGGCCTCCCTTTCTTATTCTTATTCGGTGTAATGCGGGGCCTGCAATGACGCTCCGCATGGGGGTGTATTGTGCATTTCCGCCTCCAACTACCCTAGGTATCCTAACTACATGGCCTTAGGTCACTGGCACAATCAGTCCAGTTGCACTGCGTGTTGTTCAGAGACAATGGGGTTTTTCCTGTCATGCAGTGATTGGTCTTAATCACGGTGCTTCGCCTAATTTCTTCTGTGACCTTATAATGTAGTACATGCTCCACACTCACATGGTTCCACGTAGCTACAGAACAAGAGATGACATGTTTATTGGTTTTATTCATAGCTTCAAATCCGCTACATTAATCAGCATTTTCAGTATATTTGTTGGCAAGAGGATATTATGGTACCTATATAACATAGAGAAATTTCAGATACCTAAGTAATCAGTTTTTGAGATTAGACGCCGTTAATAACTGATTTAAAATTTACAAATTTGCCGGCCTTATATTTTTTAATAAATAAATAATAATATAAATAAATTCGTAGTTTTTTGTAGTAATTGCCCTTTAGGTAAAGAAACCTTAAAACACAAAAAAATACGTTTACAGATGATGCTGAAAAGTCTTGTTTTGTCTCAATAGCGCGGCAGTGGAGGCGGCGCGGCGGCGGCAATCCGAGAGCGTGTATTAAATAATTCCTATACATTCGTCCGAAAATCAAGTCAACAGGAAAGTTCCGTCCATACTATTTTTTTCATCAATATATAGTACGCAGGATACGTTATTTTAAACTTCAGTAGGCAATCCTACATAGAAAGATAAGGGTAGGAAAATGATGACTTTATCCCTAACCTACGTAAGTGAAAGCGCAGACGGGTCACCTAGATTAAGGTCGAAAAAGTTGAGTTGATGCCAGAAATAAACAATAATAGTATCCTCACTTTATTCAAATGGACTCGGTTATAAAAGCTAGAGAATATATATAGTAAACTACCTACATATTCTGTAAATAGTTATGCCGCAAAAAGTGGTTTTGCGAGCGAGCGCAGTGGTAAGTGTGCGCAGGGCCGTTCTCTGGAACGCGTGGTCAACGCACACGTAGTGCTCCGGCACCGTATGATCATCGCTTTGACTCATTCTCACAACTAATAGCAATACTTGCGAGCTTGCCCCGATTCAAAGCGGCTATGCGGTGTTCTGTGGTTTGTGTCCTAGTCTATGGTTCCATACAAAGAACTGGGCTTGTGTTGAAAGCCCATTTGCACATGGCTGAATTTAGTGCACTGAATTCTTGCCGTTTTCACTTTGTCTAATTAGCTAGCTAACTCATAATAGCCATAGATTTGTACGTATTGCCCTTACATAGCTCCCTCATGGTGCCTTCGAAATAACAAAGAAAAATACTCGCTATGGCAGCACCAAACTCGTACGAATGTAATTCCTCATTAACAACCATGACAACCTTAGGCAGGATGCGCCATAATCCCCATGATTCGTTGGTGTCTTGAAGATTGCAGGTCTTCAGAAGACTGCTTGTATGGTATTTATCGTTTAGATGCAGTTCTAACAGCTATGGGGTGGCGGGGAGGGAGCCACATTTATAAAGGGGCATCCCGCGGAGTAAAAAATATACGTAAAGTTAAAACTTCAAAAATAATTAAGTGACTAAAACTGCTAATTATGTCAATTAACTAACATTTTATATATACTTACACGAAATTAACCATTATTATTTTGAAGCGCTAGTAGCGAAGTTTGCTTAGCCATTCTGAACCGATCAGCAAAGCTAAGCAACGTCCGCCTCGGTCATGACTTGGATGGGTGACCGCTGTGACATTACTACTGAGCGCTTCCGTGCTTCGGAGGGCACGTTAAGCCGTCGGTCCTGGTTGTTGTCTTAGAATGGCAGTCGTTATAGCATGGTGGTAGGGCATTTTGCGAATGCCCGCCTGGCTAGCTACCACCTTCAAGTAGAAAATCTGTCGCCAAGCACCTAACGGTGTGTTCCGGCAGCTGTCCTTGATAGTCAGTCATTCTAGGTTAGCCTGAACAACATCTTCGACCGCATCATCACTTACCATCAGGTGAGATAGCGGTATCAGCCGGATAGCCCACTACTGCACGCAGCTACCCCCAATATTGGGGGGATATCAGTACCCTAAAAAGTGTTGGTGCCCACCTTCTGGTGTGTTACCCTTAGTCGCCTCTTATAACAACCTCGCTGGGGGAGGGTCACATTATAGCCCGGCACCCCACAGGTGGTGAAATATATAAACATTTCTAAAATAAATATTATTAAACTATTACTTTGTTTACTTTTGGGGGAGGCCTTTGTTCAACAGTGGACGTCTTCCGGCTGATGATGATGATGATGAAACTATTACTAGTGTAGTATTGAAAACATACCTAAGTTCAGATTTATTTTTTTCTTTGCGGCTATTGCTACTCTAAACCATTCAGCGGCAAGTCATGTGAAAGAAAGAGCAAACGACGACGACGAGAATGGCGAATAACTGAAAGCATTCACCTAAAACAGTCTAAATTGCTTTACACTATTAATTATTAAGCGAACTAAAAAAGTAAGCAAATTAATTATGAAGCAGTGATAGCTCAGTGGCTTTGGCTATGGACTGCCGCGCAGCAGGTCCATGGTTCGAATCCCGCCGCGGGCTTGAGCTTCACCGTATGGTGGAAGGGTATTTTTGCGAATGCCCGCCTGGCTAGCGACCACCTTCAAGTTGAAAAACTGTCGCCAAGCACTTAACGGTGTGTTCCGGCAGCTGTCCTTGAGAGCCAGTCATTCTAGGTTAAGCCTGTTAACACCTTTGACCACACCATCACTTACCAGCACGTGAGATTGTGGTCAAAGGCTTACCTATCAGCAATAAAAAAAAAAAAAACATGGCTAAATTCAGCATGCTAACTGATTAAGACCGTCTGTGACAACTCTGCATGTCTAATAAGCGAGTCTTACAGTCTGAATGCATTTGGCTATATTCATCTTTTTTCATTTAGTGTACTGAATCAGCCATGTGGCTTTGAGCCTTTGATACATTAATGTCAATGATTAGTGTGCGTTAACCATTACGAAGATTGCTCGGGTAGAAACGAGACCTATATGTTTCACAATTTATTGCTAGCTCCAACAAACCGTAGTAATTTACAATTATCGATTGTTTTTAATCGATAAGAGAAGTTATAACCTAACATAAAACCTATATTATGTAAACGTTTTTACATGTTCAGCCTCAGCGAGCCTCCGTCGAGAAAAATTTAAAAGCAAACGACCTTTCTCTTTCCTTAATTTCCTTCTTCAAATATTTACCAATTTTTTTCAATTTCAGGAATGGCTTTGTTTCTATGTTTGCCTTTTTAGGAGCTATTCGCTTAATAAATTCTGTTTTTTTTTTCTTTTGTGTGTTTGGAAAATTCAAATACGTATCCACATTGATAACAAAAAATTGGGCCCGCCTAATGCTATGTGTTATAACCTCTGCCTATAATAGACGCAGTGCCACTGCCCCCATCATCTTGAGACATACAGTGTCCCTGTAATTTACTGACTCTCAAAGACTGCTGTTAAGACCGAAAATACTGTTAGGTACTTGGTTCCAGATTTTTTACCCGAGGGTGATAAGCTAACCAGTCGAGCATTTGAAAAATGATCTTCCATTTGAAGGCCAAGACGGTGGTAGGGATAAAACTATGAACCTGCAGTACTACGAGGGTGGATTGAAAAGTTCGCGGTCTAACACATAAATACTTGAACTATTTTAATGTAACTGACCTCATTCGATTTGCTTATTCTCTGGTTGTCACATTGTAAAATTTTATCGCAATAGCATTATCAGTTTTTAAATTAGACTGAATTTTGTGAGCCTAAGTGCAGCATTTTTAAAGAATGGAGAAAATTGAGCAACGTGCGGTCATCAAATACCTGTTTAAAAAAGAACTAACTCCAAAATAGATTCACGAAGACATGTCAACAACATTGGGGGAATCTGCTCCGTCGTATACGACTGTGAAAAAGTGGGTTGCTGAATTTAAACGCGGACGAGAGAGTATTGAAGATGACCCTCGCTCCGGCCGGCCTACGACGTCTACGACTGAAGAAAACATCGGGAAAATCTGTGATCTGATATTGGCAGATCGGAGATTGACCATCAGGGAGATTAGACACTATTGGCATCTCGTATGAACGAAAACAAAACATCATAGTCAATGAACTTGGATTTTCTAAGGTTTCTGCGCGGTGGGTACCCAGATTGCTTTCAGTTGAACAAAAACGAATACGGCTCACGATTTCTCGCGACTGTTTGGAAATGTTTGAGGCTGATCCACAAGATGATTTTGGCCAGATTTGTGACAATGGATGAAACCTGGATACACCACTACACCCCAGAGTCAAAACAGCAATCCAAGCAGTGGAAAAAACCTGATGAACCGACTCCAAAAATAGCCAAAGCAATTTTGTCAGCTGGCGAGGTGATGGCGTCAGTTTTTTGGGATGCTAAGGGTGTCATTATGGTGGACTACCTTGCAAAAGGTGAAACTATAAACTCGGCTTATTACTGCATCCTTTTACGTCGTTTGCGTGAAACAATTAAAGCGAAAAGGCCAGGATTACTCAGCAAGAAAGTGTTGTTTCATGCACGCGTTCACACGTCTGTTGAATCTATGGCTCAAATTCGCGACTGTGGCTTTGAATTACTGCCGCATCCCGCCTATTCCCCTGATTTGGCACCTTCAGACTTTCATTTATTCCCAAACCTAAAAAAACACCTTGGAGGTCAAAAATTTTCATCAAATGAGGAGGTCGAAGCTGCAGTGAGTGACTTTTTTGAAGGCCTCGAAGAAATTTTTTTTATGACTGGCATACAGGCGTTGGAAACCAGATGGAAGAAGTGCATTGAGTTAAGTGGAGATTACGTGGAAAAATAAAATTACTTTTGTTTATATTACAAATAGTTTTCTTGCTGAGGCCGCGAACTTTTCAATCCACCCTCGTACAATCCATAATTATGACATCTCGTCTATCATTGCTTCAAAGACAAAATATCTATATTATTATACAATAAAGTTATTTGTATTTGATTTTGTCTTAGGTTTGCGCGATTGTTACACATAGTAATTAAACAACTTTGAACGGTTTAAATCGCGTATATTTGTCATTATTTTTGTCCCGACGTTTCAAACACTTCGCAGTGATCGTGGTTACGGGGTGACTAATCGGTTTTATTTGTCACATGAGTTATTAAGAAATTATTTGGTCCACCGTCAGAGATTTTTATAGTATCATAACGTTTCCTATTCACGCAGTATTCGCTCACAGTGTCCAGAGGTCTTGCAGATTTGTGTCGGCCATGAGATTTAATTAATTTAATAACAGGATCACAAGCAGGTGGTACTTGCCAATCATCATCTCTATTGAAATTTGGGTACTTTTTGATTTCAATAGCCTCGCATTCTTGGCATAAACCGGGTCTCTCTGGCAAGGATTTGTGGGTTGTCGAACCAAATGTAGTGGTTGGATTTGTCCTGGGCATGTTCACAAACCGCAGACTTGGTCGAGCGTCTGTTATCTATTTGTATTTGTTAACGTAGATGGTTCTGGTCAGAAAACACAGATGGCTCTAATTTCTAAGAAACTTCGGTATTCCGAATTAAAAATAGTATTTTATCTATGTTTTGTCTTTGAGGTTCATGTCAATTTCAATTCAACAAATAAAAAGATGTTTGGTTAAGGGCCTGTTTCAGAAGGTTCGAGTAAGTTCCGGTTTTACTACCCAGAACATATTTATTAAACAAAACACTATCTTTGCGTTTCACAGTCATCGATTTAGCTTATCCATCGGTTAAAGCTTAAAACGCAAAGATAGTGTTTTATTTATTAAATTAGTTCTGCATGGGTAGAAAAACCAGAACTTACTCGAACATTCTGGAACAGGTTTAGTTTATCAACAAGAGCATGTTCATTTAGTTCCAACAGATTCATCCATTATATATAAAATTAATTTTGGAAATAAGTTTAAATTTTCTATCGAGTGACTTAAAACGAATCTTTATAGTATTATTATTTTTGCCATAATGTGATCAAAGTGTGAGGACTATGGCATACCCCTCCCTTAATGGGGAGGCTGTGTTCAGCAGTAGTCAACCAGGCTAATAAAGTAGGTTAAGATGTGATTTTAATTTTTTATTGTTACCTTTACGTATCACGCGGACTCGATATCGCCAATTTATGAATGAAACTCACATTTTATCGTTAAAATAACAAATATTTTTTAAATATTTTAAGAAAACAACAAATTACCAATTTAAAAAACACTTAAAAATATAATAATATATCCAATACAATTCCGCCTAATCTTCCTGTTAAGCCGACGTGACGTCACAAACCCCACGTAGCCAAACCGGAAGAATTTTCGACGCGTTTCGTATCTACACGAAGTATCCTTAGGAAGTCTTGACTCTACGAGCGCACGATCGAGAATGAATCTTAAAATATTTGTTGAATATTTGTTATTATTAAATATGGAATTCGCAAAGTAATGCCTGAAATTCATTATGTTATCGTTACCTATGATTCGCATGGATTTAGGTAACGTGAGTCTCAAAAAGTCATATTTTGAACATGTTTTTTTAGGAGTGAACGCCTTACATATGTATGTATATGAATAAAATATATAATATCTTACAGAATATGACATATGACTATGCCTGAGATGAAAACATGGTTCAATATATTACAAAATTACGAGGGGAGAAAATTATAGGTGGGTTATGCTCCGATCGCTAAGCTAACATGACCCATTTATTTATTTATTTATTCAATTAGTACCGCTTTCACGAAATACACTAATGATAATGATAATTATTAGAGAATTATATAAAATTAATGTCAAAAAATATAAATATGTCAAAAAAATAAAATTATCAAAATTGAGACAAAGAAATAACAAAAATAATAGTAATATATACAAATGTCAATGATAAAGAAAAATAATGGTTTTAATACAATAATTGCTATGTCACGACCTACCTAAATACACTCGATTGTTTCTGTGATGCGACAGACTCACAGTAATGTAAACAATCTTTCATTACAATGTTCCACACGCCCGCTAGCACATCACAATCGAGTTGAGCTTCGAGTAGAGCATTAAGTGCAGCAAGGGATCGCGGTATCGGGGAGGCCGCATGAGCCACCGTTCTACAACGTGGTACAGCAAACAATTTATGTTTCCTAGCCAGAAGATAGTTGTCGGTAGTATAGAGGCGGTATAACTGCTCGCTGAGGTCCGGTACATCAACCGTAACTCTAATTTGTCCTTTCGAACTTAACCATCGCATGGGGATGGAGCGACACCTTTAGTTCAATTTACGTTGTACTACAAAGACTAATTATTGCAATTAACTTTAAACTTGTTGGCAATAACGTGAGTGACGTGATCCTATATTTTTTTTTATGGCCATCACGCATGCTTCCCGTATTACATTACAAAATTACGAGGGGAAAATTATAGACACGTGCAAGATTTGAACCGGCGTCATTTAAAATGTGAGTTTCATTCATAAATTGGCGATATCGAGTCCGCGTGATACGTAAAGGTAACAATAAAAAATTAAAATCACATCTTAACCTACTTTATTAGCCTGATTGACTACTGCTGAACACAGCCTCCCCATCATCGATTTAGCCTATCCATCGGTTAAAGCTTGAAACATGCTGCATGCCAACTGTCATTTTTATTATTCAGTTATTTTATGTGTTGCATAGCCACCCGAAACTTTATTAGGACATTCTGAAACGGGCCCTAAGTATATGTAATTAACCACAATATATTTGCACCGTTCAAAAAAAAAAAACCATAATTTTCGTATGTTTTTTGTATTGCATTTGTCCAATATATATTTTTTATCTCGCAAGAGAGTTGAAAAAGTGCGTATGAAACTCATGTTGCTCATTATACACTCGGCTGATTTACGCCCTCGCCTACGGCTCGGACTGCAACCCACAGCCTCGTGTATACAACTTAGCTCACTTGTATCATATACTATTGAGTACCTGCACGTTATTTCAGTTTCGCTAAGTTAAAATCCCCGTAGGGTGTCAGGCTGGAATGTCAAATCGTCATCTCTTCCCATGGTTGTTGTAAGAGGCGACTAAGGGAAAATTACCGCAAGGTGGGCAGCAGCGCCTTCTGAGGAATTATTATCTCATACTGTGATCAAAGTGTGAGGACTATGGCATACCCCTCCCTTAATGGGGAGGCTGTGTTCAGCAGTAGTCAATCAGGCTAATAAAGTAGGTTAAGATGTGATTTTAATTTTTTATTGTTACCTTTACGTATCACGCGGACTCGATATCGCCAATTTATGAATGAAACTCACATTTAGAATGACGCCGGTTCAAATCTTGCACGTGTCTATAATTTTCCCCTCGTAATTTTGTAATGTAATACGGGAAGCATGCGAGTGTTTTATTTATTAAATTTGTTCTGGGTAGTAAAACCGGAACATACTCGAACATTTTGAAACAGGCCCTTAGCCTTAAACCTCTTAGTTGTTACTAGTCTGTAGAACCCGGTTAAATTGAAAATGCTCTGTTTACTCGCATATAATTTGGAGTTAGGTACTAACTTAACTTAGTAGGGATAAATTACCCGGTTAAATTGAAAATGCTCTATTTACTCGCATATAATTTGCAGTTAGGTACCAACTTAACTTGGTAGGAATAATTCTTTTACGCACTATTGTATAATATTATTATGCACGAGGGTGTTGTAGTTCAGTTTATGGCCATAAGAACGATATAATGATGCTCGCTTTACGAGCAAGGGTGTTGAAAAGTACATAAACAAACTATAGCAGTAAGTACTTACTACCTAAGATTTATGTATATAATTATTATTATTCTGGCTTGACATAAAATTTATTTTCATAAACTTAAGTGCTAAAAACTCATTTGACAAAATAGCCTCTCAAGCAGTTTCACAATTTATTGTATAAAATATTAAGACAAATTTTCGCAATTTAGGTAACGATCGGTGTAAAATGAAATTTAGGGAAGCCCTGAGTGTGATAAACGGTATTAAATACAGGGTCCTCTTCGTTAATTTAATATAAAATGTAGGGTCTAGCATATTAGATCCTAAATGAACTATGAGAGTCCTTTACACCTAAGCAGAGGTTGGTAATAAGTAAATTATGGTAAAGATAGCAAATCAAAGTGAAAAAATTTGATAGATGAAGAGGTTTTCCATTAGTTTAGCTTGTTAAATCCTAGAATTACTGACTGACAGGACAGTTGCCGGATAACACCGTTAGGTGCTTGGCGCCAATTTTTTTACTCCAAATGGGCATTGGCATTTTTCTTCACTCAAATAAAAAAAGAATCATCAAAATCGGTTCCCCAATCAAAAGCTCGGAGGTAACAAACATAAAAATAAAAAAATAAAAATACAGTCGAATTTTTTTTTTGAAGTCACTTAAATTTGTAGTCAAAATAATCACTGAACAACATCTTCGACCACATCATCACTCACCATCAGATGAGATAGTGGTCAAAGGCTAACTATCAGTCATAAAAAAAAACTTAAGAAGAAGGTCTTGGCATTGATGTCATGTTGTAAGTATATGTAATTTATATTTTATTTTACCAAAAAAAAGGCCAAGAAAAGGCGACTACAAACAATAAAATAATATTTCCCGAGTGCAGCATCGAGTGGGTTCGTACTCGTAAGTATTTAATATGAGAGATTTTCCTGACGTATATTTATGTAGGCAAATCCCTAGGTAAACTAGAGCTCTGAGGCTAAAGTCGAACTTTGAACCAACAAGAAAGTTCGCAAGTAAGACCACGAATAACCACAGGGTATTAAATTTGTAGGTATGAATAAGTTTGCACACATGAGACCTTGTCATAGTTGTCGCTATATATACCTATTTATTGTATGTATAGTATAGGGACTAAAATAATCATAGTGCGCGTTAGATTTGAAAGTTTAAAATAATTTGTGTATTAAACGCAATTTGATAATTTTCCTACATTAGTCTCGGTCGTGCGCTCGGTGAGTTAAGACCTCCTGAAGATGCTGCGTTTAGAAGCGGTACTAGTCGAATATTCTTCCGGTTAGGCTGCGTGGCGTTTGTGGCGTCACGTGGGTATAACAGGAAAATTAGGCGGAATTGTCACTAGATATAAATTTTTATATATTTTTAAGTGTTTCATTAAAATATTATTTAATGTTTTCTTAAGATACTTTTGAAAATATATTTGTTATTACTATCTTTGCGTTACACAGTCATCGCTTTAGCCTATCCATCGGTTAAAGCTGTATGTTAACATTAGTTATTTTATGTGTTGGTTAGCAACCCGAAACTTTATTAGGACATTCTGGAACGGACCCTAAAAATTATAAAGAATAAACTATCGGGTTTTAGACGCCGAATTATGATAATATGAAGTGCTTTAAAACCAATTCCACAAATATATATAACTTGCAGTTTTAATTTCATTGGAAAGATAAAACTATTAACGAAAATAAATAATTTCCAATTATTTTGAATTAAAAACCAAATTGACCGATTTCGGTAAAATCATCAAAGATACAAATAAGAATCATTAAAATCAATTCACAATGGGGTTTATTGTGTAGGAATAATACTGAAAAGAAAAATAAAAAGTTGAAGTAACCGCCTTCAAAAAAAGGAGGAAGTTCTTAATTCGACGATTCTTACCTCATATATCCTTCGACTGGGTGAACCGATTTCGCTGATTCTTTTTATATTAAAAGCTAGTGCTTTGCTGTTCGTTTGTGTGTGTGTTCCGTGTGGTCCCAATAAAATTTCATCAAAATCGGTCAAGTCGCTTTTGAGTACACTCCAAAACTGAAAAGTGTTTTCCTATCTTGACAGTGAAAGTAAATCGATCCCGTATGTAGCAATGGTCTCTAAAAAGGGTGAAAAGATATTTTTAACCGACTTCCAAAAAAGGAGGGGGTTCTCAATTCGTCTGTATTTTTTTTTTTTTTATATTTGTTACCTCAGATCTCTTGACTGGGTGTACTGATTTTGAAAATTCTTTTTTTTGTTTGAAAGCTGATGCTTGTCGTTTGGTCCCATTTTAAATTTTATCAAAATCGGTCAAGCCGTTTTTGAGTTACACTAAAATGATTGAAAAAAAATTTTTAACAAAAAATGGAACCGACTTCTACACCCAAAAGTGTGAAATAACATGTCGAAGTCGGTACCATGCGCACAATATTGTGATAGTAGGTACTTTTGTACCATCATGGTACCGACTTGAACAAGTTATTTCACACTTTTGGGTGTAGAAGTCGGTTCCATTTTATGTTAAATTTTTTTTTACCTCAAAATGGCACCAACTTCAACACTCAAAAGTGTGAAATAACTCCAATCACTGAAAAGTGTTTTTCTATCTTGATGATATAGTCATTGACAGAGAAATAAAATCGATCCCGTAAATAGCAATGGTCTCTAAAAAGGGTGAAAAGATATTTTTTACCTCAAAAAGGCACCAACTTCAACACTCATAAGTGTGAAATAACTCCAATCACTGAAAAGTGTTTTTTCTATCTTGATGATATAGTCATTGACAGTGAAAGAAAATCGATCCCGTAAGTAGCAATGGTCTCTAAATAGGGTGAAAAGATATTTTTTACCTCAAAATGGCACCAACTTCAACACTCATAAGTGTGAAATAACTCCAATCACCGAAAAGTGTTTTTTTCTATATTGATGATATAGTCATTGACAGTGAAAGAAAATCGATACCGTAAGTAGCAATGGTCTCTAAAAAGGGTGAAAAGATATTTTTTATCTCAAATTGGCACCGACTTCAACACTCAAAAGTGTGAAATAACTTGAAGTTTCTATTGCCGCCCTCGCTACGCTCGGTTTACTCTCTCGGTTTACTTTAACCTCTACGGTAATAATGTACTATTGCATTCGTTTCTTATTGTATTTAGTACGTTAGATCAACAAATTTAATTATTCAGTTAATAAAAATCAATGTTGTATGGTGTTTTGGAATTGTCGATGGTCTAATGTCGGATATGTTTGAAAATTATAAAAAATGGAAAAAAATGTTATATTAATATTTTTATGGCTGTAATCAGTTGAAAAGTGCCTACAAGCGTGTTGACTGTGTGTTGGTTAGTGTATCGGTCGCTAAATATTGCATATTTTTTTAAATTGGTTTAGATTTATTTTGCCGTAAATTTTTTTATAAACAAGTGAATGCCCGTTTGAGAAAAACTCATTTTTCTTCGGAAAAATGAGCGTTAGTTCGGATTTGTGGAGTGATCCTCCGGACGAACCTCCTGAGATCCTCATGGATCTTCAATCTTCTGGGGAGTCTCGTAAAAGACCCCGAGACAATATAATAGAAGACAGTTCAATCCCAAAAAAAACAATAGTGAATCCTGCATCTTCTACACAACATGTATACACTGTACCACAATTTCAACAGCCCAAAGACTTACGATTCGACGAAACAGACTTAGGCCCGTTTGTGGTTCATGTTACGAGGTTGGTTTCTGATCCTACTTCAGGCTCATCTATGAGACTCTTAAAATTAGCCCAAATGTTATACAATAATAAGGTATGTGGTATTACTGGTGAGGGAATTAAGTCTATTGGCCGTAATAAAGCGTCAATTGAATTTAAAACCGCTAATGATGGTAATAACTTTTTAAACGGATCATTCTTGTCCAGTAACAAATTTGAGGCAAAAATTCCTACGTTTCAAGTAACTCGGATGGGCATTATAAAAGAAATTCCAACTGAATGGTCCATGGAGGAGTTGGTAAACGCCTTACATTGCCCTCCTGGATGTGGTCCAGTCCTGAAAGCGCGAAGACTTAACCGAAAAACGTATGTTGACAACAAGCCTGTTTGGGTGCCCTCCCAGACAGTCTGCATAACTATGAAAGGCAGACTTATCCCCAAAAAAATATACTGCTTTAATGCCGCAATAGCCGTAGAGTCTTATCAACTCCCATCCATACAATGTTTGGCTTGCTGCAGATTTGGACATATCCAAACTGCGTGTCGTTCCAAAGTTCGATGCTTCAAATGTTCTCAACCACATTTAGGATCCTCATGTCCAACTATAGAAGCTGAAGCAACTTGTGTTTTCTGTTCCGGCAGGCACTTCGCTATCGACAAAAAATGTCCCGAACACGGGAGACAAAAAATTATTAAGTCATTGGTTTCCGACGAAAACATTTCTTACAATGAGGCAGCTGCTCGAGTTCCAACTGTGAATCGCCGCTTATATGCTGATATAGTCAGTTCCAATCCAGCTCCATCTCCCCAAAAATCTCAGAATGTATCTTATAGAAAAACAGTGATCACCCCTCAACGTCTTACTCCAGCACTAGGCAAATCTTATGACAAAGTTACTCATGATAACATAATTGGAACTCCATCTTCGTCCGTTGGCAACGGTTGTTGTCTGAAATCAGATAATTGTCCTCCTTCTCAATCTGAAAACCTTCTTGAGTTACTATCTTATACTCTTCTAAATATGATCTCTAAGTTTGATGATGCTTTACCGAACAATATCCTGCAGATTCTGCAAAAAATTTCCTCAGTTACAAACTCTCAACATGGATCGGTTCCTTCAATGGAATGTCAGGAGTGCCCGCCTCCGAAAGCCTGAACTAATTTATTTGATCAATAAGTATAAACCCGTCGTTGCGGCCATTTCTGAGACATGGTTTAAGCCTGACACCATTTTTCGGCTGCCTGGCTATGCCTGTTTCAGAGATGACCGTGACGACGGGTGGGCAGGTTGCGCCCTCCTCATAAAAAAAACTATTCCATACTCTCTTCTCCCTCTTCCACCTCACAGTTGTAACTTTCATGTTGTTGCTGTGAGATGTTCAGATATTTCTTTTGTTTCCATTTATATCCCTCACCCTAACGCTTCAATAATATCAGAACTGTCTCCTATATTTTCCTCTATTCCTCCTCCTGTAATCATCCTTGGTGATTTTAATTGTCATCATCCTATCTGGGGTTGTCCTGTGTCAGATTCTTTTTCATCCAATTTGATTGATTTAATGGATGATTATAATTTATGTCTTTTAAATGATGGCTCCCCTACACGTTCTGTTTCTCCTCTTCAAAATCCTAGTGCTGTAGACCTATCCTTTTCTTCTCCTTCTCTGGCTTCAGAATTGTTTTGGTCTGTTCTTCCAAATTCTCATGGGAGCGACCACTTTCCTATTCTCATTTCTACCTCATTTCAAAGTTCATCATCCCCTCCCTTACCACCTCTTCTAAAATACAGACTTGCCAATGCTGACTGGAACAAATTTTCATCCATTCTTGACTCCAAAGTTGCTGAACTTCCACCTGTCGATAATCATAATTATTTGCTACTTTATTCAAAATTTGTTGATGCTATTATTGAAACCGCAGATTCAATAATTCCTTTAAAAAAACCTTTCTCTGGTATTCCTTCCCCTCCTTGGTGGGATTCAGAATGTACTTCTGTTGTCAAAGAACGTAATAAGGCAGAGAAATATTTCAATGAAAATATTAGCATAGAGAATTATCTTCTTTTCAAAAAAGTTTTAGCCAGATCTATTAGGTTTTTATCGAAAAAAAAAAAAATTTCTTGGATAAAATTCTGTGAGAGTCTTTCACCCCGTTCCCTTTCTTCAATTGTTTGGCGGAAAATTAAAGCTTTTCGTAACTTTAGAAATGATCCCCGCCCGACTCCTACTAATGATACTTCTTGGTTAGAATCATTCATCGATAAATTAGCTCCTCCATTTGTTCCTTCCCAGGAATATAATTCTTCCACGCCTGTCAATTTTCCTTTTTCATCTATGGATGGTCCCTTTTTATTTGATGAACTTTGTACTACATTAAATCATCTCAAAGATTCTGCCCCAGGATCAGATGGGATTCCATATTCATTTATATGTCGTTCATCTACTGCTACCAAAATATATTTTCTGAGCTTAATTAACAAAATTTATGAAAATTGTAACTTTCCTGAAACCTGGAAACATCAAATAATAATTCCAATTTTAAAACCCGGTAAAGACCCATTAAGTCCGTTGTCATATAGGCCAATCGCATTATCATCAGTGATGATAAAAATCTTTGAAAACCTTCTTAAAATTAGGCTGGAATGGTTATTGGAACAACGGGAAATTTTATCGAAGTCTCAATTTGGATTTAGGAAAGGTTTTGGTACAACTCATAGTCTTAGTATATTCATGTCTGATATACGTATAGCTTTTTCTAGAAAAGAAAATTTAGTTGCAGTCTTTTTAGACATTACAGGTGCTTATGACAATGTTCTTATTCATGTCCTTAAACAAAAAATGATTCAGCTTAATTTGCCAGCGAGGATGACTCATGTTATATGTAGTCTCTTAATAGGTAGACTTATATCTGTCAGGTTCCAAAATACACTTTCTTCACCAAGGTTGATTTGGAAGGGTTTACCTCAAGGGTCTGTTTTGAGCCCTTTATTATATAATTTATACACTTATGACCTACATCAAAGTGTAGATTCATTTTGTGAAATACTGGAATATGCTGATGATATAGCTCTATATTATGCTTCTGGCTCTATGTCAGATTTGGTATCGCGTCTTAATACAGCTCTTATGTATCTCAATGAATGGTTAAAAAATCATGGACTATCCTTAGCTTCAGATAAAAGTAAAGTGGTATTTTTTTCTAGGAAGAAATTAATTCCTGATCTTCAAATTTATATAGGTGATTTTTGTCTTGATGTTAGTAATAAAGCAAAATTTTTAGGGCTTATTTTAGACTCTAAGTTATCAGGTTCTTGCCATATTGACTATATAAGAAATAAATGTGAAAAGAATATAAATATTCTTCGTGCTTTGTCTGGGGTTTGGTGGGGTTCACATCCATACAGTCAAAAACTTCTTTATAATGCCATCATTAGAAGCCATTTGGATTATGCTTCATTTCTCTTAGAACCATGCAGTAAAATCTCATTAAGATCCTTTGATTCAATCCAACACAAATGTCTTCGTATAATTTCTGGTGCTATGAAATCTTCTCCTATAAATGCTCTTCAAGTTGAATGTGTTGAAGCCCCTCTTTATCTTCGTCGACAATTACTCAGTGATCGTTTCTTTTTTCAAGCTGCTCAATTTTCTCTTCATCCAATTTTGAATAGACTTCACTGTCTTTCTATTCTATTTAGGTCTTCAGACTATTGGCGTAATAAAGACCCTTCTTGTCTTTTAAATTCTTTTAATAAATTATCAAGTATGCCTTTTTCGTTATATCAATTTCCTATACATCCTCTTTTTAGTTTTCCCTACGATTGTTTAATATATAGACCAAATATTCTCTTACATTTTGGTATTGACAAAGATTCCCCTGGAGCTGATAAAATTTTTCATGATACTATGAATCGTCAATGGCCGAATTGGATGGCTATATTCACCGATGCATCTAAGTTAACAGATAATGGATCGACTGGTTCTGCGGTTTGGATTCCTAAATTCAGGATAGTTCTGAGTCATAAATGTCCTCCTTATTCATCTGTATATTCTGGTGAATCAATCGCCTTATTAGAAGCCGTCAAATATGTAGAATCCCGTAAATTAAATAAATCTATAATATTTTCAGACTCTCTAAGTTGTTTGCAAGACATTAATAAATTCCCATTTAGATCTAAAGACCTCTTACACACCAACCTAAAAATTAGAGAAATCCTTTACAGATGCCACTCTTCTGGAATCGAGGTAGCCCTTGCCTGGATTCCAGGTCACTGTGGTATTGAGGGTAATGAAAATGCAGATTATTATGCTAAGCAAGCCGTTGAAATAGGCCTGGACACGTATTCAAAAGGATTTTCCAGAGACCTACGCACTTTAGCGGAAAGAAATCTTCGAGAAAAATGGTCTGAAATTTGGAATAGGACAAGAATGATTAAAGGTAGACATTATGGGGTCATTTAGCCAGATATACCTACTAAGCCATGGTTTTTTAAATATAAAAAGTCTAATAAAATGGTTACCTCTACAATAATCAGATCGCGCTTAGGACATGTTTGCTCACCAGTTTTCCTTTCCAAAATTAGGGTCAGGGACCATTCTCTTTGTGAATGTGGCCTTGAAGATGGAACATTAGATCATATTTTCTTTTGCTGTCCTAAGTTATCTTATTCTCTGTATGATGTTTTAAGTCCTGATATCCCTAGACCTGTTAACTTCAAATGTCTTCTCTCATATGTCTTTACACCGTTTATAAATATTTTATGTAATTTTATTAAGTCCAATAATATTCGTTTATAGATGTTATTATTAGTTTTTAAATACTTCTAAACCTTTATTTTTACTTTATTAGCTACATAATCCTAATTACTTTTTATTAATTAACCGCGCATTCTTTATTTAAACCGTACATTGGCCACACTCTGACACTGGCAGAAAAACGCCAAGCTGCGTTTAAAAGCCATCTAAAGAAGAAGAAGAAGAAGAAGAAGAAGAAGTATGGTGTTTTCGTTAGGTTTTTAATACTGCATTAAATTATTTTTAATATTGAACTCAGTGCGCCATTTTTGAATAAATAAATATTTATTTTCGTAAAAATATAAATCAATAATTATTTCTCGAAATGTTCATATATCATGTTCCTCGCAAGTGTGTTGAAAAACGTCATATGACACGCGTGCTATATCGCCTCGTGTGTAATGATCAACATCCCACAATATTTCATAGATAATGCTTATGCATTGATTCATAATGCTTATTATATTACATATATATTTTTGCTTAAAATTTTATCCCCCCTCCCATTTTTACCCCCTATATTTTCGAATTCGCAAAAGTCAAAATACTATGATTATTTATTATTATTTTAACTAAAGTATTAATTTTAGGTATATTTCTTTTCAATTATTTTTTTTATAGTTTTCCAGTACTGAGGTCAATGAATGAATAAGCTTCATTCTATTATCCATCACCATTTAACTAAAATTAAGTATAAGTACGAAAGATCTTATTCAATTTAAGGTTAAATCCAAATTAGTATAACAACTAAGAGCGATAACAGACATTTGATGTTTCTATTCTATTGCGGGTGATATTACGTCAAGATTTACTCCACTATAGTTTAGTTTCGTAACAGAATTACGACCATTATAATAATATTCTACGTCCTTTGCTACATTTTCAAACCATACTTGACTTTATATTGAAGTCTAGTTATCAGTATATATTTTCTCATTTAGACACTGTTCGATATGCGAACACTTCATAAATATGGAGCTGTGTGGACTGTATAATAATTAATGACGATGACGTGCTGAGCTAACGATCCAAACAAATAGACAACAGGCAAAGAAATCCACCACGTACCTTTAATACTTCCACGAACCGTCCCCAAGACAGGCTGGCTGGATGAGATTTCTTCTGAGTGATGTCGGTTTTGGAAGCTTCACACAAGCACAACACAAATAGGTTTTAATTCTGCGCGGCAGTAGTTCAATTCATTGCTCACGGAGCTAACAAAAAGAATCGTTCTTTTGGAAAAGGTACGTAGAATGCGACCCACGGGGCTGCTCGACGTAGACTGACAGACGTGTCTCTGTCATGTCAATTCTTTTCTGTCTCCATCCCAAGTGGAGGGTAGGACGCGAAAAACATCTCAGGCAGCGGCAAAAATCATTCACCACCCTCAAATCTAAATGTAAGGATCGAACAGACACCTTGTCCCAATATTTAAAAAAAAATTATAACTGGCTAAGTGCAAGTAGTGCTCGCTTCCATACGAATACAGAATGAACCAAAATCTTGTTTAGGGTTCCGTACTCAAAGGGTAAGTACGGCTATTACTGAGACTTCGCTGTCCATCCGTCCGTCCGTCTGTCACCAGGCTGTATCTCAAAAACAGTGATAGCTAGACAGTTGAAATTTTCACAGATGCTATAATAACAAATACTAAAAATAAAATTAAATAAATATTTAAGGGGGGACTCCCATACAACAAACTAAATTTTTAGACCGTTTCTTGCTCGATACTAATAACGGTGACAGGTAGACGCTATAACTTTTCACAGAATATTTAGTTTTATGTTGTGTTTAAATAAAATGAATTAAAATAAAATAAAATAAAATAAATAATTGAGGGGGGCCCTATACAATAAAAGAGATTTTAGCCGTTTATTTGCTTAATATAAAAATAATAAAAACAGGTAGAAACTTGATACATTCACCGAATATTTAGTTGTATATTTACTTTAAAAATAAACAATTAGTGAGATCACTATTTAGGGTTCGTACCTACCTAGGATAGGAACGCACCTACCCAGCTCAATCGGACACTGCGAAAAGTGTCTGTAACTTGCAAGATTAGGTTACAGATAATGGTACGCAACCCTTCGTGCGCGAGTCCCACTCGCACTTGGCTGGTATTTTTTTATCCAGTTACAGGGTGTTCGACCAACATAGGTACAGCTCATTTTGATTATTAGCTGCTAATAATAATCGGGTAGATATTGAACGTTAATCGTACCAAGTTTAACGCTTGTACCTACTCGTATTTACTATCGTTTTTACGATAGATCAAAAACAAATACACGTTTTTTGAATTAACTCGCCAAATAATCTTCTACTTACGATATCTGAGCACAGGACAAGTTCTATGACGGATCATTTTCCAATAACGTTGTACGTGTATTGAACGTTGCCGCTGGAAATTAAACGTGCACTCTGTATATATGTCTTCAAAAAATCAGATAAAACTCACTACCTTTCTTAATAACTACTACCTCTTTGTTTTATTTTATGCCTGATAGGTTAGCCTTTGACCACTATCTCACCTGATGGTAAGTGATGATGTGGTCGAAGATGTTGTTCAGACTAACCTATAACTACTGGCTCTCAAACACAGCTGCAGGAACACACCTTTAGGTGCTTGGCGACAGATTTTCTACTTGAGGGTGGTAGTTAGCCAGGCGGGAATTCGCAAAATGACCTACCACCATGCTATAACGACTGCCACCCTAAGACAACAACCGGGACCGACGGCTTAACTTGCCCTCCGAAGCACGGAAGCGCTCAGTAGTAATGTCACCAGCGGTCACCCATCCAACTCATGACCGAGGCGGATGTTGCTTAGCTTTTCTGATCGTTTCAAAATGGCTAAGCATGGCACTTCGCTACGAGCGCTTCAATATATAAAATTGATTACATTTTTATGTGCTGTTTATGATTCAAATCACTGCAAATATAAATCGTGTATTTTGGTTTATTGAACTGATTTTGAATGTATATAATGCAGGTTATTTACGTTTTATTTATTTTTGTACGATTATTTCATGTGTTGGATGGTATTATTTATCACGTACTTTTATTAGTTTTGTAATAGATTGACCTTCGTCCATATCTAATTTTATCCCTTTGTAAGTAATGGGTTGTCTGGAAGAGATCGCTCTCAGCGATAAGACCGCCTATTGTCACACCTACTCCTACTTTTTAAGTTTTATGTTGGTAAATTTGTATTGTGTCAATAAAGTGTTATCTATATATTCAACTCCGCTTTTGTTTTAACTTTTTGTTATTACGAGTATAGTTTGTTGGCAATCCTCCTTACCAACACAATACTCTGTGAACATTTCAATTGGCTACCTGTTACGGTTCCAAAGATACAGCCTTTTATAGATCGGACGAACGGACGGACAGACAAGGGTTAGTAACAGGTTCTCGTTATTATGGACCCTTAAAAATACAGTGCTTGGTGAAAGCCTTGCAAACAAAGCAATTTTGCCGATACAAAATAATATATTGGGTCGTTTTAATATTTTTATTTCTGTAATAACGCATTCACTGTGGATTACATTACAAAATGTCAAATTTACGAGAAGAAAATATAATCCCGCACATGACTTTCACTTTTCCTTTCGTGAATGTCATTTTGTAATTATGTGTCGTGTCAAATCCGAATATAAAATTAATATTAAACCATCCTGATAACTTTTCTAAGCCTGTAATAATTAGTTCGTAATACTTTGTGTAATTTTCGCGCGAATTTTGGAAAAAAGTGTTAACGTAATTGCAACTTTACAGAGCGTGCTGATGAGATCCTAATATCAAAGGCAGTTTTTTTTCATTTTCTTACTCGCGGACAATAAGTTGATAATATAGAAGCGGCCCTTAGGCTGTTCTTACATCAGAATTGTGTGAGGTAAATAAACGGTAAAGTGGACAAAAGCTAACTACGAAACTATTTGACCGTTTTCACCAAAGTTAAGGAGTGTATGGGGCGGATAACATGTACTTAGTAGTGATAGCTCAGTGGCAAAGGCTATGGACTCTCGCGCATATGGTCCATGGTTTGAATCGCGCCACAGGTTTGAGCATTTATCTCATAGCGGTAGTGCATCTTGTAAATATCCACCGAAGTAGTACAACCCTCATTTAGCTTTTTTTACTAAAAATTAAACAGACTTCAACACTTAAATGTGAAATAACTCGTTGAAGTCGGTATACCATGATAGTTCAAAAGTATCTATTATCACAATATTGTGCGTATGGTACCGAGTTCGACAAGTCATTTCACACTTTTAAGCGTGGAAGTCAGTTTAAAATATTTGTTAAAAAAAAATATTTTTAGAGACCCTTACTACATACGGGATTGATTGTCATTCACTGTTAATGACTATATCATCTGGATAGGAGAAACCTTTTCAGTTATTGGAGTGTAAATTAAAAAGTGACTTTACCGATTTTGTTGAAAGTTAAGTGGAATCACACGGAAAGCACAAGCTTTCAAATACAAAAGGAATCGTCAAATTCGGTTCACTTAGTCGAAAGTTCTGAGGTAACAAACATACAAAAACAACGCGTCGAATTGAGAACCTGTTATGGAAGTCGGTTAAAAATAAGTTGCTTCGAGTTTAAGCTAGTTAACATCTTCGACCATATCATCTATTAATACCAAACAAGATTATTGTCAATGGCTTAGCAATAACAATAATAATAATATAGTTATAAAAATAAGGGTTATATGCATTTAGTTACGCAACTTGAGCTAAGCGATGCGTGATCGCTAGTAGTAGAGTAGTAAGCTATACATATAGCACAGTCCTGTGACTCGAGCACCCTAGCTCAAATCTATAGCTCCCACATCCTTTCATATATATCTTCGTTAGGACCATTACCGCATGTTCCAAGCTAAGCTATTCAATGGAAACCAAGCGATACTATTGGTAGGTTGACACACACCCAAAACTTAGCAACGTAGCTCATGTCTGCTGAAGAAGCAACGCATTTGATTTTAAAAGCAATCTACCGTCGCAAAAAGTATACAAAAAAGAATCATCAGATTCTTGAATAAGTTTCCAACATACATTCTCTGTAGCGCTAAAACTTTCTCGAGTTCAAAGTTTGTTCGTGAAATCAAGTTTCGTTAAGTTGCTTAACAAAACTCGTATCTCCTAAACAACATTGATGGTTTTCACAAACTGTGATGGTAAAGCTTAGTATCTTTAATTGGTACATACGATTTTGATATAGTAGTACGGTGTATATATAAAACATATTGTTAGGGTTCCATAGTCCTGACAAGGAACCCTTATAGTTTCGTCATATCTGTCGTCATTGTCCGTCATATCGTTTTGCTAAGAAACCGTTAGTACTAGGAAGCTGTAATTTCGTATGGATATGTAAATCAATTACGCTGACAAAGTGGTAAAATAAAATTTTGAAATTTTTTTTTATACATGTGATGTGGGGATGAATTTTTTTTTAGTCGTCTATCTCTTCGTGTATGGTATGGTTGAATAGGTCTTTTAAAATGACGTAGGGGTTGCCAATACTGTTTTCCGATTAAATGCTCCATTTACGAATTATCAAACTTCAAAGTGCAAATTTTTGTTCCAGCTGGGCGCCCCCTCCCCCTCTAAAAGCCGATAGTGCGTTTCATGAACTTTAAAGGAAAAGTATAGTGGTTGGGATAACTTTATTATTTTAGCAGTAATAGTCGTTAAACTTGGTGTTGGATAATTTTGTACCAAATATAAAATTTATAGAATAAATCCGTTAAAGTGATTAAGATGAAGTAGTTTGTTGTTTATAAGGGGTAAAGACTGGCATTGAAAATTTAATCAAATATAAAAAATTCTTAAAACAAATACTATGCCCTATATCATACATAATATACTAGCTTTCCAGCCGCGGCTCCACCCGCGCGTGTTGCAGTTATCGCGCAAAACTATTAATCTCTTTTTGCACAGTTGGATAAAAACTATCCTATGTCCTTTCCCGGGTCTCAAACTATTTTCATGCCAATTTTCATCCAAAATGGTCCAGTAAATTTTAACTTTATTCGTTGTACACAAAAATACAAATCGTTCCTCTTTATAATATTAGAATAGATATGGATATGACAGTACAAATATTCGACTTATTTAGGTATATATATTTTTGGACCTCATCCTCGCCGTACACTAGAAGTGTTTGCTGACTGTACCTGTCGTACCAAGGTCATCGATCACTTCATTTCACACATCATCAATTTGCCGATTCTATTACTCTTCAATCGTGTAGTTATATATTTCTTATCATAAAAAAGGAGCTATGCTATGCCGTAGCATGGTCGTAGCACAGTTCTGCCATGACTGAGCACTTCTTATGGATTATAAATCTAGCAAACATTTCGCTCGTAGCACAACTGTGCTACGACCATGCTGCGGCGTAGCGTAGCTTCTTTTTTATGAGTTCGTTGATAAATCTTTCAAGCTGCTTTAATAGTGATAGCAAAAACTATGGACTGTCACCTAGGGGGTCCAGGGTTCGAGTCTTAGTGCTGGCTTGAGATTTTCTGCATGGCGCTATAGGGAATAAATTTTCTTGTGGATATTTTACAACATACCAGTAAGATATATGCATGGTTCTCTCTGCTAGAAACCTGTTTTGAAATAATGTATTTGAATCGACTATACAAGACTTACCTAACTTTAAATAGACTCTACAAATAACAATAGCTCTTCTAGAAGTGACTCATTGTCTGACGACACTATAATAATTTTGCTCCCAGGCTGTAAACTTAACGATAACAGAGATAAATTTAGAAACTTACTTTATACAAACTAAAACCAGTGGCTGCAAAATAGAGACAACGATAAATGGATATTTTGTTTGTTGAAACCAAATAATACTGTGAAGCTTTTTCTAAATCATATAATAAATATTATAAACGTAATAGTATACACTAAATCCACATGACACCCCGCAGTTGGCTAGAAATTATTTTACCGCTGTATTTAGTACTCTTTTTGTTTTTTTCAGTAAAATTGTTCATGATATGTGTGGTGATTTTTTCACCACACATTTTTTGTGTGGTGATTCAGTAAGCTTGTATGATCAAGATTAAAATACAACATAGTCAACATATATGTAGCTCTGATGATTTTTAACACTATAGATGAGTTTTCAATAAGAGGACGATAAACTTGAAATTTTTATATTTCAATGTGACTATCGTATTTAACTGAGTTATATAAAAGCACATGCTAATTACGTATATTAAAGGAAATTTTGTCTAGTTTCTGAATATGTAGATTGCAGATAAAAGTAGTTCTATTGTTCAGTTGCTTAGAAAGCAACTGAGTAATAGAGCTAATTGACACCAGGCTAAGCATATTTTCGTGTAATTTGACACGTATCACTTCGCTACGCCACTTGTAAACTGCGCTTACCACTTTGTTATTCATTAGATCAAACTAATCTTACACCACATACTCATATATACAAAATAAAAGACTGACAAGTCCGTGTGGAGGCCCGAGCTCGGCGCTGTGCTCAATCGTGACTCCCAGACGAAGAACTATAAGTTCGAAACTAGTCGGAGCCATATCCGGATATTTTTAGAGAAATCAGTACCTGTTTATTTGGTAAAATCATTGTTCCTTACTCATTGGTATATGCCATGCTGTCAGCGTGCGTTGATATGCTTCTATTTCAATGGCAATTTGATTGAATCAAAAACTCGCTGGCAACGAGCTGTTAGGGATTCCCCAGGTGGGCTGACGTTGACTAGGGAGGCAGAAGATCCCGGACAAGACCATATACCCTGAACAAGAAGCGGGTACCAGAACCCTGGACATCCAACACTACGACCCAACTGTTCTGACAACAGCCGGCGAAGAACTGCCCGAAGACGCGTCCGTGCAGAGCACATCGTTCCGTGCGAAGGAGTTACCGAGCTGTTAATTTGGAAGCCAGTTATAATAAACTAGCAAAAAGCTCGCCACAATTGACTATAATCAAGCTACAGATTTATAGATTTAAGTGATAAAACTAGCAAACTACCTGCCAGCTGCGCGCCCCCACTGGCTTTTTTTACTACATATTTACGAAAAGAAAAAGTTTCCATATTGGTTAACTTTTTTGGTAGATCTAACTTTCTATGTAGAATTTTTACACCCCAATACGGCCCGCTCAAAGAGAAATATTTTAAAATTTTGCCTGACTTCCGGTACCAATAACGATGGAACGCAACTAAATAAAAGAAGATCTTTGCTCTCCCTGTTGGCATGTTTTTTGACACGCGAAGTACATACAGTCACGTCACCTTAACTATATATAGGTCCGAGATACATACAATATAGAAATACCTACGAGTTATTAAAAGAACATGATAATTTACTCGTATTATCAAAGTTTATTACTACACTTGTATTTGCATGTCATGTATGTGAAACTTTGAGCGAGATATTCTTTTACAAGCTCACGAAACTTTCGTCGTCCTAACTTTTTGCAACTTAGCTACATTATACTTACCGCAAAGAACTTGCTTCTCACAGGACTTTTTTATATAGCTGATAGGCTAGCCTTCGAACAGTATCTCAACTGATGGTAAATGATGATATTTTCAAAGATGTTTGTTCAGGCTAACCTATAATTGCCCCGTGGGGTGCCAGGTTAGAATTGCACCTTCCCATATCATCGCGTGGATGTCGTAAGAGGCAACTAAGGGAAAAATACTGGAAGGTGGGTAGCAGCGCCTTCTAAAGAACTGCCAACTTACACTGCGATCCCCAAGATGCCTGCCAAGCGTGGGAATTATGGCAAGTACCCCCTTAAAAGGGGAGGCTATGTTCTGCAGTAGACGATCCGGCTGTTACAGTAACCCAGAATTTCTGGCTCTCAAGGACAGCTGCCGGAACACAGTGCTTGGTGTTTGGCGGTAGATTTTCTACTTGATGGTGGAAGCTAACCAGGTTGGCATTCGTAAAATGCCTTACAATCATGCTATATCATCTCCCATCATAAGACAACAACCAGGACTGATGGCTTTACGTGCCCTCCGAAGCACGGAAGAGCTCAGTAATGTCACTAGCAGTCACCCATCCAAGTTATGACCGCAGCGGGAGTCGCTTAATTTAGCTGATCGGTTTAGAATAGCTAAGCAAACTTCGCTACGAGCGCTTCAAAGGCTCCCGGCAATTTCGTACTTTATATAATAAGTAATACTATTCAGTTGTGTCTGCGCTGCGCTTTTCAAATAATCATTTTAAAACTATATTACGAGTAAATTGCTTCGGGGGGTTCGTCGATCGTCGATCAGGTTTGTAAAGTAATATAAGAATATTAGATTTTTTAAATAGGTATTTGTTGTGCGAATTTGCTTTTGGGGCGAGTGCAGACTTTAAATAAAAAGTGGCCAAGCAAGCGAGGTAGTCTAAAATTTAATAGAATGTATTATATTAAATTACGAGTACTAAGCGCAGGGAAGAATTTAAAGGCACTAAAAAATTGTTCTCCCATGAAACATACTGAGTTTTGTACCTCTGTAGTGTAGTGTACAGTATCAGCCGTAGATCACCACCTCCTCCATCAAAGAGAGGGTTCATAATCCTCACACTTGGCAGGCAGTTATTTAGAAGGTGCTACTGCCCACCGGTATTTTACCCTTATTGGCTTCTTACGACACCCACGGGTAGATATGGAGGATGACATTCTAGTCCGGCACCCCAAGGGCGTTGTAGAAAATTAGTATCCCGCTATTTCGTTTCAATTTTTTTTAATATAATTTACGTCTACTGCATGCTTTATGTCCTTGTCATTATTCATTTAAACGTATCATATACAATGGAAGAGTAGCTGTGTGCATGATGTGCGCGTAAAATTTTCTCCATATTATATTGTCGTGATATTAGATCCGTACCATATGATCCTGTTCTATATAAATCGATGGTTATAATATATGGTGGGAACCAGGAACCCATTTGTATTTATATAAATTAAATTATACTATGAGTGTCTTCTATTTAAGATCTTATTGGCGGACCCACTTTCCACGATCACATAACAAATATCACAAAATAATCTTTTCGACGTCTCAGGTACGTTCTATGTACACGCGACTTCCGTATCCAACGCGTCATCAGGCTACTAATTACAACTCTTGTCAGAAGTCATTTGGAGTATAGCGCGGTTGTCAGGAACCTACACCATGTCGCATACACCTTGATACTCAAAAAGGTTCAAGCTTTCCTGCGGTATTTGTCTATCGCGAAGCACCTAACGGTGTGTTCCGGCAACTGTCCTTGAGAGCCAGTAATTCTAGGCTAGCCTGAACGACTTCTTCGACCACATCATCACTTATCATCAGATGAGATAGTGGTCAAAGATTAGCCATCAGCAATTTAAAAAAAAGTGTACAAGAGGCAATATGGGTATCATCCATTCCTTTACCCCACCAGTTTTCTTGTTGTCATTTAAGTTTTAATTAGATGGAGGTCGGAAGGTCGTTTAAACAGCTTTCAACTACTTCTAAAATATTGAGAGGGGTTATTGACTTTCCTGAATTATAAAACATAATGTGTAGCTTCTTTGTACCTGATGAATTCATAAAACGCTGGTCTAGTTGTAGGAACAAGTTGTTTGCTGTCCTGGACCGTGGCACTGTGGCGCGCTCTAGAGTGCCGTGACCTAGACATTTTATAAATTATTTTCACTTTCAGTTCAAATTGTGTTCTGTTTTTAATATATTGATCTTTACGTTTATGATATCAACTATAATTTTTAACATGGTATATAACTAGTATTTTATTTTTAACGTATAAAATGAATATAACTTATATTCCATATTAAAAAATAAGCAATTTGATCTATACTGTAACAGCCTCCTCTTTTAAGAGGGTATTTGCTATAATCCTCGCGCTTGGCAGGCGTCTTGAGGATCGCAGTGTAAGTTGGCAGTACTTTAGAAGGCGCTGCTGCCCACCTTCCAGTATTTCTTCCTTAGTCGCCTCTTACGATACCCACGCGAAGATATGGGGAGGTGCAATTCTGACCCGGCACCCCACGGGGCAACAGGTTTAATTTAAATATAATTATTCTGATTTGTATCTCTAAGAGTAACTATTTCAAAATTATTATTTTACATTAACTTTTTACACATTTTATTTTTGAAATCTAGTTTATTGTGATTGTCTTGATCGGTTCAATGTATGTATAATTTTATCAGTGGTAGGCTAGTTTTGTAATTGGCATTGCCGTTATGTAATAAATAAATATACATATATCTATATGGAACTATATATATAAATGTACACCAATGCAGGTAAAGTTTCTAAATGATAATCTAATAAAGTGATATTAAATAGAACTAAAGTCCAGTGAACGATATTAAAATGAAATTCAGTGAAATTATTTTTTTGCACAAATTAAACGCACTGGGGTCATCCTCGTTAGTAATAATTCGCAATCAATCTAAGAAGACAAAACTTCAAAATATATTTTTTTATAGCTGAGAAGTTAAACCTTTGACTACTATCTCACCTGATGGTAAGGGACGATGTGGTCGAAGATATTGTTCAGGCTAGCCTAGTATTACTGGCTCTAAAGCACAGGTGCCGGAATACACTGTAAGGTTCATCCAGGCGGGCTTTCGCAAAATACCCTACCACCATACTATGGTGACTGTCATTCTAAGACAACCACCGGGACCGACGGCTTAACGTGCCCTCCGAAGCACGGAAGCGCTCAGTAGTAGTCACTAGCGGTCACCCATCCAAGTCATGACCGCGGCGGACGTTGCTTAACTTAGCTGATCGGTTAAGAAAGGCTAAGAAAACTTCGCTACGAGCGCTTCTTTGTGCTTGGCGACAGATTTTCTACTTGAGAGTGGTAGTTAGCCAGGCGAGCATTTACAAAATGCCGTTCCATCATGCGGTGAAACTCAAACCAGCGGTGGAGATCGAATCTGTGGCACGGCAGCCCGTAGCTACAAGCGATCGGCCATCATTGCTTCAAAATATGATACATGAGTTTCAAATTAACTAAGTCCTGGTAATTGAAAGATTAACCTAAAACTATTAAACAAAGCGGAAATTGGGAAAACTTCAAAGTAGCGATTATACGACCTATTTTGGATAATCTTAGGATGCAATCAATTATTAGTCAATCAATTATCTTCTGAATCTTTTGCTATTGCTGTAAGGGTCATAGTCGGCTGCTTTCCGATATTTAACCATGGATTCATGTGTTTTATCTCCTTGTTGCAGGTCTGCCCAACGATCTATCAGTTTATTGGCATCAGTACCCCTACAGTTTGGGGATTGTATTCTGCAAATTGAGAGCATTGATATCTGAAGCGTGAGTACCTATATACATACTGTATTAGCCGGATTGTCCTCTGCCGAACAGAGACTCCCCCATTATCGAGAGGATAATCCCACGTTTGGCAGGCGGCCTGGGCATCGTAGTGTAGGATAGTAATTTCTCAGAAAGCGCCGCTGCCCAACTTCCAGTATTTTATCCGTATTCGCCTCATACGAAACCCACGGGAAGAGATTTCTGGTCCGTCACCCTACACATGTGGCAGGGATAATATACTGCTGAACTCAAAACTATAGACTGTGTATAGTTCTGAGTTCAATTTGAACTATTCAATTACTCTTAACTTAGAGTTAAATTTGATAACAATTTAATGGATATAATATTTACATCACCTCAAGAGTTATCAAGGGTTGCCAAGATACAGGCTGCGCCTAGTTTGGAACCCATTGCCTAAACATGTATGAATATATAAGTATGTTTATTAGGATTATATAGATTAGAACTAGGAATATTACTAGAATAAATGCTCACATAACAGCTGTTAGACCGCAGCGGTCAAAGAAAATGAGTTCTATTTGAGTCCACAGCTTAGTCACAATTTGGAAAAATATATCAAACACGTACGAAAAGTCCTTTGCTCTATGATTTCCCTATATACAGGGTGGAAACTTTCAGCGGGGCAGTAAGGGGAACTACCTTATGCGTTGCAGCTACTCGGAAATGGTCTTAGGAGACTATACATTATTTTTTACCGAATCTAGATCCCCATTAACAGATTATAAAAAAAATTACAGTTAGCATGAAAATAGCCATTTTACACAAAAACATTTTTTGATGCCAATCGATGCTGTTTCTAATACTGATCAAAAACTTCTATGCGACAAACCATCGTTGGAGTACTCGAAAAGTCACAAATTGCAAAAAATTGTTCCCTTACATTTTGTAAAGAATTTGTGTGACTGAAATACAAAAAATAAAATAAAAGACAAATGATCACGTAGAATTTTACACATATCAAAAAGAAAGCGTATCAATTTTCTTTTTTTATTAACTAACATAACTTGATGATGTTACACTTATTTATAATCTTGCAGTTTCTTGCCCTACGATATCAAGTACTCGAAGTGACCGACATTTTGGCGAATACATAAATGATTCGTTTCTGTACCGACCTCGTGGCTGCTGACAACTTATTTGTATGATTTCCATACAAAATTGTGGTTAGTGAGTCTTTAAGTTCTTGAACACTATCGTACTCCTTTTTGTAAACCTCAGTTTTCAGGTAGCCCCACAAAAAGAAATCTAGAGGCGTCAGATCTGGACTACGCGCTGGTCAAGAATTTTGAATTGTTTTAAACTTATCTTTTTATTCAGTCAAGAAAAAGATCTCAAACGTCACAAAATTTTCATAGAAAATGTACGGTAAAAGTTTTTTTCAATTTGTGACTTTTTGAGTACTCCAACGATGGTTGGTCCGATAGAAGTTTTTGATCAGTATTAGAAACAGGATCGATTGGCATCAAAAAATGTTTTTGTGTAAAATGGCTATTTTCTTGCTTACGGTATTTTTTTTTGAAAATCTTTAAATGGGGATCAGATTTCCATAAAGAAATATGGATAGTCTCCTAAGACCATTTCCGAGTAGCTGCAACGGATAAGGTACTTCCCCTTACTGCCCCGCTGAAAGTTTCCACCCTGTATATTTTTTTTAAATCCTGAAAAAAATAGTGGCACGTGTGACCTTTACAAATAAACATGTAAAGAAGAGTAACTCTTATAGATTTACAGCATTAATTTCAAATTCATCAAGGTCAAAATGATAGTAAACAAAAATAGTCCAAAAGATAAGCCGAGAAAAGGAAAATTATCAAATATAAACGGGCGCACAGTCAACAAGTTCACAAGATGGCGAATGAAAGACTGCGCAGAGTGCGCAGTGTGCGCGTGGGCGTCTCTGAGCAGTACTGTCGTTATTTACGGCTTTGAGCTCCAAGCTCATAATTTTTGTAAAAATCACTACACAGCTGATGAAATTCAGTAATTAATTGATCTGAACACTAGTATTTATATAAATAAAACCGGTCAAGTGCGAATCGGCCTTAAAAAATATTTTGGTCGTTTAAATTTTTCGTTAACTAACTATTAATAGTCTATGGAAAATATGACAAAATCGTTATGCACAGAATTTAGCCGCGTGGGCGGTACCAATCAATGAAAAATGTTTAATTACCGTCAGAATATTTCGATCGTTAAAAAATAGAGGACTTCATGGGCGTGAACTGTCAAAACGGGCCTTTTATTTTGTGTTAACTTTACGTATATATATTGCAAAATTTTCAATAGCGAGGCCTTAGCCAATAGTCAGAAGCAAGGTTTGATTTTTGCGGCTCAGGTTCTCTTAGTGGTTTAACCTATTGTTTAACCTACGGCTTAAGAATACATGGTATGTTGTCGTCGGTTATACGATTTAGAAGAATAACGCGATGAATCAGCAGCACTCACGTACCTGGGGTATAATGCTGCGTGCACAACAGGTTATTCTACCGCCTATCTAGCCTTACCATATATCCTACATACAAACAAATGACAGAATTTCCAAAGTAAGTTAAAGACGAGTCATGAGGCGACCGGCATTGTTTCGTTCCTACATGGGTGGTATAAGGGACAGAAGATAATATCTAGGAATGAATGATTTTCCGAAACATTTCATATTAAGGTCAATCAATGTGCCTTCACTATATAGCAACTTTTATTTATTATTTTCTTGTCACGGAACGTGCACGAGGTCTACCTGATGTTAAGTTGTATCCTCTGCCTATAACATATGCATTTCGTCACAACTGACGAATTTTACTGCTCCGATCATCCTGAGACATACAGTTGTTAAGTCTCATGTGCCTGTAATTTTAGTTTACTGTACTGTATCAGCCGGATCGTCCACTGCTGAACACAGCCTCCCCTATGTAGGGGGATTTTGCCATAATCCCCACGCTGGGCAGGCGGCTTGGGGATCGCAGTGCAAGATGTCATAGTTTGTTAAAAATTAAAAAAGCACCCAACAAAACACATTGTTGGGTGCTTGTGATTGAGTAACCATTTTCATGGTACTTCTTTAAGTTATTTCATTTTATTCGAAATACTATTACAAGCACTTTAGGGTGGTAAGGGAAAATCATGTTTTACAAATTATTGGAGCACAAAACTCCGCGTATCGTCATAACGGTTCAAATTAATTCAATTGGAGCACGAAATTTCGGCTAGAAAGAGCGTGCCCAGGTGGCCGAGTGGTTTAGGCATCCGGCGCGAAATCAGAGGACGCGAGTTCGATTCCCGCCCGGGGCATACTGTATATATCGCTAGTATACTGTTCACAGTTGACAAGAGTTGCAAAAACCATTAATAGTTTTGTATCATAGATAATGATAACAATTGAATTTCATTCATTAGTTACTGCCCGAGTTCAGTGTAACGAGTTATTTTATCCACGTAAGCAAATATATTTTTAGTTATACAGTTAATTGACTGTAACTTATACCTTTCTCGGCCAATGTTGATAAAACTAAAATGGGACTAATATGGCGGTATATTCTAGCCAAAACAAAAAAAAACATCAAAATCAATTTATAATTGGCGGAATTTTAGAATGGTGGTAGAGCATTTTGGAAATGCCCGTTTGGCTAGCTACCTCTCTCAAGTAGAAAATCTGTCGCCAAGCTCCTAACGGTGTGTTCCGGCAGCTGTCCTTGAGAGCCAGTAATTCTAGGTTAGCTGGAACAACACCTTCGACCACATCATCGCTTACCATCAGGTAAGATAGTTGTCAAAGGCTAACCTACCAGGCATAAAAAATATAATCCTGTCAAACGTAATAAACTAAAAAATAACTAAAAATAAAAACAGTATAAAAATATGTACGCCTCGACTTAATAATTTTTTTACCATTTTTGGAAAGTCAGTTGAAAATAACTGAAATTTACTGTCGCTTAATGTAGGCGTGCCGGCACAGATTACATAATAACAGCTTCTAAAACAGTAACCTTATTTTACGGCATTTTAACAACCCAGCAGATTTTAGTCTTAAGGTCATAACATTTCACCAAGATTTCAAAATTTCACGAAACTTCATTTGTGTATACAGAATTGTTCACTCACTAAGGCACGGCCCGCCATAGTAAATATTGATGCGTATTTGTACGGTGTCATTTGTACACTACGTCTTAGTGTGGTCGTCAATGCTAGGTAAATAATGGTACATACAATTAATTCAATAGACTAGTAGCTCTCCGAGCTGTATACCTCGCGAGTCTGCCCTTGCATAGCTTACAATTGAATAAAGAGTCACTGCGCATGGGATATAAATATGCTAATGGGATATAAATAATGACGTGCGGGCCCCAGCCTAAGAAACATTTTGAAATTATGTTATTTTTGTTTAGATTTTTTTTTAATTATTTATATATAATGAATAGATTCAGGCGTTACTTTGCGGAAATCCATATTTAATAATAACAAAAACTCTTAAAAGTATCTTTAAAAAACATTCAATAATATTTAAATTAAACACTTAAATATTATTGAATATTTAATAGTATAAAATTATATATCTAGTGACAATACCGCCTAATTTTCCTGTTATCTACATGACGTCACAAACATCACGCAGCTTAACCGGAAGAATATCCATCAGAGTATTTGTTATTATTATATTTTTGTTTTGTGTTTTTTGACGAAATAATAACTAGGACCACCAGATATTGAATGTAGCTTGTGCCTGTAATGTATTATTTTATATGTTTTATTATTTAGGTTGATGTAAATATTCAAAACTCTCAAAAGGAGCACGGAGCGGTCCAGTATTGCCGCAGCGGGCGTTCTTTGCTAAGAGAAGACATTAAGGCTTTATTTTCAAAACAAAAAAAAACATCTCAAAATGTTTTGTTATATTATTATCAATAATATTATTAAGCACTAGTTTCAAAAAAAGAACAGAGTAGTGAAACAGTGAAATTTCAGACACTTGAGTCTGAATGACCAGGCGATCGGTAATTTCATATAAAAAGCAAGCTTGGCAACAGGACACTTAATGACTGCTAGCTTCGCTAACTACCACTCTCAATAAGATAAACTGCCGTCAAGCCATCCAACAGCAGTTCTTAAGTGCCATTTCATAATTTAAATTCATAATCTCAACATCACACAGCTAGACTAGAATACCATTCAAGTAATGCTTTCTGAGTTCTATTAAATTTAGTCCTTTTGCTTCAAAATTGTTTACTTATCGAGTAATTAACATATTCGTAGTGTTTTCTTTGCGCAAGATGACACCTAAACGCTTTTAGCAGAATCCTTCACATTAACGGCCCTTATTGTACCTATATCTAAGTAAATATAATCGCGCACAATCAAAGGAGCACCCAGATGCGTGTCTTTACTTCACTGTAAGGATATGTTTTGAAATTATACTGTTTCAACCATTTGTATAATGCACTTAATTCTATATATATGACAGTTATAAAATTGACATAGGGTATGTATTTTTTTTTTTTTTTATTGCTGATAGGTAAGCCTTTGACCACAATCACACGTGATGAAGTGATGATGTGGTCGAATGTGTTAACAGGCTTAATCTAGAATTACTCTGGCTCTCAAGGACAGCTGCCGGAACACACCGTTAGGTGCTTGGCGACAGATTTTCTACTTGAGGGTGGTCACTAGCCAGGCGGGCATTCACAAAATGCCCTTCCACCATGCGGTGAAGCTCAAGCTCGCGGCGGGATTCGAACCATGGACCTGCTGCGCGGCAGTCCATAGCCAAAGCCACTGAGCTATCACTGCTTCTATATTATATTTTGACTATAGTAAAGAGCTTGTGAAAAGAAAACACAAATAAATTATAATAAAATTAAGCGAAATCCACTGAAAGATCCTTGTTTCACACAAATTTTCTGATAGAACTCTGGTACCCTTTTACGTTTTCAAGTTATTGTTACTTTATTAGTCAGGTAATTAATGTTTCAAAAGACTCACTCAACAGAATTTAGATTGTTGTCGTGGTTTCAGAGTAATTAATTTCTAATTATAATTATATTCATAAATTGTATTTTTTTTAATAGCGTGCCCTATGTCCTCTTAATTTACATTGAGAAGCGCTCGTAGCGAAGTTTGCTTCGCTGTCCTTAACTCCGCAGAGTTGAGCAACGTCCACCGCGGTCATGAGTTGGATGGACCGCTAGTGACATTACTACTGAGCGCTTCCGTGCTTCGGAGGGCACGTAAACCGTCGGTCCCGGTTGTCTTAGGATGGCAGTCGTTATGGCAGCGTTATAGCTACCACCCTCAAGTAGAAAAATCTGCAAGCACCTAACGGTGTGTTCCGGCAGCTGTCCTTCAGAGCCAAGTAATTCTAGGTTAGCCTGAACAACATCTTCGACCACATCATGACTTACCATCAGGTGAGATAGTGGTCAAAGGTTAGCCTAGCAGACATAAAAAAAACATGCGACAGTGTATGCGATCATCTAAAGTGCTGTCCTCTTCTCAAATCAGTACCTTAAGGTGAGAGTTGACGTAGCTACTTTGACGTAGTGTATCACACGGTGCACTTCCTTGAGCATATTATCTATGCTTTTGGTTTGTATATATTTCTGTTATTTTTGCTGCTATTGCTATTGTCAATTTGTACACTATATGGTTATGATAGGTACATATCAAAAATAAAAAATATGCAATTCAGTTAGAGTAATAAAAACATGTCACATAATTATATGATAACAACTAGATTACGAAATATGTGATCATATTAACCGAAAAACTGTTTTACTTTGATTTTTATGTTATAATCATAAATGATGAAGTAAAAAACCTTCATGAAAATTTCACCAAGTTTGAACTCTTGATGTTTAAAATATGACGTAACTACGTTTGTATGTAAATCTATACGTGAACTTAATACACATGAGCTAAGGAAAAACCGGCCAAGTGCGAGTGGGACTCGCGCACGAAGGGTACCGTATCGTTCCATTATCTCTGACCTAATCTTGCAAGTTGCAGACACTTTTCGCAGTGTCCGTTTGAGCTGGGTAGGTGCGTTCCTATCCTAGGTAGGTACGAACCCTAAATAGTGATCTCACTAACTGTTTATTATCAAAGTTAATACTTACACAATTAAATATTCGATGAATATTTCAAGTTTCTACCTGTTTTCATTATTATTATTTTTAGCAAATAAACGGCGAAAACCTCTTTTATTGTTCCCATACAATAAAAGAGCTCCTTTATAATTATTTTATTTTATTTTAATTAATAATATTTAAATAGAACATAAAACTAAATATTCTGTGAGTAGTTAAAGCGTCTATCTGTCACCGTTATTAGTATCGAGCCCCACTTAAATATTTATTTTATTTTTAGTATTTGTTGTTATAGCGGCAATAGAAATACATCATCTGTGAAAATTTCAACTGTCTAGCTATCACCGTTTTTGAGATACAGCCTGGTGATAAACGGACGGACTGACGAACAGCGAAGTCTCAGTAATGGGGTTCCGTTTTTACCCTTTGGGTACGGAACCTTAAAAACATCTACAATAACACGCACACAAAGTCATGACATACATACGGATTGTGTTAGTCCTGTGATTCGATGGGTTCGTTCAATAAATTGAATTAATATTTACAACGAAATAAAAAACTGTTCATATCAAAGCAATATTTAGTTCAATTTGCCAATTTTCGTGTTGATATAAGGGAAGCTGTAGAAGCAGTAAATTGGACGCCTCATTTAACTAGAATATTCGGGGTCAGACTTTAGGTTCTTTTAAAAACAAGCCTTTTTGATCCAAGCTTCATACTAATTAGAGTATCCTTATCTAAAAGGAACATTATTTCTTACGGTTGGGTTCTAATTGCATATTTAGGTTCACCTAAATGAAACGGCTTGTGTTTTTGTAAAGGCAACGAGATTTGTGTTAAATAAACGTTGGCAAACAACCTGAAAAATGTAAAAGAAGTCGGTGACTGATCCTGAAAAAAATATATTTTATTATTAATGGCGTACATATTTGTAAATGCATAATTACATCTGTTGAAGTGGATGCCATTATCGTCAAACAGAAATGGGGCTCTTGGGGATCGAATAAGTATGGTATATTATTTAAATAACTTCTGTTGTTTTGGTTTGGGCTGTGCATTATGAGGACTCAATTCGTCAACATTTGTAAAGCTGTTCGATTACATCGTCACTATTTAATTATATTTTTCATTATTGATTTAAAAGTATACAGTCACAGAGAGGATCCCAAAATAAATCTTTCTACCTTATTTAATTTTACTAAAAAGTCTTAATTTATTATAAGAAATGTTCTGCTTCGTCTTAAATGAGGAACAAAATTGAGTCTTACAAACCACGCTTTCTTCACAACGATGCCACACATAACAACCGTTTAAAAACGGCAGCACCAATACAAAATTATATCTCATCCTTAGCAATGAAAAATCTGTAAATCATGGAATGTTACGCAAGCGCGTTGTTCGCCAAATAACCAATTATACTCGTATGTTTGGTTCGGTAATCCTAAACCATATCATTGTATACCTACAGGTAAGTTTAAACGACGGCCTATATCGTAATCTACTCTTCCATACTAATTGGTGAGGCGTGTAAATAGCCTACACCTATTGTGTACTTGCGTACAATATAATAAGTTGGGTTCAATGGCGCCTAAAATGTATGGCTGACCCTTAGAGCAAATTGATGAACCTCCCTGAAAACAACAATACATACACAATGCAGTAGTAAATAGCCCACGTACCTTAAGCAATCCTCGTTTATGCCTACAAACCCTTCAAGTTGGGATTTACAGCAGACGTCGTTCTTGGCGTTCTTATATGGCGACCGGCCGGCGACACACAAATCCCAAATAATCTGGAGAAAGTCTTGCCTAAAATATATTTCACTCACTTCACTGTGATGTCCATAAAATAAAAAGTATAAATATATAAAAATATTCGTTGCGAGCACCTTGTATGGCTTTTTGTAGGTAGATTATAATATCAAATATCTACCAAAACGACACTACTAACGCCATCTCTGGGATCCGTTGAGCTAAAACTAAGAAAGTAGATGACACGATGGGCTTTGCAGTATATTGGCACTATCCTGAGGGTTCAACAATTTAGAACTAAGATATAGGAGTATTATATATGAGCAAAGAAATTATTACATAAACTAGCTGTACCCGCGACTTCGTTCGCGATTGCCGTACCTGCAGACTAATTATTCACATTTGTGCACTGTTTATCTCATATTAAGCAACACTGTGGTCTGCGGTGAAGTACTCTTATAGTAAACCATAGCTCAGAATGGAGCTTTTTACTTTGGATTTCAAAACTCCCGTGTTGTATTTTCCAGAAGACAGTAGTTAAGTAACTCAGAAAGTTCTTTACCGGTTCGCACAATAAATGTTGAAGCAAAGTACATTGTGCGTTTCTTTAGAATTTCGATTTTAGAGCGGCGGTTTGTTTGACGGTAGATCAAACATATTTTTTTTATTTCTCATTCTCTCAGACTTGTAACAATTGTAACCATTGGTGTAAGCAAAGTTATATGTCTAAGATTTTTCGTTGTAAAATACTCTGTTGTTATAAAAAAATTAATAACAACTATGTTTGGCGGGAAGGTCACCAAAAGTCTCAAGGTGGTGTTGGGTTTCTCGTCCGGAGGTCCCTTGTTAACAATGTTGTAAAAGTCGAAAGTGTGTCGAGCAGGGTAGCGTACCTTATACTCAGGATCACCAAACGGTATTCGCTGAAGGTCATACAGGTTTACGCACCGACCTCGACACGCTCAGATGATGAAGTAGAGGCAATGTATGAGGAGATATCTGAAGCCATACATTCCTCCGAAACATACTTCACCGTTGTTATGGGGGACTTCAACGCTAAGTTAGGCACACGGAATGGCGATGAGTTGAGAGTGGGGCCATTTGGATATGGGCAGCGGAACCAGAGGGGCCAACGGCTGGTCGACTTTATGGAGAAGGAGGGACTCTTTGCGATGAACTCCTTCTTTGAGAAGCGACCATCCAGGAAGTGGACGTGGATAAGCCCCGATGGTTCAACAAAAAATGAGATCGAGTTTATCATGACGACCAGGAAGCAAATATTCAATGATGTCTCTGTGATCCATAAGGTGAAAACCGGTAGCGATCACCGTATCGTTAGAGGCACATTGAATATCAATGTAAAGCTTGAGAGGTCTCGTCTGATAAACTCCACGCTCCGTCCTAGCGTTGCACAAATCCAAAACCCCGAGAGCTTTCAACTCGAACTACATAACCGCTTCCAGTGCCTAGCTGAATGCGAAACAGTGGACGAGATAAACAACGGGTTGGTGGAAGCTGTCCAAGCGGTGGGGTCTCAGTTCTTTAAGACCCCCCGCCGAAATAAACTGAAGAAACTCTCAGAAGAAACCATCAAGTTGATGGAAGACCGGAGTGAGATGAGACTGCAATCTTCAGCTGATATGTCGAACTACGGCAAGCTCAATAGACGAATTTCGAAGGCACTGCGACACGACTTGCGCGCCTTCAATACAAATCGTATTAAGGTCGCGATCGAGCGTAACCAAGGCTCCAAAGTATTCGCAAAAAATTCGTCTATGGGGCAAAGCCAAATGACCAAGCTGAAGATCGACGATGGCAGAATCATCTCATCAAAACCGGAGATTCTGAGAGAGCTTGAGAGGTTTTATGGACAGTTATACACCTCGACACGAGAACCCGTTGTCAGTACAGCTCAGGACATGAGAGCTAAACTGACCCGACACTATACCGAAGACATCCCGGACATCAGCCTATACGAGATTAGAATGGCTCTCAAACAGATTAAGAACAACAAGGCGCCAGGTGATGACGGAATCACGACAGAACTTCTGAGAGCGGGTGGAAAACCGGTACTCTCAGTCCTCCAGAAGTTATTTAATTCCGTCATCCTTGAAGGTAAAACGCCAGAAGCATGGAGCAGAAGTGTGGTGGTACTGTTCTTCAAAAAAGGTGACAGGACCTTGTTGAAAAACTACAGGCCCATTTCACTTCTGAGCCATGTTTATAAGCTGTTCTCTAGAGTCATTACGAATCGTCTTGCTCGTAGGTTCGATGACTTCCAGCCTCCCGAACAAGCCGGGTCCCGAAAAGGCTTTAGTACCATAGACCACATACATACGCTCCGCCAGATTATACAGAAGACTGAGGAGTATAATCGGCCATTATGTTTAGCGTTTGTGGACTATGAAAAAGCCTTCGATTCAATCGAAACCTGGGCCGTACTGCAGTCTCTTCAGCGATGCCAAATTGACTATAGGTACATCGAAGCGCTGAAGTGTTTGTATAGGAACGCCACCATGTCGATTCGAGTACAAGACAAGAGCACGGAACCAATCCAACTGCAGCGAGGCGTGAGACAGGGAGACGTTATTTCTCCGAAACTGTTCACGAATGCGTTGGAGGACGTCTTTAAGCTCTTGAACTGGAAAGAATTCGGCATCAACATTTATGGCGAATACATCACTCACCTTCGTTTCGCCGATGACAAAGTCATAATGGCAGAGTCGCTTGAAGAACTCAGTACAATGCTCAGCGACCTCAGTAGAGTTTCCCAGCAGGTGGGTCTTAAAATGAACATGGACAAGACGAAAATTATGTCTAATGTCCATGTTACACCCGTACCAGTAGTTGTTGGGAACGATACGCTCGAAGTTGTTGACCACTACATTTACCTGGGACAGACTGTCCAGTTAGGTAGGTCCAATTTCGACAAAGAGGTCGCCCGAAGAATCCAACTCGGATGGGCAGCGTTCGGGAAGTTACGCGACATCTTCTCGTCGAAGATCCCGCAGAGCCTGAAGACCAAAGTCTTCAACCAGTGTGTGTTGCCAGTGATGACTTATGGCACTGAGACGTGGTCCTTGACTGTGGCCCTCATGGACAAGCTCAGAGTCGCTCAACGAGCCATGGAGAGAGCTATGCTCAGAGTTTCTTTGCGCGATAAAATCCGGAACGTGGATATTCGCCAAAGAACCAAAGTCACCGACATAGCTCTCAGAATTTGCAAGTTGAAGTGGCAATGGGCGGGCCACATTGCTCGACGAACCGATAACCGTTGGGGAAGAAAGGTTCTCGAGTGGTTACCACACTACACCGGAAGACGTAGAGTTGGTAGGCCCCCCACTAGGTGGACTGACGACATCGTGAAAGTCGCTGGTAGCCAATGGTTACAAGCGGCTAATAGCCGTTCTTTGTGGCGCTCTATGGGGGAGGCCTTTGTTCAACAGTGGACGTCTTCCGGCTGATGATGATGATGATGATGATGTTTGGCAGGGTAGTAACTAAATATAAGGTAAAAAAAAACTAACTAAAATGTCCCTAAGTTTCATCGTTCTAACTCCTAGTGTATCTTTGTATCTTCTACTCACGTTTATTATTTTTAGTAAATATTTAGAAAAACTAATTTTTTTTTACCGTCCTCATATTTTAAATGAAAAGTAGAGTGCTTAACACGTATGTAAGTCATCGATTCCTACATGGACTATAGCCGCATTAATTTTAAATAGGTTCTGCTCATGTTATTAAAATAAATAATATAAAAAAACATACTATTTTTATATCGTTATTCCTTATATTAGTAGTGAAAAGCAGAGAGATTCCTCTTCGGGCAATAGCCGCCCGTAAATATTCCAAACAAAATTTTACGTAAAATTTCACAAATAGTTCTATCCTCTCAATATTTTTTTAGTAAGTAAGTTATTTTTTCAATGAATAATTTTTAGTAAAGCTACTTTTTTTACTTTTTTTTAAATTCGAAATGAAAAGTAGAGATCTGAACGCGGGTGAAAGTTATCAATTCCTTTCGACCATTGTATTACAATCTACTAAACTTGTTCACTTCCAACTTTAAACGGATTAAATCACGTATATTTATCGTTATTTTTGTCCCGACAGTCACCCCGTGACCAAGATCACTACAAAGTGTTTGAAACGTCGGGACAAAAATAATGATAAATATACGCGATTTAAACCGTTTAAAGTTGTTTAATTACAAAGTGTAACAATCGCGAAAACCTAAGACAACATTGTGCACTTCCATTGCGCAGTGATGCCGGTATGTCCGTGGGGTGCGGGCTTCCCGTGGGGTTCCGGGCTTCCTATGGGCTTATGATGAGCCGTACGTTCAAGGGTTTCTCAACATTCCGCGGTTCAAGTTATTTAAAACGAAATATTTAGTTTGTGATATCTGTAATTTCTTAACTGCAAAACTGAGGACTTTGAAATATTTACGGGAAAATAATTAAATTACCACTATTGTAACAAAAAAAGAATGATTGAAATCGGACTACGCGTTAATTAATTACAACTAAGTGTACATTTTAATTTTCATCCCCTTTCCCAAGAGAACCGTACTGAATTTCGGGATAAAAGTGTCCTATGTCCTTCTTCGTAGTATCAACTCGAATCGTGCTAAGTTTCATTCAAATCCATTCAGTAGTTTAAGAGTGATGCGCGGCCGGGATACAGACAGACAGCCAGAAAAAAGAAACAGTTTTTGCATTAGTATCAGCTAAGTCAAAGTCAAAGTCATACCTATACGATAAAGTGCGACCGCCAGCTTAAGATGAGCCGTACGTTCAAAGATTTCTGTACATTTTGGGTGTCAAGTTATTTGGAACGTAATATTTAGGTTGTGATGTCTGTAATTTCTGAACTACAAACCCGATGACTTTGAAATATTTACGTGATAATTTTTAAAGCACCACTATTCTAATTAAAAAAATCGGCCAAGTGCGAGTCGGACTCGCGCACGAAGGGTTCCGTACCATTAGCTATACAACATTAGACTTTACCTTTTTTTGTTTTAACGTGCGCGAGTCCAACTCGCACTTGGCCAATTTTTTGTATTTGTTGCTATGGCGACAACAGAAATACATCATCTGTGAAAATTTCAACTGTCTAGCTATCACCGTTCTTGAGATACAGCCTGGTGACAGACGGACGGACGGACGGATGGACGGACAGACGGACGGACAGCCGGACAGACCGTTTTTACCCTTTGGGTAAGGAACCCTAAAAAGAACGTAAGAAATGGGACTACGCGTTAATAAATTACAACTAAGTGTATATTTTGACTTTCATCCCCTCTCCCAAGGGAACCATGCTGAATTTCGGGATAAAAAGCTAAATTATCCTACCTTGTAGTATGAACTCAAACCATGCTAAGTTTCATTGAAATCCATTCAGTAGTTTTGGAGTGATGCGCGGCCGGGATACAGACAGACAGACAGACAGACAGACAGACAAAAATAAAAAAAAAATACAGTTTCGGCATCAGTATCAGCTACAGAGTACTGTACATTTTTTTTTTTTCAAAATATCTGCCTTGTACAGAATTGGTCCTGTTACAGTTTTATTATAAGTATAGATAAGGCATTGACGCTTCACCACTAATATTATAACGAGTATTTTTGTACGTAACGAATGTACTTAAAAACTACTGAAACGATTTGAAAAATTCTTTCACAATTTGAATCCTACGTTATCCCTGATGAACAAAGGCTATAGAATATTTCCAAATAATTTGTAATTTTTGTTAAATACCCGTGCGAAGCCGGAGCGAGCCGCTAGTAAAAAGTAAAGGAATTGATTATAAGACGGATGATGTTCGAGCAACTTGTTTGGAACAATGGCCAATGGTAGGATTATGAGACGTTCTAAAAAAGTCGTTACTGTCGCCAGTCTAGATGTATTTACATAATCCTTAGAAAAAGTAAACTGATATCGAACTGATGGATAACATGCCGAAGCAAAAAGCGTAGGTTGAACATGGGTTTGCACTGAGCATGAATGAGAAGGGTGAAGTTCTGAAATTGTTGGCGTATGTTCAGCACTACTCGCAGCAGTGGGCGGACGTCAAAGCGGATACAGGCGTCAAAGGATGATAACGACGTATGCTGACGCCTTGGGTTTGACCTAGGATTTATAGAGCTAGCTAGGTTTTTGGAGATAGTTTTTGCAGCCTGAATATCAAGAGACAGTGATATTGTATTATATTAAATGAAACTTTCATTCGTTTTGAAGCGCTCGTAGCGGAGTTTGCTTAGCCATTCTGAACCGATCAGCAAAGCTAAGCAACGTCCGCCTCATTCATGAGTTGGATGGGTGACCGCTGGTGCCATTACTACTGAGCGCTTCCGTGCTTCGGAGGGCACGTTAAGCCGTCGGTCCCAGTTGTTGTCTTCGGATGGCAGTCGTTATAGCATGGTGGTAGGGCAATTTGCGAATACCCGCCTGGCTAGCTACCACCTTCAAGTAGAAAATCTGTAGCCAAGCACCTAACGGTGTGTTCCGGCAGCTGTCCTTGAGAGCCAGTCATTTTCTAGGTTAGCCTGAACAAGATCTCCGACCACATCATCACTTACCATCAGGTGAGATAGTGGTGAAAGGCTTACCTATCAAGCATAAAAAAAAACTGTTTCTGCTTTTTGGTGCACAAAATTCATCTCGAAAAGTTATCGTAGCGCGCCCGCCTTAACCTATTGACTATCGAGACGAAGGTAGGTCATGCGATTTTTGTGCCTCACATTTTTTTTAAATGTGCGGTTACCAGTAAGGCTTCAGTGAAGCTTGAATAATATTAAAAGACAAGCATTACGATACAACGGGGCAATGTTGCCAGCATGCTGGGCTCGCTGCCAACTAATAGTAGGCTGGAACATTTGGACTTCCTATGAGTTTGCAATGACTTATAGGTCGTCTAAATGCTTTTATTGTTGTAGCTATAGTGTTGTATATTTTTCTTATTTTTTTGTTAATAAAGGCATACCACCGACTTAAAAAAAGGTTGGTTTAATCTCGAAATTTCGATGTTTTATTTCGGATTAATCAATATCACATTTTTATTAGATTAGTTTTCCCTTTATCAATTAAATATTGAGATTTATTTTACCAGGGTTGACATTTAAAATTATTATAATAGAACGTAAGTGTAAAACTTACTGCGAAATGAAACTTAATTGTTAAGGTAACAAAGTTCACAATAATTAGTTTTGTTGTCGATTTGTCAATGATCTTTACTCACAATATATATTTTTCGGCATTATGTACAAGTGAATTCACGCGATTATTCCAATGAGAAGATTTGCTTTAATTTCGTTTTGAATTTTAGGTGTTAAGAACTCCTGATATTTAACACTTTAGGCGCATAGATATTACAAAAACTAATCGCGGTCATCCTGAACAGAATTTGGTGCAATATGGGTGGAACAATAATTTGTATTCTGGTGTCTAGTCCATGATAGGCATTATAAAACCTAGTCTTATCGTTATGATAATCACTGCATAATGTCCATATCTTGAATATATAATCATCTTTCCTATGGAAAGGTCTGTGGGAAGAATTATTTATCGGTTTTCGGTTAATGTTCTTCAAAATAATGCCAGAGCTCATAGGTGACCAAATACAGAAACGAGTGCATGTTAAATTTTTAACCATTTGAAGTAGTTGGGTTTTTGCCTTGTTATTATATGGGAATTCTTCTTGATAGAGAGTTAATGAAAGATTCTGCATTGTGATCATGTAACTAGGGTTGCGTTCGGAAACGATTGATTTCTCACCATTATAACATGTCAATTACTCAAGGTAAATAATAAGTTAAATTAAAGTGAACGCTGTTGTCTATAGCGTGAAATTCAATGTTTATACATTTTTTGTATTTGTGTTCTAACAATAACTAGAATACAAAAAAATAAGAACTTGATGAAATACAGAGAAATTCGTTTTACAATCTCTAATATCTGAATATATATTGAATTAACAATATTTGTTACGGGTAAATGTTATTTTTACACCTCAAGCCGGATTTAGAGGTCATTAATGAATATAATATGTGCATTGTACATTGCACACTACAATAACTTAAGACAAGCGTGATGCCATTAAATATTAGCATTTTTGTATTACCTACCACGGATGTAAATTTCCAACTTAATCGTTTCCGAACTAGCTTCGAGTAACTAACGTAGCCTCAATCTTCCCCGCCTCTATGCTCCCATTTATAAGTATAAATTTATAAAGAAAGTAAAAAACCCGACTTCCATGTAAGGGGATACTATATTATATTAAAAAATACTCCAAAATTGATTCTCACAGATTTATTTCAGTATTGATTGTATATTTACTGCCGCGTTCAGCAAATAAAATAGTATCGAGCCTCTGCGAGAAGAAACAAAAACTCGGGGCCATTCTTTTTAAATGTCTTTAAAATTAGATAACAATAATTACCTTATAATATAACTTATATAATGTGATTCTGTACATACCATATTTTAACATTTTATACATACACACTGTTCTGTTTCACTAACCAATTCCTACTTATTCACTAGGTCACAATGTGTCGTCCGTTAGAATCGACTTCCGAGGCAAGACTGACTGTAAAATGTAACAGGCGTTAACAGAATGCCTCCCCCTACTGCACTTGTTTGTTGTAGGGTGCACGTGAATAGGCAAAGTCAATACAAATACTTTTAACTTACAAATATTCCTAAAATATAGTAGTATTTCCTTATAATTCCTGACACCCAATTATTTATATTCGTTAATTTTATCGTTACATTGAAATTATTATTGCAATTTATATATACATTTATGGAATAATTTCTTAAATACCTTCATTTTGATACGCGACTAGAGGGGTTAGAATGAAAAAAAAAATACTCTATACGGCGTCTAAAATCCTTCAGTTTCGTATTTTTCATATATCACTTGGGGTGTCAAGACGAATCTAACGATATTTCATAGATTAAAATCGGTTTAGCCGTTAAGATGTTAGGATGGAATAAAGAAATTCACAAACGTACATATATGAACCCTGAAAATATAATACCTCTTATTTGGCAGTTGTGTAAAAATTATGAAAATCACCAAAAACTTGAAAATTATCATAATAAAAGTGACAAAGTTACATGTTCTAAATTTCAACATATATTTTTCTAATATTTCCTTGTTTTTAGAGAATACCCCAATTATGCAATTACTGGGCTGTCAAAAGACAACTGACTACCATTCACATGACAGATCGAAATTCTCAGCCTATTTTGAATCGATATACAAATCTAAAATCAAAAACAAGTTGAAAACTTACTTATTTTCGAATGGCTTAGAGTGTATATGTATAATTCACGTAGATTAATTCCTGGGAGCACAAGGGTAACTTTTACATTCACCCAGTCATTTCCGAACGCAGCTCCGGTAATAGTCGCGGTTTTTTATTGATATCCCTGCCGATGCCAAGCTTTTAGTTGACATGACCTCGATTTGCCAATATAAACATGGCTGCCATTTTTTTATTTTTTTTTGCAAAATTGCAATTTAAGCTATTAATTATTTTTTTCTGATATAAACTCCTACATACTGTTGTAATTCTCATGAAATGATCTACCTCTCTCTATTATTTTTGTAATAAAACAATTAAACATATCCACGATTTTAGCAACTTAACCTAAATATGGCAACCAATTTCTTCAACGTAATCATCAATTTGTATCAAAATACTTTTTTATTTTTTTCTTGATTTCGCTACATATTACAAAAGAATGGTTCTGTGTAGTACCTGAAGGAAATAAAGAAAGTCACTTTTTCTTGTGAGTAATCCTGAGAGACCCCGTGGAGTGCCGGGCTATAATGTCACCCCCTGTTGCTACTTGTGGGTGTCGTGAGGTGACTAAAGGTAAAATACACAAAGGTGGGTAGTAGCGCCTTCTGAGGATCTGATATCATAAAATGCGGTTCCCAAGATGCTGCCAAGCAACACCTTCTAAATGGGGAAACCTGTGTTCAGCAATAGACAATCCGGCTGATACAATAATTCTGAGGGAGATAGTGGGTAAAATTCTTAAAACCATTTGTTATACAATACAATACAAAATACAAAATGTTTTATTCAGTAATAAAGATTACAAATAGGTTCAACCATGGTTAAAAACACCTTTTAAGTATTATGACAATACTTGTGTTAGGCGTTTTCGCTCTTCCACATCATTAGGTTTACAATTTAGGCGTCGGGTATAATTATATAAAACATTGTAAAATGAATTAAAATCAAAATACATAAACACAATTTAACTTTTTTTTTTAAGTAAGTACCCACAATGCGCGAATGTTAAAAGCGTGAGTATAAATGCCAGTCGGTTGCCGACCGCGCGAATACATTTGTGTGGGTCCGTGCAGACGTACGTGTGATGTTACGGGTGGTCCAAGTATAAAGATGTTGCGTTTATGTGCGTTTTAATAATTTGGTGTTAAAGTTTTTGAGAATGCATGAAAAATACGAATGATATAGTGTGTGTGCATGTATGGGAATATGCATGTGTGTTAGTTTCAATGTGTGTATGTGTGTGAGGGTGTGTGTGTGTGTGTGTGTGTGTGTGTGTATGTGTGTGTGAGAGAGAGAGAGAGAAGACAAACTTGAATCCTACTAAGGCACATTTCTCAGAGAGTCTGGGCAATAGAAAGACAAAGTTTTTGGGAGTTTATGTGAGTGTAAGTGTAAGTGGAAATGGTAATTCGGATTTGCCTATTACAAACCATTTAACGAACCTAAGTTACTCTTTCCATAAGAGTTTCAATCTCGTCATACCCTAGTTGTAATAGCCAGTTTGAGAGGGTTTTTTTACATTTGTAACTGTTTAAGGGGTACAGATTTAATATTTTATTTATCTTATTATATAAGTAATTGGTTTGGCTTGTATACTGTCTACTAGCAAATGTTGAGTTCCTATTTGGTGTGCAGGTTACAATATCATTTCTTCTTTTTGTTAATATATTGGGGTCAAATTTTAGATTTCTATGTAATTTTAATATTGTATTTAGCACGTATAGTTTTCTAACGGTTAGTACTTCTGTAGTAGAGTAAAGCATGTCAGTTGGATATTGGTAAGGTTTGAAAAACATTAGCTTTAGTAAAGACCTTTGCGTTTTTTCTAGCTCCAAAAATCTTGTCTTTATGGCACCTCCCCAAACAGGAATACAATATGTTAACAGTGATTGTGCTATGGCAATATAAATTTGTCTAAGAAGTTTAGGTGGTGCCACATGTCTGAGACTTTTAAAGATATAATTTAATTTTCTGGTTCTCGTCATGAGCAGTTCAAGATGGGAGTGCCAAGATAGACGTTGGTCAATGACCACGCCTAGGTACTTTGTAGTTCCTACTTTTTCCAGTATTGGGCATTCACAATGGCTGCGATTATTACAGTCATGTATTTTAATATTAAAGTTTAGATCAGGTTGAGAACTAACATACATGGAGAAACATATAAAATTAGTCTTTGATACGTTAAGTGTAAGAAGATTTGTTTTCAACCATATAGCAATCTGTTGTAGACCTATTTCTGACTTAATCTTGACTTCGTTCCATGAAGATCCAGTAAAAATTATAGCGGTGTCATCCGCATACGATATTATATGGCCATTGTGAATTTTTAGGTCACAAAGGTCATTAATATAAGTTAAAAATAAAGTAGGTCCCAACACACTCCCCTGAGGCACCCCATAATTAATAGAAACATCGTCACTTATAGTTCTACCGATTCTAGTCCTTTGTTTTCTCTCATTTAGGTAGTCTCTAAAAATAGCAAGGGAAGTGCCTCGTATACCGAGTTTTTCCAGTTTTTGAATAAGAATGGGAATAGAGACGGTATCAAAGGCCTTTTTGAGGTCTAAAAACACTGCTAGGCATTTATTTCCCTTATCAACTTGTTCTACGATACAATCACTTAAAGCTATAACAGCATCCTCGGTTGAGAGACTCTTTCTGAAACCGAATTGTGATTTTGAAATTATATTAAATTTGTTTAGGTAGGTTATTAGTCTGTTATTTAGGGTTTTTTCTAATATTTTTGAGATACATGGCAAGACTGAGATAGGTCTATAGTTATTAATATCATTTATGTGTCCATTTTTGTATATCGGGGTAATTATTGATTGTTTTAGAGTAATGGGAAATATACCTTGAGAGAAACACAAATTTACTAGATGACAAATGATCGGGATCAGAGCATTTTTTGATAGTTTTAGAAAACTTGTGGGAATGTTATCGTAGCCAGGGGAGCTTTTTGATTTTAAATTTACAATTATACTATTTATCTCATCCGGGTCCGTGTCTAGTAATACAAATGAAGAAGCTCTAGTTTCTGGTAAGTTAAAGGGAAGGTTTTCATAACAATTATTATTTTTCTGTATTATATTTTCTGCTAGCTCTTTGCCAATACTAGAAAAAAACGTATTAATATGGTTTACGGAATCAAGAGCAGAGGTTTTTATATTGAGTAATTGGATATTTGGAGTTTTCGCTGCTTTGTAAGGTGTTATTTTGTTAATCGTATTTCATAAAGCTTTATTGTTTGTTGCAGAATTTGCTAATTCTTTTCTTTCAAATTTTCTTCTAAGGTTTTTAATTAAATTATTACAGTAGTTCCTATATCTTCTATATATTATTTTCATTATTTTATTTTCGGGGTCACTTTTAAGTTTTTTCTGCATATCATTTCTATTTCTGATGCATCGTAACATACCTTGAGTGATCCATGGTTTTAAAATACGTTTACTGCTAGGTAATGTAATAGTTTGAGTATGGTCTGCGAGACATTTTTGTATATTATTAATTAGTAATGTAGATATTATATTAGGGTCATTAAGTTTCATAAGGTCTGCAGTATTTAAATGTAGATTTTGCAATGCTTTATCAAAGTCGATATGTACTTTCGTTTTACACATATTTGTATATTGATTTATTCTTGAAAATTTTAGTACTATTGTAAGATGATCTGTTATAGAAGTGTTAAGAACAGCAATTGTTGCAGAGTTTTTATTTAAGTTTAGCTTAAGGATAATGTGATCAAGACAATTATTACCCCTGGTAGGTATGTAGTGACCGGGTAATAATCCATGAACAGATAAAGCATTTAAGTAGCTAAGTCGGTTTATCCTATCACAACTTCGCTCCTCCGTATCCGGCGAGATATTTATATTGATGTCTCCTACTATTATTATATTCTTAAATGATTTTATGGTATCTAAATGTTTACATAAAGAGTTTATAAAAGTTTCAGCTTTAGTATTCGAAGGTGAACGATATATACATAAAATTATCGTTGAGTACATTTTTATTTGTAGGCAAGAAGCGTGTTCCAGTATTATTTCCTGTACAAGAGCATTATGGTTGCTTTTAATGTAGGTAGCTACACCATCATTTTGGTTAAGGTGGTTTTTCGTGGAAAATGAGTTATAGTTTGTAAGATAGGGTAAAGGTTTAGTAGCTATAAGTCTACATTCTGATAAAACAATAACATCTACTTCAAATTTTAATTCAGTTAATGTCACTTGTAAGTCACTCATGTTACTATAGATACTTCTTATATTTTGGGTAATAATCATTAAGTCTGAAGTTTTTGTGCTTATCTTAGATGGCAATTTTTCTACATTACATATAAATGAACGTGCAATATCTGCTCTATCTAATTCTTTAGCTAATTCTATAGGCCTGTCAATCATAATGAGTGCGATGAGATGATTACAGTAATTTCTAGTACGTGATTCGTGAAATTGGAATTATTTGTATCATGTTGTAATAACAGTAGAATGGCAAATCTTAGTTGATCTTCAATGTGTATGTGTATGTATGATTTTGTGTAAATGTGTGTATACAGTGTGTAGAATATTTCTAATTCAATATTAATAATTATTATACTAACAGCTATTTGAACAAATAAAGACATATACGGAACTCTAAACGCTAAATAATGACAAAATAGTCACAATGCCTGCATAAGCCTGTTTACCTGGTCTTCACTATGTATGGTAATAATTGGCGAGTTTTCGTTTCTTCTGACGAGGATCCGTCCATAAGACGTCCAGACAAACTTGTACCCCTTCGATTTCGCGAGGTCTCTTGCTAGATAATGCAACCGGGACTCTTTTGCAGTAAGATTTTCAGCGATAAAAATGGGAGTGTCTTCATTCTTAGTAAAGCCTTAGTAAAGTTATAGTTTAATAATAAACTAATTTAACGGATTTCTAAATATGATTTCTTGCGTTATCGTGTGCGAAAAGGTGATTGTCAACTAAAAAGTGGTTTATACGGAATTTTGGGAATGCTTATATGGCTATTCTACAACCTTCGAGTAGAAAATCTGGCACCAAGCACCTAATGTTGTATTCAGCAACCATCCTTGAGAGCCAGTATACTAGGTTAAGATCGTTTATCGTCTTCGCCCACACTCATCTGGTGAGATTGTCGTCAAGCAAGCTAAATTAAGCCGTAATGTTTTTCTTTAAATGTTTCCACATTTCTTGAGTGTAAAATATAAAATATCTTCTAAATGTAAAAACCATACTGATTCAAAACAAAACACACTGAGCTAATTTTTCCAAGGTCCGATTTCCACAAATCCAGAACGAGCGCATGAACAAGCCATACTGAAAAATAATGAATACATTCAGGCGTTACTTTGCGGAAATCCATATTTAATAATAACAAATACTTTTAAAAGTATCCAAAAAAACATTAAATAATATTTAAATAAAACACTTAAAAAAGCATAAAATTATATATCTAGTGACAATTCCGCCTAACTTTCCTGTTATCTACGTGACGTCACAAACATCACGCAGCCTAACCGGAAGATATAGGATAACATGAAAATTAGTATACTGGAAAATACCGTCAACTACCTAGGATTCTTTAAACGCTATATTAAGTATGTACTCATCGATTCTCACTAACTTGTTCAATATTCTTTTCAGGGCGACGTACGTGTCAGTGCTGACGATATCAGCGTTCTCGTTGGAGCGGTACCTGGCTATATGCCACCCACTACACCTGTACGCCATGGCGGGGCTCACCAGAGCCTCCAGGATCATACTCATACTGTGGATCATATCTGTTTTGTGTGCTTCGCCGTATGCACTCTACACCGACATCACTTACAGGGACTACCCACCAAGTAAGTGCGTCATCATATTATTAATAATAATAATAATAATAATAATTAAGAATCTGGAAGCAAGAATTAGATTATTTTGTTGCTATAGTGATTTCTACCAACGGAGTAGAACCAAATCATATTCACCAAAGCCCAAAAGTCATTAAATATACAAAATAACGCAATTTGCTGGTTTGTAAGAAAGTTTATGCAGTTGGAGAAAAATGAAATAACTCCACCTTAACTTCTACAAGTTAATCGCTGTAATTTACTCAGCTATTTCCCGTAATTGCAGTTTTTTTTTTATTTCTTTATCAACATTATGTATTACAATAGTGATATGATCAGAAGTGTCTAAAACCTAAGTAAGGTTTATCCAGCCACTTACGTTCTCGACAAGTATACATAAAGTAAAAATATTTCAATACTATAAACAAGTGGGTACATATAGTAATTAAACAACTTTAAACGGTTTAAATCGCTTATATTTGTCATTATTTTTGTCCCGACGTTTCAAACACTTTGCAGTGGGTACATTATAAACTACATCAGCGCAGTTCACAAGCTTTATCTAAGTGTGTGTGTGTGAGACAGTTGCGCTTTGTTACTATTAGTATCAATAGGTACAGTTGTTGCGTACGCACACACAACGAAGAATCATTGTCTGTGCGTACGCGTTACATAGGCTGATCCAATTTACCAAATCATATTGTTTTAATACAGTTTTGATATTTGTAGCGGTTATTTTTTCTTTGATTTCTATAGGTATCTGGTTAATTTGTTGAGGTATGAGGTTAAAACCGGCTTAAAGCCATGTAAAACTTTACTTAATTTTTGAATCTTTGTTGTAACTCTGCCTTTTGTTTTAGTATAAGTAAAAACTGTCTCTTCTATAAGGTACACATGTTTAAAATAAAGTCACTAATAGCTATCTTTAGATCATAAGTTACACGAAAATATATTCTAGAGAGTAAATACATATTTATTGTAACCGTTTACTCTGGGTAGAATAGAAAATAAGTAGTGTGAATACATTTATAAAAACTATACATATATTTGAATAGTAGTGTCTAGTATACGAATTTGTCAGTACACAAATTATTGGCGTTCTCTTTGGAGCGTAAACTTCTAGCACACGTACGCTACACATGTACGCCATGGCAAGACTCAAGCTATAAATTGCACCAGGCAGTTTTGAGCATCAAATCATGCTTGTATCCATTACCTAACGTCAGTGTGAGATTACTTAGTTTGTCGCCACGGCTGAAACGTGTAACTAGGTATCATTTTAAACAATAAATGTTGTCTGTCAATGCGTTTATTGTTATTGCGTACACATAGCTTAATATTCAATAATTTGCTAACTAAACGCATAGATACGTAAAAATAAATCAGTTTTAAAACTGTTGTGGTGACACAGATTGCATACAGAGCGAGAGCGACTTTAGTCGTCACAAAAACAATGAGAAATATACACGTATTAAACCGTTTAAAGTTGTTTAATTACTATGTGTAATAATCGCGAAAACCTAAGACAACGTTATGAATAACGAAGTCTTTCATCTCTCTATTACATCCCTCTACCGCAGTCTAGATCAACGCTTCGGTGGCTATAGCTATTCAGACACGCGCATAGGGTGTGCCAGCGCCCGTCCAACAGAAGCACACCACCAAACTATTACAAACGCTATCAACTTGACCCCAACCTACGAATAAATATGTAAAGATATGTAAGTCAAGCTCAAAAGTAGCAGAATGCAAACCTTACCGCGGCGGGCGTGGTTTAAAGAGTTTACCGTGCGGTGAAAGAACGTTACCTTGACGCGAACACTTCGATGCGATTATTGATTCGATTCAGATTCGATGCGATGATTTCTATGCGCCAAATCAATTGGATTTGGATGATTGAGCGACGTGCATGTTGTGTTAATGTTGAACGTGATTAGTCGTGACGTTTCGCATGGTGGTAGGGCATTTTGTAAATGCCCGCCTGGCTAGCTACCACCCTCAAGTAGAATATCTGTCGCCAAGCACCTAACGGTGTGTTTCAGCAGCTGTTCTTGAGAGCCAGTAATTCTAGGTTAGCCTGAACAACATCTTCGACCACATCATCACTTAGCATACGGTGAGATAGTGGTCAAAGGCTAAACTTTTAGCAATAAAAAAAATCGTAGATCCTACCAAACATTGCCAGTGTGCTAGTATGAAGGCCGATTGCCAAATAGTGCTGTCTAAATGAAGATTTTAATCAGAAGTTAAAATGTGAGATGATCCAAGCCAGAGCCTTGAAGATCAGCCAGACTTATATCGGCTCTGTGTACTTCGCTATTTGCCGTATATTTACGATAAAATACTTCTGTTATGTTCCATTGTGATGTATTTAGTTTAGATACACTGTTATTTATAAACTGCATACTACTAGAATTTTCCCAACTAACAACAAATTTATTAATAGATTCAGGCATTACTTTGCGGAAATTCGTATCTAATAATAACATTTATTTTAAAAATGTGTTAAGAAATCATTAAATTAATATATTAGAAAAACACTTAAAATATATTTAGTGATAATTCCGCCCAATTTTCCTGTTCAGTCAGTCCTCAGCTTAGCAGGAAAATTGGGCGGAATTGTAATTATGACAATATGACCTAATCCATTGACATTTTTAATTTTCTATTTGAGGCACATGATCATGATCATCCTGATCAAATAATAATCATATCAACAGATATGATTGCAAATAATAATCATATCAACAGATATGATTGTTATTTGTAATTTTTTCATCACTTTGACTGATTTTTACAGTTGTTTGCCTCTATTTATATTCTAATTTTGGATATGTATGTACAATAAATTTATATTATAATGTAAAAATTAATAAAAATTGTAATTGGTTATACCGTGCATAATATGGGAATTAAAAAAATGACGTCACAAACATCACGTGGCAAAACCGGAAGTAGAAATATTTTGCTACGTGGTGTTTATGACGCCATGTCAGGTCAGGTTTTAAATATATCTATTATTATTAAGGTCCCTAATAATATTAAATATATTAAAGTCATCACTGGACGAAGCACCTCTCCTTCGTACACGAACGAGAGAATAACTATTATTAGGCATATTTCTATACCCACTCTCCTACCTCACATTTATTCTGTGAAAGCTTTAGATATTTTGAATATTTAAGCCGTAGATCATGTATTTTCGCACTTCGTTTCCATTCTCTCTAGATGCGAGTAGAATTTGGTATGTAAAGTAGGCATCTAGTATCTATATCCATTCCACTTACTGACTCCATTCTGAAGGATAATCTGGCAAGAGCTTCTAGTCGTAAAGATCTGATGGTCTGAGAGTTTATTGAGTTCTCGACATTTTACGACTGTTTCATAAATAACCACTGATAATTTATACACTAGGCGTCATGCTACAGAAGTGATGACGTAACTGATTTTAGTTTTTGAAGGTTACTGAACAATTTTATTAGGTTCATATATGAGTAAAACGAATTAAAACATTCTGCTGTAATAAGGCTGTACCGTACGAATAACAATATTTTTATTCATATGCTGTATCTACGTTCTGGTATATATAGCTTTTTAACTGACTTCAAAAAAACGTAGGAGGTTTTCAATTCGTTTGTTTTTTTTATGTTTGTTACCTCAGTACTTTTACTGATTGAACCAATTTGGATGTTTATTTGAAAGCTGATGCATGCCGTGTGGTCTCATTTAAATTTCATCGAAATTTTAGAGTTACACTCTTATAAATAACTGAAAAATCTTTTTGTATCTTGATGATTTAGTAATTGCCAGTGATGCCAATCGATCCTGTAAGTAGCAAGGACACTAAAAACGGCGAAACAAATTTTTTATCGAAATAGGGAACCAACTTCAACACTGGATTGGACTGCACACTGGAGTCGAGTCCAGTCTTTTTTTATTGCTAATTGGGACTAGTGCTCAATGACAGCTGCCGGAACACACCATTATACTTGGCAACAGATTTGCTACTACAGGGAAGCTACCCAGGGGGACATTCGTAAATTACCAGAACACCAGCTCAAACTAACAGCGGAGGGATTCGAACCATGTATTTCCTGCGTGACAGACCTGAAGACCTTCTTATCACCGAGTCATCATTGATTCAACTGCTTCCTTACAGATTACATAGTTCTATCAGAGCTTGGCATTTAGCTCGTATATCACAAAAGTCATGTTGATCCCATAACTGAAAAAGTATAACCTAACCCTAAACACGTAATATCAGTGGTACTTGTCGTAATATGGCTTACGTACTCCATTGAAATACGTAAAAGCGTGTTTTTTTTATGTAAAACAAGCTGATAACAACATTAGTTCCATGAAGCCGTCAAAAAGCTGTTCCTGGCGTAAACAAGATTGATTGTGTTATATTTTTCTTTGTCATCGTTGTTAGGGTTCGGTAATTTTTAAGCCCAAAATGAAACTGAAAATAAAAGAACGGCTATCCCAGTATTTTACGTAACAAAAATAAGCTTTATACAGATTATATTTGACTCGGATAAAAACGTTATATACTATTGTTTGTTTTATATAAATGGTTTTATGCGATACATTTTACTTTGATCAAATCAAAATCGAGACGTCTCGCTTATGCGCTCGGTTAGTCAAGACCTCCTGAAGATGCATCGTTTAGAAGCGAAACTAGTCGAATATTCTTCCGTTAGGCTGCTTAGCGTTAGTGACGTCACGTAGGCTTAACAGGAAAATTAGGCGGAATTGTTACTAGATATACATTTTTATACTTTTTAAAGTGTTTTATTAAAATATTATTTCATGTTTTCTTAAGATACTTTTAAAAATATTTGTTATTATTAAATATGGATTTCAGCAAAGTAACGCCTGAATCCATTTATCGATTTTGTTAATGTATGATTAGTAATGTAAACTGTTATAAATACTGTACGTATAAGTTTTTGAAATGAAATTTTTGTGAGTTTCACACATATTTATATATTATAAATAAACCGACAAAATATCACGTTGGGATCGAATACGTTGACCCGGGTTTCGAGCATATCAGATGCTCATCATCAGAGCGAGTGCGCAACTGCGTTTGCGAGCTAACGCCGGGCACTTTATTCGATGCGCAACGTAAGTGATGATTTTGCCAGTTGATTTACAATATTTGAAAGTTTAAGGTCCTATTTATATTTTGTAGAGACGCTGGTACCTTTGGCGGGCAATTCAATATTTGAATTTTTACATTATGCGTGGGGTTTATGGCGTTCGACAACCACCCCGAGGACCAAGTCCGCAAATGGGAGCCAGACCCCATGCTTGGACGTCCTAGGTCCTTTTGAAGCGGGTCAGATGAGTAGTAGTAGTAGACTTCACCGTGGTAGCTCAGACAAGGTAGTCTTATCTTAACCTTTTTCAGATCTTAAATAGTGGGTACGGAACCGTTCAGTTGTGTTAAAATCTTACTTAACTGTATCTTTCATCAGTGCCTCGTACTCGTATAACAAAATTACATTATGTATTGCCTCGCTTCTGCTCTGAATAAAGCATGATTCACATGACGCTGACACGTGTCCGGGCGGCACCAAGTTCGTTATTTTTAACAAGGCACTATGTGTGCAAAATTGAGGCATGGTTAAACCTCAATTTTGCACACATTTTACATCCGGTAGGAATTCGTTATATTCACAAATATTTTTTTGTTTCTTTCTTCATTTATTATTATCTAAGCCGTATCCTAAAAACCAGTAACATTTTTGTAATTTCCTATTTAATACATGCCAAGATTAACAATAAATCAGTCCAGTCAATAATATAGTATTTAATATACATTATACTCGTATGTTAACATGTTTCCATTGAAAATAATACCGCACTGAATAAGTTTTAATGTCAGTACGTAGCAATCAATCGCTTTAGACAAGTTCACAAAAACGTCGTTCGATAAAATTGGTTTGAACAAATTATAAAGCGATAAAAATACTTTATATTTCAAATTAATCTACTAAAGAATTTTGTTTTGTGAGAAGCAATTAATTTTGTGGAGTTGTCTTTTTTTTCATGTGAAGGTATTTTAAGCGTTTGATATTTTTAGACAATCAGGCGATACATTTATTTGACAATAATTTATCATATTGTACAGCGAATTCACCAAGCAGTTATTTTGTAACATCTTATAATTTTGTTTCTATAGGTACTTGTTTCATATAATAATCATGAGATGCTGCAAGGGAAAGCCTGGTCTATACATTTATGCGACACGTGCTAAAGTGTGTCAGGGACTTTCTTTCCCAGTCTGGCCGGACTTCCATCTTAGCATACATAACAAAATCATACTATGATTCTTTATCCGTGTCCCGTCCAGACTCAGATGATGGCGGCACCCGGTGTAGCATGAATCCACCTTTAAACTAAAATAACACATGTTCTGTACATTTTGAGTGACTCGGCAGATAAATTCAGGCGTTAGGAAATTTAACTCGGTAGGTGTCATATATGTATATATGTTTCTCAGAGAAATACAGTAGGTAAGTAATTTAAGTATGTATAACAGCACTGAAACATTAATGATTCTCTTAATGGAATTGTGAACGTTTTAAAAGCCTTGTTGCCGACACTCCTGATCCTTAAGCTTGATTTACTTAGGCATATCATGCGACTGAGATCTTTGGGGATTTGAGTACGTTCAAATGGTGGAATAATTCTATGCATTGTGATGTTCAAATTGTGTTCACAGTTGGAATTAATACATTTGAGCTTGAATTAATAGATTTGAGGTTCACTTGGCACCTGTGTTATAGCGCACTGTTACTACGTGGCTCGTGAAGTAATAGTTTAAAACACTTCAGAAATTATATTAGACATTTATGGGAAGAAATATATTTTAATTCTAAGACCCTAGTGATAATATAGATATAGTCCCATAACGAAGTCGGTGATGAAATTGACTCTCCTAGTATCAAGAATAATGCAGCTGAAATACGTAAACAATACATAACTATACAGCACACTATACTGACCAACTGCTGTTGCTTTTTAATTTACTGTAGGCAGGTGCTTCATAATAAATTGTAATTTGCAAAACACATTTCACTGTGCATTACTCAAATCGGGTAGCTCCTAATAGATCCCATAAACCCACTTCTATTTTAAAAAACACTTACCTAATTCTGAAAAATCATTACAGTACCCACTATTCCCAACCATAAATATAATGACTATACTATTCACCGATAATTCACTATTAGATAGATAGATAGAATAGATAGATAGAATAGATAGAAAACTCTTTATTGTTACACCACTTTAGAAATATAAAAGATTACACATTAAATTATAATAACATAGTGTTACAATGAGCGGCCTTATCACTAAAAGTGATCTCTACCAGGCAACCTTAGGATGGAGTTGAACGAATAAAACAATAGTGGCGGGTGTAGTCCAAATACATAATCAAATTTCATAAAAACATTTTAAAATAAAACGTATTTTAGTGTAATTTCTAAACAAATATATAAAAAATAGCATACATATAGGTTTTTATAATAATTAAACAAATACAATTATAAACATATATATAATATATATATATATATATATATAAACATATACATAGCAACATACATAAATAGATAATGATATATACATATACATATAAATTATATAAAAATATAGTGCAAAATTATTTGGACAAATAAAACCTTTTAACTTGATCCTTGAACATATTGAGAGTAGGTGCTTGTCTGATTGATACAGGAAGAGAATTCCACAAGCGGGGAGCCTGAATAGTGAAGGATTTGCCATAAAACGAACTCGTATGAGGATGGATTTCGAGTGTGAGATTTTCTGATGACCTTAACGTGTATGAAGAACAGTGAAGGAAATCGACTATTCAATGCAATATAGAGTAAATTATAATATAAAATGTAAGTACCATCCCACCAAAATATGATATACCATCGTCGACACAAGAACAAAGTAAATGAACTGAAATCAGAGCTGGAAAATGTAATTTATGCAAATGCGTTCATAAAAGCGTGTTCAAAGGCTGGCACGCGCAGTTTCGTTCCTTTCAAAATATTTGGAAAATAATCTGATAAATGATACGGTAGTCGCAACCATACATATATAAATTGCTTTCTCTTTTCTGTGGTCGCAACCGACTTCATTAATTATTACGACGAAAAATATCCAAACTTGCCCGCGTGCATACACTTTACAAGTGATATTTTCATAATTCATGTAAGAACCTAGTAAAACGTATTTATCTAATGGTTTCTGCTTTAATTAGTCGTGAGTGCCTTAGAACAAAACATAATATAGGTAATAACAACAAATACTCTTAAATGTATCTTAAAAATACACCAAATAACATTTAAATAAAACACTTAAAAAACATCGAGACATGTCTCGATCGTGCGCTCTGTGAGTCAAGAACTCCTGAAGATGCTTCGTTTAGAAGCGAAACTAGTCGGATATTCTTGCGGTTAGGCTGCGTGATGTTTGTGACGTCACGTAGATAACAGAAAAATTAGGCGGAATTGTCACTAGATGTATAGTTTTACTTTTTTAAGTGTTTTATTTAAATGTTATTTGGTGTTTTTTAAGATACTTTTAAGAGTATTTGTTGTTATTGGATATGGATTTCCGCAAAGTAACGCCTGAATCTATTCATTATAATATAGATACATAAAATAGATCTGTACTTACGCAAGTACGGTTGGAAGGGTGTACATAGCCCCAGAGCGGAGAAATTACGGATTTCATGATTTGAGTTTCGCAGATATTTATTGCATGACGTCGCATCGTGTAAATAGAAGGTGTGTATAATAGTTTTGATTTAACATGTGCAGCTAATATTGAAATATTGGCGAAAAACTCTTTGCAAAATACAATAACACCATTGCTCGAACTTTCTCCCAGCGCAATGTATCATTCGAATAAGTCGAACGAAAAATAAAATTATACCAGCAATTATAGCATAACGAAAGGGTTTACCCGTGTGTGTGCTTGAATGAAATTTGTTTGTAGTATCTAATCCCTAGTCTCGTTAACTGCTGTTTTTTTTTATTATATCTCTAATAATTAAGCGCATTGAGTTACATTTTTACAGATGCATAATCGAATGAATGCACTAATAACATTTTTGTTACCATTTACTTTGCGAACCCATAAAGAACTCGTCAAATTCAATGGCAAAAACGGGCGCAACTTTAGCATGTTTTTTTTAACATAATTAATTAACTTCATAGAGTATATTAAGGAGACTTAGATACTGAAAGCAATATGATAATGTAAATAGTGCACGTATTTACGTAATGGTTTTGTTTCTAGGATCTCTTTCTGAAGTATACTGGAACTTAAAACTCATTATATTTTCAATTTACATTTCTTTAATCTTATCTGTTGTAGTTAATATAATATAATTATTATTATTAACGATATCCAGTCAATAGCCCAACGTTCAGCGGCAACCTGAATAACTTCGGAGTTTTACGACACACAAATTTCAAAGTAAACGCGTTTACTTCTTGTAATATTTGCTATCGCAAATATTTACAAAATGGCTTGTTATACAAATTTAAAACTGTAGTACGCATTTACACGAGGTTTTCCCACTGCGCTACGATATGGGGTTGTTTAAAAAGGGGGTCATTAAATTTCTCAAAGGTCGGCAGCGCGTTGGTAACACCCCTGGTGTTGCAAACGACCATAGGCGACGGTAACCACTTCCCATCAGGTGGGCCGCCTGCCTGTCTGCCTACTTAAAGGCAATAAAAAAAAAAAAATTAAATATCAGCTAAACTCACGTGAAAATCAATGTTTTTCTGCTGTGGGTACGCATACGTTAAAAAGTATGACGTGTTTTTTTTTTATTACTGGTATGTTAGCCTTTGACCACTATCTCACCTGATGGTAAGTGATGATCTGGTCGAAGATGATGTTCAGGCTAACCTAGAATTACCGGCACTAAAAGACAGCTGCCGGAACACACCGATAGGTGCTTGGCTACAGATTTTAAACTTGAGGGTGGTCGCTAGCCAGGTGGGCATTCGCAAAGTGCCCTACCACCATGCAAAATGTAACACGTCAATTCTTTTAAAATAAAATCTTTTACAAAAAAAAAATGCTTCAACGAAAAAAATAATTCACCGTTTAGACCTGATGAGTATAAAATGAGGAACTCGTTAAGTGGTCGTCCTACGCTGAGAAAATCCTGAGTAAGATTTTGTAAAATTAAATGGAGAAAGGTTCAACTTAGAAATAACTTTTTTAATTTAATAGATATGTATATAATTAAATAGATAAGTGATAATGATAGAAATTGTTGCATGATTGATTGGCTGTGTTACGTGGCATGACTACGGCATCTGCCAATCTCAGTCTCGTGGGAAAATTATCAAAGAGACAATTGTGAATGCATTCACATTATAATAGCCTCTATTTTAAATCAACTACATACTGCATACGTACAACACTACAGCTACTACAACAAAGCATTTAGGCAACCTAAAGGTAATTGCATGCCCACATGCAGTCCAAGTTGCCTAGCCCACTACCACTTACAATGCTTTTTCGTTGAGCCAAATAAGTGTCAGCATTTTGACCATGCGTCGTATCGACCGAGCGAAGTATTGGAAAATAAGATCAGCTGTCGGGCCCCATGAACCCAATATATCCATCTTCTATACAACAAACTGCTCCAATATGTAACAACTAACGAGATTATCAGCCTCTAAAATAAAGATCTCCTCACAGCGAAGATTAGCCAACAAGATTTAGGTACCTTTTGAAATAATTTATATCGAATAATAAATATTGGATGACTGATAGGTTTTTATTTAATAAAATACTACGAACTATATACAACACTACAGCTACTACAATAAAAGCATTTAGACAACCTATAAGTCATAGCAGACTCACAGGCAGTCCAAATGCTCCAGTCCACTAACTGGTAGGTTCAAATATCCCGAAAGTATGTTTGCAGTTTTCTTCTCAAAGAATCGACGTGGATTTTGAATACAGATAGTTGGACGCCCTTTCGATTTTAATTTGATCGAATGTATCATCCAACTAATAACCTTTGTTGGTACTTTATTCGTAGGATGCATATTATGTCTGTGAAATACATAAGGTGGATAAACAACCGCTGTTCACGGACGCTCACAATATCTACCAATGACCATCAGTAACATTATTTTCTTTCACAATATCCATTAATGACTATCAGTAACATTATTTAATCCAGAAATAGTGAGCATGATATAAATTAATGAATTCCCCGTTAGATATTAAGCACGCAAGTCATCGCAACTATATTCACATCTACGAATAACTTATATCCATTCTACGAGCGACCACCTCGAATCATTATCATAGGCTCCACAAATTTCATGCGTAATCTACCGTATTGATATCAAATTTTGTGCGAGAACGTGGGTAAAGAGGGCCTGGTAATTATAAATGAACCATTAGCATAGATTGACATTAACCTAATTTAGTAGGTAACACTTGAGGTAACTGTGATGTTTTCCACTACTAATTATAGTAAAACCAACGCTTATTCTCAATCGTGTAATTGCTCACACCCACAGCAAAACATAGCAAGAAGCCTACCCATATTTATAACATCTGATTTATAAACATTTTTATCTTAATACCTTACAGTATCGTAATATAATTCAATTCCACTCGAGCGAAATTGTAAGCAGATGTAAAAACAAGAATAATAAAGGTCTTAGAAGTTTCTGATTGAAGTGCTCATTTTATCATCTACAGCCATGAAGACCACCGGTGTACAAGGACCCCTTCCTATAGGAAGGTCGCCATAATCCCCACGCTTGGCAAACATCTTGAGAATCAGAGTATACGATGTTGGTTCATCATAGGTGAGGCGCTGCTGCCCACCTTCTAGTAATTATCCCTTCGTCACCTCTTCTGTCTCCATCAGAAAAAAAATCCTTCAACCACGTAATAGGTGATATTAAAAGTTACAAGGGTTTCTCCTCTCGTCATCGCTAACTTTAATGTAATAATTATACTAAAAGTTACATTGGGTAGGTATACTTGATTTTCTGTCCAATAGTGTAGAAAGGAACGTTAGCTTAGTGTTATTTTCAGTAAAATACGGAAACCTCTATAAATAGTAATATAATCAAGGAGAAACCTCTTTGCTCCCGTCAATCTAATCTGGATGGAAAGGGTTAGGCACATAGCTTTTGTTTTTGTTTAGGAAAGTTCAGTCAAACAGAAAACCCCGATCAGGAATTAATTTCAAAGTTTATCGACTGCAGAATTGGGTGACATTGAAAGTTATTCACGTGATTATTTTACGTAAGTTATGTATATTATTGAGGTGCTTTAGTTGTTACTAAAATAATATAGTTTTGTCGTCGCAGTGGAAATGCCAGAATGCTGGGCACGCTGCCAACAGGTAGTGGGCTGGAGCATTTGGACTGCCTGTGACTCTGCAATGACTTACTTATAGGTCGTCTTCATTGCTTTCTTCAGGTTGTTTTTATTGCAGTAGCTGTAGTGTTGTATATAGTTTGTATTATTATGTTAATAAAGGCACACCAGCGTTAAAAAAAAAAGTAACATTTCATATTGCTGGAATATAATGTCAGTAAAATATCGAAGTCAAAGTCAAAATCATTTATTCAATTTAGGCGTCTACGACGCTCTTATGAAGGTCAATTACAAATTTTAATATTGAAATATACTACATTGTATTGCCACGTTCAGCAAACAAAAATTATAGAACCACTGCGAGAACAACGGGCAAGAAACTCGGAGCCATTCTTTTAAACGTTATTAACAATGTGTTAAGTACATATTATTATGATAGAAAGCTTTTCACCACAATCTCACCCGATGGTAAGTGATGATGTGGTCGAAGGTGTTAACTCCTTTGACCAAACTTAACTTTGAATTACTGGTTCTCGAACACAGCTGCCGAAATATACTGTGGCTGCATTATACTGTAAAAATAAAAAAGCTAATCCAGCCTTTTACCAGTTTTATCACAAAACTGACGATTAACTAATTGACAATGTGGTCAATGTTGGTAAACAGAATTAACCTAGAATTGGCACTCAAGAACAGCTGTCGGACGACAGCGTAACATATCGTTAGATATTTTTATGATAGTGGTAGCTAGACGGGCAAGTGGTATTTTGTGAGTTTAAAATAAAGTTGCTTCTATTATCTTCAACTCAATGGATATAGAATATATCACAGTATGTAAGGGGTTTTTATTTGAAGTCGCCGTTTAAATGCACTGGCCACTTTGATAAAAAATAACCTGTATAGTGTCAAATTTTGAGTGAAACATTTGTCACACCATTTCTAACATTTAAAATTAAAACAAGACAAAGTTTTTTTAAGTTCAAATGTTACATTTGAACTTAAAAAAAATTACATCTCTTAGGGCCCGTTTCAGAATGTCCTAATAAAGTTTCGGGTTGCTATGCAACACATAAAATAACTGAATGATAAAAATGACAGTTGACATGCAGCTCATTTCAAACTTTAACTGATGGATAGGTTCTGGGTAGTAAAACCGGAACTTACTCGAACATTCTGAAACAGGCCCTTAATGTGATGATGGATATAGCGAAAATCAGTTAGTGTCAGAAACAATTCGAATACGAGTTCCTATGTGGGACTAACAGGAAGAAACACGGGCAGAAACTGCTCATAATGTCAATGCTGTTTTAGGAGAGAACGAATGCACAGTGCGTTGAGGGAATGTACGATCGAAACGATCATTTACGATTGTCAATGTTTACGTGATTGCTGATTTCAAATGATGGGAAAATGAAGCTACGATTGAAGGTGTTTTCAGTCGCTCGGCCTCAGTTGATTGCTAAAGTATTTTATTTTATTCGGAAAACATAGTGTTAAAATAGCATTTTTAAATATCTATACACCATTTAAAACGTTTTCGCATATAGAAGCTATTTAAAACTTGCTTGCGTTACATTAAGGTCGTTAAGTAATTATAAAAGTAAAAAGTTAAATACAAATTGGTAGAATTTGTAGTGAAATAAATTTTTAGGATTGACGCCAAACCAATTATTAGAAATTTTAATTCTCACCACGTTAGGAGGCGAGTTAAATAGATCGAATTCGGGGTAGTTGTCCAGTCTGTTGACATTGTTTGCAGATCGTATAAAAAACGTGTTTTGCCTATTATTGGTGCCACTTTGAGGAACGTGTAGATAAATAATGTGCCGCACGGATCTAGTTGGTACCTTTAGATTTATTTGAGAAAGGGAATATGCTGAGTCAATTCGACACTGTGCTATTTTTATGTATGTTGAGAAAGGTTGTGTCTCGTAAAGATTATAATTTCAAACGTCCGAAATATACATTTTTGAGATTAAGTCCCGGTAAAATATATATAACAATATAGATATGGCATTTCCAGCATTAGATCTTTGTACATTATCAGCAGTGGCGCGTAAACGTTATGATTTGTATATTTTTTTATCAGAAAATAATACGTTGCTGTCTATAGTAGTGTATTATTTTAATAGCTCCATTACCAGTCTTATATTTAACATAGTTTGTTAATCAAACAGGGAAGGGAATGGTTGATATTTCATGAGACCGGAAAATATAGACTTAAATACGAGATATTACCAAAAAAATTTATAAATATAAAATGCAGATTTAATGTAAGGTTCTTTCTAACAGAAGTGTATCTAGGCGTACTTTGTGGCGTTATATGGGGGAGCCCTTTGTTCAACAGTGGACGTCTTCCGGCTGATGATGATGATCTAGAATGAGTTGCAAAGAAATATTTATCTTATTTTATAATATTTTCTTTCTAGTTTGTATTTTGTGTACCTTTTTGTGTACGTTTAGTTCGTAGGTAAATCAGGAGATTTTTTATTAATGCTGATAGTTTAGCCATTAACAACCGTCTCACTTGATGGTAAGTGACGATGTGGTCGAAGATGTTGTTCAGGCTGACCTAGACCTTGTTCTCAGGCACATGCAGCTGCCAGAACACATGGTTAGGTGCTTGGCGACAGATTTTATACTACAGAGTGCTAGCGCGAAATGCCTCTCCACCATAGAAATGGCACCATGTAAAATCATTTTGTGATGTTTCCAATTCAATTGACACGTGTTTTTTTTTGTCCATGTACCTAAGTAGTACTTTACTTTTGACTTTCCACAGCACGGGATCAATCGCTATTCAATGATATAAGCAATAACACGAAATCACTTTCTATTATTATATGGTTATTATATTAGGCACCACCTGCCAAGGCTACAAAATATTGTTCAGGCACATCCGCCATGTTTGGTACCGTGGTCACTATGGATGGTGGTTGAAAAAACTGGTGTCAGTTTTTATCATTCGCTCTCAATCACGTAGTTAGATTGACGAGCGCTTCAATTGAAAATGGTAAACCAACATTTATCGCATCAATGAGCGTAGGTCACGTCATTTAAATTAAAATGAAAATATACCAGATTTTCAAGATATGGACGAATAAAGGGTCATAAATAAAGTATAAAAATTAATATGAAAATCTTATGCTTCAGCTGAAAAGCACTTCACCTAAATAAACTGAAATATAAGACTCATTTTTGGTGAAGATTGATAAGATAAGCCAGTCATCACTACATTTACTTCTATCCATACAACTCTTTTAAAACCTTATAAGGAATTTAAGTAATTTCAGCTTTTGATAGGGAACAGTTTGGCAACTTAAGAGAGGAAGGGTTAATAAAAGAAATTCCTTGCTGGCACAGTAGCCTTATGTATCAGAGTAAATGTTTAAGAATTTGGATATTATGCAAAGCCTTGATGTCTAGACTGGATTCCCTAGATTCAGATGTTTTTTTTGCTTCATAAATTGGACGGTTTTCAATCTTGTCTAACAGCAGGGGCCCCATAAATAGTATCAAAAGGGTCTCAGCTTCTCTACTAGTCGGTTACTGGTCCATACTATCTTTGTAAGATAGTCTGGATATGAAATTTAATGGGCGCAACCATAGAGATATAAAATTTGCTTTCTCTTTTCTGTGGGCGTAACGATGGTTGTTTTGTTAAGATATAATATTTTATAGTACGCATAAAAAATAAAGTTACAGCTTTCGAGCATTTACTAAGAAGCTCGAAGGTCAACCTTGACAGCATTGTCATAATTATCTTCTTACCCTTATCCCTGTGAACTGTTTTAAATAACAACCTAAATAGGTGACTGAGTTCTTGCGAGTATTACCGAAGCACTTTTGTTTGTAACTTTGGGTCAAGATTCTCGTTTAGCACCCTTGAAGAAATACTTTCATGTTTATATGCTTTCACTATGTACATACGAGTAGCTTTACATATTTCGAAGTATGTGTATGTGTGGTGTGCCTGCCATTATTTGTTCTGTGGTATACCGCGGATTGTAATCAAATCGCCTTTATTGGATTCCTACCGATGTTCGCTGCTACAAAGCTAAACAAATAAACGCCGCCGGTAATATATGCGTTATTTGCGTACCGTGGTAATAAGTGTGCAGTTTGATTTGTATTCTTGACATTTCTGTTCTCAAAGGCATTTATATCGAACAGTTATAGCTATCTATAGACTGCTATGGTACAATCACACAACGCTTGAGTTTCATCGCATGGTGGGAGGGCCTTTTGCGAATGTTAGCCTGGCTAGCTACAACCCACAAGTAGAAACTCTGTCGCCAAACACCTAGCAGTGTGTTTTGGCAGCAGTCCTTGAATGCTAGCAGTTCTTAGCCGAGTCCGTATACCAACCTAGATCACATCGTTACCTAGACTAATAGATGAGAAAATGGTCAAAATTTTGGTATTCTGTAAATCAAATGAAGAACCAAATAGGCCAAGCGAAGCCGCGAGCGGATGTGAAGATAAAACCCAAAAGCATTAAGCGTTTTATAAGACACAAGAAGATTTACGTTGTTCTCTTTACAAATGTTACATTATTATCTAACACCATGATACTAAGTACCCCTATTAGCTATAATATATTTTGACTATGTAATTAAATCAAATGAGTTTGTAATAAAACTCTCGTTTACTTGAATGGAACGAGAATTAAATTCAAAGTAAAATTATATTCAAGAATTGACTTTAAAACTATATATACTAAGAGAGATAGTAACACATTGAAAAAAGGGTAAAACAGTCTTTTTAAGTTTGATGAGATTTGAGTTTTAGAACTTTCTAAATTTACTTTAATGGTATACCCAAATTAAATTTGACTTTTAAACCTACTTTCACTTAGTTTTTCTCACATTTTACATCACATTTTTATCAAAATGAACATACTCTTCTAGTTAAAAGTGTGTTCATAATCGTAATCTGAATTTTTAAAGAATACATTCGTATACCATTTTAATCAGTGTTGCGGAATTTTCTATGGGTTTTTATGGGATAGGAGGGTAAATGAGCGGGTTGTACGTTGTTGGCTCAACTGGTTGTAAGTGATTTCGCCAACACAGGAGGTCTCAAGGATGCGTTTCCAGCTTTTATGGAGGGAATATACTGTCTTCTTGAATGCTCCTAAGTCATTCGGTTCGGAAATACTGCACTGTTTCCACATAGTCGCAGTGATAATCGCATGGTTGTGGCCTTCCAGATGTCAACATATATTGTATAAACATCATGCTCTGTAGGGACGTCTGATGCCACAACTCAGCTGCAGGCACTGAACGGAACAGTTCTTTGGAACACTCCTCGTGATAGATACAAAAAAAATTTAGACTATTCTGACATCGTTGTCGACCAAATTCTCTGGGATCGGCTCGATAGGTCAAACATGATTTTTTAAATTTATATTTTTAATCTTTACTACACAAAGTATTCAACCACTAATTTAAAAACTCCACTTTATATACCTATAAGACTTTGCCCTCGACTATGTTATTAAAACACCAGATGGAAAGAAGGGTAATTTGACTGTTAATTTTCGCGAAACCAAAAGTGCCAAAGTTAAAATTAGTTAATATTACGTACCGTAATCTTAATATATTATATGATACAGTTATATGATATACTAGCTGCGCCCCGCCATTACACCCGCGTGGTGATGGATGATGATGATAAAATGTATGATATGTGTTAATCCAGTGCCTTATCTACCTCCATACCATACATTTATTTATATGATTTATATATGGCTTACGTAAATAATTATGATCATGTCTCCGATCTTCGTAATAAGTTCAAGTGGCTCCCTTTTCGTCGTCGCCGGAATGCTCATAATATTATCTCTCCTTTACAGTATTCTGTTCAATCCTATATCGCCTCGCTAACTCAAGGAACAATTTAAATTTCTTCATTCTACCCATTCTCTGTCGATACTGTCATTAGAAAACTTAGCAATATACAGCATTTACTTTATCCATCTCGCTATCTATCATACCCAATTTCATCAAAATCGGTCCGGTCGTTTGAGGGTGAAGAAGTAATGAATATACAAACACACTCATAAACGTTTGCCTTTATAATATTATTAATAGGATTAATTTGTTACTACCTTATATGCATTCAAAGTCAAAGTCAAAGTCAAAATCATTTATTCAATTTAGGCGTCTATGACGCTCTTATGAAGGTCAATTACAAATTTTAATATTGAAATATACTACATTGTACTGCCACGTTCAGCAAACAAAAATTATAGAGCCACTGCGAGAAGAACGGGCAAGAAACTCGGGGCCATTCTTTTAAACGTTTTTTTAACAATGTGTTAAGGCTAGGATATTCGAAATCAACCTATTTTTGAATCACCCGTAAACAATGAAATATTCATTATTTTGATCTGAAAAAAATATATGTTGTAGTTCAATATGCTTGCTAAATTATTTTCTGGTTCAAAACACGATAATTACAACTTCACTCGTCATAAAAAATCACGAAAAGAGAGAAATTTTGATCGTTTTTTAGGTCATACGTATAATATATTAATCTTTTACTATAAAAAGATATGTCAAAAAACAGGCAATGATGTTTAGAAGAACATTTTGTGGTTACTTTTTCTCAAAACGGTTTATTTATTTTTAAATACAATATTATATAACAGAGCGCCCCGTCTGGCTTGATTCAGTTGTCTGTGAGACGTGTCTGAGGTAGGACCTGTGTCGCTTTTGCCGACTCGCTGCATTCCGTCACTAATCGATCGCTTTCCTGTTAGAGTTATTCGTTGTACTTGCAGTTTTAAAAATGTAGCTCATTTTTACGTTTTTAATATCACAGTATACACGTAACAGAAGTGTAACTAATAAACATAGGTAGATTTTTTACTGCTTCTATTACTTTGGTTTCCGTTTAAAGATACTTAGATCTAAAGGAGTATTTACTACAAAAAAAAACACATGAAGAATAAGTACTTACATACCTAACTTTAAACTCGGTATTTTTGACCGAACGAGAACTTAGTTCGAGCGAGTTGCTTCAATTTAGAAAAAAATGCTTTCGTATGTCCGGTTGTTCTCCTCTACAGGTCGCATTTCTTAACCGATTTCGACGAAATTTTGGGAGCAGGTTTGATAGTTCAATAATTTTTTTTAATCAATTGAGTTTTTGTTTTTTTTTTCAAAATGACGGAGATATACATTATAAGGTGTTGAAAGTATAGACGCCTGCGCTAACTAAGTACTAAGTACAAAATCTGTCACCAAGCACTTACCTATCGATGTGTTTTTTTTTTTTATGGCATAGGAGGGCAAACGAGCAGGCGGCTCACCTGATGGTAAGTGATCACCGTCGCCTACAGACATCCGCAACACCAGAGGTCTCGAGGATGCGTTGCCGGCCTTTAAGGAGGGAAAATGCTCTCTTCAGTTCGTATGCTTCTTCAGTGTTCAGCAATGTGTCCTTGAGAACCAGTAATTTTGCGTGGTGGTAGAGGATTATGCGAATGCGCACCTGGTAGCTACTACCCTCAAGTAGAAAATCTGTCGCCAAGCACTTACCGGTCTGTTCCGCTATGTGATCTTGAAAACCAGTAATTTTGCGTGGTGGTGGAGGATTATGCGAATGCGCGCCGGGCTAGCTACTGCCCTCAAGTAGAAAATCTGTCGCCAAGCACTTACCTATCGATGTGTTCAGCAATGTGTCCTTGAGAACCAGTAATTTTGCGTGGTGGTAGAGGATTATGTGAATGCGCACCTGGCTAGCTACTACCCTCAAGTACAAAATCTGTCATCAAGCACTTACCTATCGATGTGTTTTTTTTTTTTATGGCATAGGAGGGCAAACGAGCAGGCGGCTCACCTGATGGTAAGTGATCACCGTCGCCTACAGACATCCGCAACACCAGAGGTCTCGAGGATGCGTTGCCGGCCTTTAAGGAGGGAAAATGCTCTCTTCAGTTCGTATGCTTCTTCAGTGTTCAGCAATGTGTCCTTGAGAACCAGTAATTTTGCGTGGTGGTAGAGGATTATGCGAATGCGCACCTGGTAGCTACTACCCTCAAGTAGAAAATCTGTCGCCAAGCACTTACCGGTCTGTTCCGCTATGTGATCTTGAAAACCAGTAATTTTGCGTGGTGGTGGAGGATTATGCGAATGCGCGCCGGGCTAGCTACTGCCCTCAAGTAGAAAATCTGTCGCCAAGCACTTACCTATCGATGTGTTCAGCAATGTGTCCTTGAGAACCAGTAATTTTGCGTGGTGGTAGAGGATTATGTGAATGCGCACCTGGCTAGCTACTACCCTCAAGTACAAAATCTGTCACCAAGCACTTACCTATCGATGTGTTTTTTTTTTTTATGGCATAGGAGGGCAAACGAGCAGGCGGCTCACCTGATGGTAAGTGATCACCGTCGCCTACAGACATCCGCAACACCAGAGGTCTCGAGGATGCGTTGCCGGCCTTTAAGGAGGGAAAATGCTCTCTTCAGTTCGTATGCTTCTTCAGTGTTCAGCAATGTGTCCTTGAGAACCAGTAATTTTGCGTGGTGGTAGAGGATTATGCGAATGCGCACCTGGTAGCTACTACCCTCAAGTAGAAAATCTGTCGCCAAGCACTTACCGGTCTGTTCCGCTATGTGATCTTGAAAACCAGTAATTTTGCGTGGTGGTGGAGGATTATGCGAATGCGCGCCGGGCTAGCTACTGCCCTCAAGTAGAAAATCTGTCGCCAAGCACTTACCTATCGATGTGTTCAGCAATGTGTCCTTGAGAACCAGTAATTTTGCGTGGTGGTGGAGGATTATGCGAATGCGCGCCGGGCTAGCTACTACCCTCAAGTAGAAAATCTGTCGCCAAGCACTTACCTATCGATGTGTTCAGCTATGTGACCTTGAAAACCAGTAATTTTTCGTGGTAGTAGAGGATTATGCGAATGCGCGCCGGGCTAGCTACTACCCTCAAGTAGAAAATCTGTCGCCAAGCACTTACCTATCGATGTGTTCAGCAATGTGTCCTTGAGAACCAGTAATTTTGCGTGGTGGTAGAGGATTATGCGAATGCGCACCTGGCTAGCTACTACCCTCAAGTAGAAAATCTGTCGCCAAGCACTTACCGGTCTGTTCCGTTATGTGATCTTGAAAACCAGTAATTTTGCATGGTGGTAGAGGATTATGCGAATGCGCGCCTGGCTAGCTACTACCCTCAAGTAGAAAATCTGTCGCCAAGCACTTACCTATCGATGAGTTCAGCTATGTGTCCTTGAAAACCAGTAATTTTGCGTGGTGGTAGAGGATTATGCGAATGTGCGCCTGGCTAGCTACTACGCTCAAGTAGAAAATATGTCGCGAAGCACTTACCTATCGATGTGTTCAGCTATGTGTCCTTGAACAGACAGACATCGGGCACTCATAAATACGGCTCCACTTTGCGTTTTGAGTTCGGAACCCTAAAAACAATGTATCCGAACCAAATCTAATAAAAATAGGTACTTATTGTGAAACGCATATTATTATTCCATAAGGGCATAAAAATGTTCACAAGAACAAAACAATTATTTAGATGCAGTTCTGGATTTAGTAGCAGATACCTAAAGTTGATCAATTAATACACTGTGACGCTAATAGCGTGCGGCTGGGGACATCGAGCGAGCGACCTGTCGCGCGCTGTGCGACTAGAGCGCAGCGCTGCGTAGTGTTAATAGCCCGCAACTCTTGGACGCTAAATTTGCCTACTGATTGAGAATAAACTAGCCTTAAGTACATACTATACAGTAAAATTATTACAATACTTAATTTACATTACGTAGGTGACAGGCGCTAGCTTGGCAGAGGCGAACCAGTCCAAGCATTTTTTTCGTTGAAGTAATCACAAACTGTGTAGTAAAATTTCTTTATCAAAATATTCTTCACATGCAACTTGAATTTTCTTTCTGTGAGCGTTGTAGTATGTTTGGGCATTTTATTATAAAACCGCACACAATTAGAAATAAATTATATTTATTATCACACTATGTTCACTATTTTGGCGATAATAGCTTACATATACATATAAAAGATAGATATATGCTGTCGCGAGCTTTTTTGTAGGCAAATCTAAGATAAACAATTTCGTCGTACATTATGTGCGTGTGACACTTTTTACAGCGTACGCCAGAATAGCTCGCATATGTCTGATGTTTTTCTTATTTACTTGACACTTATCGTTATATTTTCAACAACTCACATAATAATCAAATATCTTTTTAAATTATAGCCTATGTGTTATTCTGATGTCTAAGCTATATTACTGTAAAGTTTCATTAAAATCAGTTCAGTGGTTTTTGAGTGAAATAGTAACAAACATCCATAAATACATGAATGTATGGACATTCATACATCTATACAAACTTTCACGTTTATTATATTATTTATATATATTTTTTTTCCTTTTTCCATGTAGTAAATTCTACTAAATCCATGTTCTAAAGTTACTTTATCTCCTAAAACACCCACTAAATAATATGAAAGGTCCTAATTTAATCTTGTTTTACGAGTCTGAGAAGCAAAATGGATATTACCCTATAATAAAGTAAGTGATCGAGGAGATTCTAAAAAGGATACCTACCTAGGTAGGTATCTGGCCCGTGAAGTATCTTGCCCACGATAACATTATGCAGAGTAATTTATGATTTAAAACTGTGTACATTTTCATACCGGCCCGTGGGGTGACGGGCTAGAATGTCATCTCTCCATTTCTACCCGTGGGTGTCGTAACAGGAGCCTAAGGGTAACACAGCAGCAGGTGGGCAACAGCGCTTTCTGAGGCACTGATATCTCACACTGCGATCCTCAAGACGCCTGCAAAACGATGGGATCATGGCAAGTCCCGCTGTAATGAGGGAGGATGTGTTCAGCAGTGGACGATCGTGCTGATACAGTACAGTACTTTTTCAATTTAAGTTTATAAAGAATAAACAATTAAAAATTCAATTCTGAAACAATGAAAACGTAAAGGCATGTTTATGTTATATTTGCATCACTTGCAAAGGTTTCTTATTTATACATTAGTTCTAGAAAATACATACATGAGATATAAATATTAGTCTAGTTACGTTATTTTTATCTTGGAGAATAATTGTTGTGAAAACAATGTTCACACGGTTACCGACATCAGAGAAATGTGATCACGTACGGTGTTATATACCTTTTTAAATAACACTGAGAAATACTTCCACTAAATAACTTTAAAAGACTTAATTTTATTACACTATACGCAAATATTATTTACTTTATACCACGTTCTCATGACACAATCATTCGAATATTTTTTAAATTGCATTGGACTTTATTATACTTCTACGTAGGTACTGATCGATAGTTAGATGATTGGCGCAAGGCCAAAAGTTTCGAGGGCCTAGGTCTTTGGCGTGGGGAGATAAAGGGTTTTTGTACGACTATCTCAAAAGCAGCGTAAAGCAATGATAGCCGAGCGGTAATAACTATCAACTCCCGCGCCGCAGGTCCACGGTTCGACCCTCACCTCTGGCTTGAGCTTCACCGTGGTGGAAGGACATTTTCGCAAATGTTCACCTAGTTACCACCCTCAAGTAGAAAATCTGTCGCCAGCACCTGTGTCTAACAGTGCAGCGCTCCTTGAGAGCCAGTAAAATTACAGGCACATGAGACTTGACGCGGTGCAATTCGTCACCTGTGACGAAATGCATGTGTCATGTTAATAATAATAATAATTTATTTGTTTCTTTTTTTAATATAAGAATATTGTAAAAAAAATCAAATGTTTTAAATTAATGTCTATAAAAATAATTTATTTCAACCATAAGTCATATACAATATTATAATTTATAGATTACAGGCCCCTTAACATCAGGTAGGCCTCGTGCTTGTCCCGTCACAATCACATAAAAAATTAGTTTGAAAGTGTATCCAGTGGATGGCAATGGGGTTGGCCTCTGTTATCAAAACATATTGCAAAACGAGAGTGCTTAGACACCTCTGCCCTCTCCTGCGTGAGTGTACAATTGTGATTATGGGAATAGCAATTGACCTTACCTGATAATGTATCCGAGTCTCAATATGTCATGTCAAAAACGCTTGTAAAAACATCTAAATGTTTATTTTTGCAGCAGAGGTTTTGCTTGAAGGCAGTAGATAGTCAGGTAACGTTTAAAAGTATACTACCACTATTTTAAATAATATTTCTGCAGATAGGCCCTACTTTTAACCACAATTTCACCTGATGGTAAGTTATATGTTTGAAAATTGTAAACATGCTTATCTTAGAATGGAGCCTGGGTCTCAAGGTTTCGTGCCTTCTAAAGTATGGAAATAGTACGTAGTGAATACCGCTGGCAGTCACTAATCTAAAGTGTGACGGCAGATAGTTGATTTCAAAGTTGTTTAAAACTACGCAAGATTTCTTACGAGCGCATCAAATCAAAAGAAGCAATACAATCAGATCAGGCTTGTGTTCCCCTCCAACAAATTTAAATATCTCCATTGATCAGTATATAAATACTTCTCTCTGGAGTCAGTTCAGACACTCTTGCCTTAAATATATGACCTATAAAGACGACGGAATGAAAATAAATAAAACAGAGATTAATCTTCTCTTTGTGACGTCTCTTCGAAGTTATCTGTGATCAGCTGTACCAAGCATATTTTCTCATAAGAATTCTCAACCTTAGCGGTATTATAGCAATCACTTACGGTCTAGTGAGCATTGATATGTCATTCCGTCGAGCCGTATTTACAAGAAAAGAAATTGAATTGGTTTCGTTATAACACAAACGATTTTAACGATCTCTTAATTCTTTCTTTTGTTTTTTTTTTCATTAATATTGTCTAATACCTACAAGCTGTATAACACTTGTTTGAAACTATAGTTTCAAACAAGTGTTAGTATTAAAACATAATTAAGTTTATATAACCAAAATTTCTCACTGAATGATTTTGTGACGGCTACTGTAAATATAACACTTGTTTGAAACCAAAGGTTTCAAACTATAGTATAAATTGTAAATATAACACTTGTTTGAAACTATAGTTTCTACTATTATAAGCTATATTAACAGTAGCCGTCACACAATCATTCAGTGAGAAATTTTGGTTATATAAACTCAATTATGTTTTATACTAACGGCCTCGCTATAGCAGGATCGCTTTGTATATTTTTGAGCCGTTTTTAAGAGCCGTTTTGTCATTCATCTTTACTTAGTAGGCGTCATTTTAAATTGTTTTTTATTTTTCCCAAACTCACCAAAATCCCCTGAACATTTTTGCCATACACAATTTTTACCCTACTCTATTCCTTCTAGGAGAACAGAATGTCAGTAAGTCAGTGGTAATCGAGCTTTATTTTTATAGCTTATCCGTGGTTTTTCAGTTAGGTACTCTCAATTTACAGGAAATAGTACGCCATGATCCGATATTTGTAACTATTGCCAGGGCGACCATTATTGTGGGCGAGTTATATAGATTCTGTATGCAAAAAGCATAGCAGAAATTAATGTTTATTTTTAATCAGGTGCTTCTTATAAAACTGATAGGAAGTAGCTTGTAGTAGTCGAACCATAAGTATTTGAATTCTGAATATTTTGAGTGTTTAATCAACGTGGTACTAACTGACTTCAACTTTCATAATTTTCAGTGGTGAAAGTATCTTCGGTTTTTTGTAAAAAATTCACATATACAATCAATAAATTCCAAGTTAATTAATAAATTCAAAATATTTCATAACTTACTGCATTACATTTCTTTGCGTTCTGGGCTGAAATAAAAACACCTATCAACCTACCTAACCTTGTCGCTTCATTCAAGTTTTGGTCTAATCTTTATAAACATACATATCTATTAACAAATATTAACAATCTATTAACTACCTTTAAATAATTGGATCACACTCATAGTTAAATCTAAAGTACCTATATTTAAAAAGCTAATAAAATCAGTCACTTTTGGAACAACTTTATGAATAAAGCAATTAGTAACTTACTGTGTTTGCTTGACAACCTATCTTAGGATTTACAAAATATATGTTTAAGGCTAAGATTCAGACACAAGTCTAAGCGTGCACAGATAAACAAGAACCGGTAAACTTTCCATAAGTGAAAAATGTGCCATAGATAATAGAGTGTGATCTAAACAAAGAGCAAGGTAAGTAGGACTAAGACTATATTTCTGAATATGAAATTTAAAGATTGGCTTAGCGGACGCTAGGCTAAGTTTGGTCTTTGACCGTCTTACACAAATGTTTCTGAATCTCAGCCTTAGACTATTACAATGACAAACATAAGCACACCAAACATAATTAGTCTGTCAAGAATTACGAACTACTACAATTCAACGAAGTTTAGTTTTTCGTGTTACGAGTGACACTTTAGACAACGAAATCTGAATTTGCGGTACGAAGTTCGTTGCTTCATGTACTCTATGGTTGGACCGCATCGTTCTGAATGACAAACCTTGCCCGCTATGGAATTTCCTTTACTACTCTGAGAACGCTGTTATGCCTCCATCAGTTTTAAGTCTTAAGAGAGAGAAGTTAAATAATATTTTCACATGATAAGAGTCTGAGAGTCCTATGTAGTTATGGATCAGCGAGAGGTGTCTATACTGTTCTCAAAAATACAGGTTAGATATTTATAAATTACTTTAATTTCTTTATTCTCCATAGGTGATTATATCCTCATTAGTATTTGTGTTCTTTCTGCATATATAGAACTGTACTTTGACTACTTGTAAGTAAACGAATAAATTATAATTTCATATTTGGAAAAGGTACAAACCACACTCCGATTTTAAAAATACGTTATTCATAAATTCGGACCCGGAGTTCTAAACTTCGAAGAATTAGAGTAGGGGTATATTTTTGCCTGTATTGTTTTGCCAAGGTACCGTTGTATGTGACTAACAGACAATTTTTTTTGACGTTAATGTTACGAGTGTGTGTGCATGACAAAAGGACAAGTGAACACATTTGTGTACTTGCCTTAGAATGTGAGGTGAAATTTTTTTGTTGATTTGTTGCGATGTGGACTTTCTAGATGGTGTCGACAGTAACATTTGGGCCGTAACTACAATTCACCGAAGTTTCTTGTTTCGAACGACACTTAATGTTATTTGCGGTGCGAAGTTCGTTGTTTGATATAGTCAATGGTCACTCGTATCTGGCAACAACATAATATATACATTGCAATTCTTTTTTCTCCATACAAATCCGTACACAGTGTAGTGTTAAGGCAATTATGGTATTATTAATGCTATAATTACTTCACATCTTGATCCAAGGAAGCATATTTGGACCATGATCTTGCGTAACTCCTAATCAAGATTTAGTAATGTAGCCATCGCCAACATATTTCTAAATAATGACTTGACACGACTATGATTTATATATTTTATTTTTGCATATTTCGAACTCGACTTTGGAGTTTGACTATTAAAAAAAAAAGAAATGTACAATCCATACGAATCCTATTTAAAAAATACTTTAATCATAATCTATACAGGCAAATGCTTACTAGTCTATGCTACGAACGAAGTAAACAAAAGTAAGCCAAAACGTGTTTTGCGGATGTCTTTCTTTCGCACCTGAAGTTCGAAACATCGACGAATTAGAGTAGGGGCCGTGACCGACGGGCCCTGTAATATTTTATTAGACACACATTTTCCTATAGTTTACACAAGTGATTGTTCCTTTAGGTAGGCATTATTTGAATAGTTAGGTATAAAACATACGAGTAAAACAGAATTTCGATGCATAGCGTGGTTTCCATGAAATAAACATTTATATTATTTTTTGCCAAAACGCGCGCAGTCTCTTTTATCTACATCTACTTGTCTATATCATATATTCCTTTTACGGTTCCAAAACTTCATCTCTTGAAAGTTTGGACGGAACGATCTATAGACGGTCAGCGTAGCCTTGGTAATAGAGTCCTGTTTTCTGTTCCGTACCCTAAAAAGCATTATTACTTAAAGGATTACTAACAAAAGATTACTTGTTCTAGATTCGGGCAACATATCGACTGAGTCTGCTTTCTGCGCACTGATGGCACCGTCACCACTCTTGGAGCTGAGCAGCATTTTCTTCTTCTTCCTTCCCGCTATCCTAATACTCTGTCTGTATGTAAGGATGGGGCTGCACATAAGGTATCTATACAATATAATTAATAGATTCAGGCTATACACTAACAGTCTTACTTATAAACGCTGCATAACTTTATCGAGTACTTAAGTTTGCTTAAATCAGCTGACAAATAAAACACCGTCCCAGTTTTGTTTTAAAATTTAAATAACAAGATGGCGCCCATATATCTGATCAGCTGATTGAGTTATTATAGAGGTTATTGACATGGAGGCATATATTAAACTCCAAACACGACACACTGTTATTGAATCGTAAAAATTACGAGTATATCAAGTAGGTAGAAACATACATTGGATGATGAAATTAATATTATGCGTACTTTTCGTGAACATACTAAAGATTATACCGCAGGTACAGTTCCTGACTTATGAATATAAGGACTGTGCCTTAATAATAAAATGTATGTGATGTGATGTAATAAATGGCGACTTGGGAAATAAAGCATTCAATGAGTTGTATAGGTTTTTCCGTATTATATACCTATATCACTATTCAGGTTGATATGAGTAGGGTGTTGCTGAACATTGGGTACAAAACAGTTCTCCATACAATCATAATGTTACGATGATGGTTCGCAAGTTAGCGGATATACCAATAAAGGCGGTGGTCAATTATAAAATTGAAGCCAACACTTTTAACAATTATGTTCTTGCGTTGTTCTGTGTTGTTAGCGAAAACAAATTTTAAATATGTTATTGCTTTGTCTTTTGTATTGATATAGCTGACATATTTACTGACCTCAGGTTAGGGGGATATATCTCCCTAGCCTTATAATTATTGGTAACATATAACCCATATAAGAGTAGGCATATTGAATAGTTAAGGAGCTATAGTATAGAATACCGGTAAGAAGACAAAAATAATATAACTAATAGAGATTCAATTAGCAAGTGCGAAATTCAGCATACATGCGAATTCAGTGCAGCAAAATAAACTTTAATATAGTATACTTATATAATAATATGTCTGCTTTGAAATGAGCTGTGGTGGTGGAATTTTTATAAGTAAAGGTGTAAACTTATAAATAAATGGACGAGAGCGAAAGCTTCACTACTACAGTCACACAAAACAGGCGCGGAGTTGCATCGGGGCATCTGCTTGGGCACGGTAATGTTATATAGATAACATTACCGTGGCTTGGGTATCAAACCAGTTTAAGCCAGTTCAGTAAGCTGTTGACTGATTATCTGTTTGTCACCGCGTTGCTCTAGCGTTAAAATACAACTTGTTTAGTGATTTCTTATTATGACATCACCTTCAATATCACAGTTTTAAAAGGTTTATATATCGATATAGTCACTACAGTAATGAAACAATTTTAAACGGTTTCAATCGCGTTTAGGTATTTATCATTATTTTTACCCCGACGTTTCAACTTATTTTAAGATGAGCTTAGATAAACTTACTTGAAACCTCACAAGAAGAACAACCAATTGTTAAAACCTTTCAAATGCAATATTCAATATTGTAATAGAAACGGTGCGGTGGTTGGCACATTCTTCCTGCTTGGGATCCTGTTACCAAATTAGTTAAACCCTATGGCCGACTCAAATCTACAAGACCTCTGGACTTTTAGCAAATATGGCGTGAATGTTATGATTAAAACTTAATTTTTTGGTCGGTAGTACAAAATTATTCTTTAATTCCTCAGTTGGCAAAAAATAGTTATACATATACGTGATTTAAACAGTTTAAAGTTGTTTAATGTGAAATAATTGTGAACATCTAACATTATACGAGCTTTATATTGGAAACATTTTTCTTAGGTTACAAATATTTACAAAATCATGTTAAATAAGAACTGCCAAATAGAAAATGCGGCCAAGTGCGTGTCGGGCCACGCGCAGTGTAGGGTTCCACACTAGCCCATTATTGCAATATAAAATGATTTTGTTGTTCTTTATTCTGAATATAATTAATGGTGAGGATATTAGCAGTTAATGGTTATAATTACAAAAAAAAAAATACCCAACACCCAAGTTCAACGACTGCTAAACCAATAAAGTTATCTTAACTGCAATAATTTTCTTTTAAAGTTCATAAAATGCTCTATTATGATGATTTATTTTAGATTTTTCAAGCCAGCAGTTTAGCTTTTATAGAATAGGACGCCCTACTAAAACAAAACTTTAGCATTTTAAAGTTTAATATTTCGACAAAGATATACATATAACGATAGCCAACAAGATGGGGTAGATGACGAAAAATAAATTCATCTCCACTACAAATGTAGCGGAACTAAACCTAAAAAAAATACTTATTATCACTTTATCAGCGTAATTAATATACACACCCTTACAAAATTACAGCTTTCTAGTACTAACGCTCTGTTAGTAACACCTTGTAAAGACGGACAGATAGACAGATACTATCAGGGTTCCTTGTCAGCGCTACGGAACCCTAAAAAGGGCTTTATATAAAAAACGATTGATCTCCGAAAGCCAGGTTCTTCATAAGAGTGTTAGATCTCATTGAGTTCTTCGTTTTAAATTACAGCAATCAAACTTAAAAATGCCTTATCTCATCAAATAATAGACCAAGACTGTTTTCTCTGTTAAAAAAATATAGGTCACATCAAGATCTTCATTTCAGATAGCTGGTGTCAAACTCAAAATGCTTTTGAAAATATTGACCCTAGATCATTAGTTTCTAATTGATGGCATGTTAAGCCACTTTGTTGTCTGAGGATGGCAGTCGTTACAGCATGGTGGCTGGCAGTCGAATACCCACCTGGCTAGCTACCACCCTCAAGATGAAAATCTGAAGCCAAGCACCAAACGGCATGTTCCCGCAGCTGTACTTGAGAGCCAGAAATTCTAGGTTGGCCTTAACAATATTTTTGACCACATCATCACTTACCATCAGGAGAGATAGTGATCAAAGTTCTTATCAGGTATAAATAAAAATAAATTTAATTGAATTAGAAATATTTACCAGTAGCTTGATTTCAAAAGGAATGTACTTATAGGTTTCGTTTTTTGAGAGCTTTGTTAGTCTTCTATATAACATATAATATCTTCTATATATAATTTCTATACATAATAAACCGATAATAAAATAAAATGCAAATATGAGCCATTTGGTGTGGCGATGTTGGGTCCATGGAGACCTCGAGCTCATCGTATTATCCAAAACTTAAGCGCTTGGTCGATGCGATGCGTGATCGAAATGCTGACACATATTCGGCTCAACGAATAAGCATTGCAGTTGAACAGGCAAAGCTGCCAGCAAGCTGAGCACACTGCCAACTGGGCTGGAGCATTTGGACTGCCTGTGACTTGTAGGTTGTCTAAATGCTTACATTGTTGTGGCTGTAGTGTTGTATATAATTCGTAGTATTTTGTTAATAAAGGAATACTGCACGTTAAAGAAAATAACCCGATAATTGAGAATGTAAACTTATTGGTGTTTTTGCGACACTTATTGTTCAAATGTAAACGGTCAACAAGACACCCAAGAGAAGACAAGGGTACCCGAGATATAGTCTCTGCCTAGTTTGGGACCCATTGATTATCTTATTAAGTATAATATGAAATTCTTATAATGGAATTTATTTTGTACATATTCTTTTAGAAATAAATTATTCTTGATCTTAATATATGCTATGCTGCAATATGTGACACTGGACTACTTTATATAAAAAAATTGATTTAAGTACAGAACTCGTATGTAAAGCAAATATAAATACCCATTATATTTTATTATTATAATATATAGTAAGCGTTTTTTGAGGAAATTACACGACTTTGACTGACACTAGCCAAAATATAAACGTGTGCACTAAAGTGTGAGTTTATACCTTCAAATTCTATGTAGATAATTACTTAAATATGTAAATGTATATATGTCGCAGAATACAGACGGGAACATACATTACGTCCCTTCACAACCCTAGGTTGGCAGGGCTGAAACCATATTGGCAGTCACTCCAACCTGGGATTTAATTGTAGTTTAGGGATTTCACTTTGCTGATTGGTTACGTTAAATCTAGCTTGTGATTAGACGTATTTATTCGCTAACGTAAAGATAGCTCACGGTAGTGTTTTAAAATTGTATTATTCCTAACTTATTTTCTGTCTCTGATGGGCTATCATTTATATTAGGCTATGAAACTAACTATCCTTAAGCGCTAATAGCGTAGTATACATAGTTATTCTTAACCGTTCAACTAATACGCAACGTTCATTGCGGTCATGATTTAGATGGGTGACCGCTAGTGGAACTACTACTAAACGCTTCCATGCTTCGGAGGACATTGTTAAACCGTCGTTTCCGGTAGTTTTCTTAGGATGGTAGTCATTATAGCATGGTGGTAGGGCATTCTGCGAATACACACCTCGCTAGCTACGACCCTCAATTATTTATATTATGTTATTTTAAGTAATTATATTTAAAAAGAACACAAAACTAAATATTCTGTGAATAGTTAAAGCGTCTACCTGTCACCGTTATTAGTATCGAGCAAAAAACTATTTTTTTAGTATTTGTTGCTAAAGCGGCAATAGAAATACATCTTCTGTGAAAATTTCAACTGTCTAGCTATCACCGTTCTTGAGGTACAGCCTAGTGACATACGGACGCACGGACGAACGGACAGCGAAGTCTCAATAATAGGGTCCCGTTTTTACCCTTTGGGTGTGGAATCCTATAGTAATATGTAAATATAGTATTATTTCCCTCTGTCGCAACACATATCTTCTGTGACTTCAAAGTAAAAAGTTTTTACCAGTAATATTTTTTTCCATCTCTTATTAAATAATAACCCCTAATTAAAGTGTATTCAATATTCATTTACCTTTCAGAACCGATGTACTCATTTTAATCTATGTTTATTATCAAAATAACAGAATTGAGACCAACTCTTTGCTTCACTGCCAACTTTTTTTTACCGCCTGTATTGAAATCTGTTTTTGGCATTTTGTACTAAAATAAATTCTAAAATAAAGTGACACCCCAGCACTGAATTTCCATACGCGTTTTAATTACAAATTAAAAAAAAATACGCGCCTGCGATGGATTTAATTTTTTCTGTGTAGACGTGAATACGATAATCCACGAGCCCTTTATTCAAAAGTAATGACAAAAATGAAATGTGTCGTAAATCCTTTGTCCAAATATGTGGCTTTTGCCAAGCACAGTATTCAAATTTGCATAGTTGCCTAAGGAGTTAATTGATTTTCACTTTGAAGAGCCCAATATGGTAATGGAAGGCCTTGAATGATTGATTAAAATGTTTGATATAAATTGAGAGATTCATCTACGTCGTTAGTCTTATGAAGGTTTATTTGTTACTAGCTTTTACCCACGGCTTTGACCGCTTTAATTAAGATAACTAACTATTTATCAATAGAGCACTAATCTGGATCACATATAAAACAGAACTGTAGCACCCTATTTATAAGGAGTTCATGTACATGATTCTAAGTCCTTCAAGTTTTAAGCCTAAAATTATTCACTCATTCAACTACTTTTTGATGATATTTTGTGTTTGCCAAGTTCAATACCCAAACCTTTATTAATTTAGGAATTTCTTACATTTAAATTTGGCAAAATCTTAAAAAAGTGGTTAACTTGTCAAAAAATTAAAACTAAACGGAAAAAAATAAAATGTAAGGTGCACTTGCTGTTGTAGACGAAATCAAATCAGTTTATGAGAAAACAATCTTATTGACTGTAAACATAAGGTAATCCGATTATTAATATTAAAATGGGAAGAGGATAAATTATAATGTTGAAATTTCGACAGTGGATCAATTTACAGAGAAAATAATTATTTTAAGACTAGTAAACTTGAGTTTTATCTGAATAAAACATTTTATTATAGTCACAGTTATAGTATTTTTTTGTTAACATTACATTACATGTGAAATCTTAAAATGATAATAAGTTTATAAACTACTAGCTTTCCGGGCGCGGCTCCGCCCGCGCGTATGTCGGTTATCGCGCAAAAACATTAACCTCTTTTTGCGCAGTTGGATAAAAACTATCCCATGTTTTTTCCCGGGTCTCAAACTATTTCCATATCAAATTTCATTCAAATCGGTCCAGTAGTTTTGGCGTGAAAGCTTAACAGACAGACAGACAGATATACAGACAAACAGACAGACAGAGTTACTTTCGCATTTATAATATTAGTACTGATTATATGCGGATGATAGGTACTTTTTGTATTGAAAAGTAAATTTATCTTAAATTTGAAATCTACAAGGTGTTTTAGATTTTCGTACAAACCTTACGAAGACGATTGCATAAATGGAGAGTTTTACACCATAACAAAATTACTAATTAATCCGCAGAGTTTAACACAATGTTTGAAAATAATCCGTAGCTTATTATCAGATGTGTCTATGTAGAAGGCATTAGGCACACCCCTTATTATATGAGTCCAAAAAATTTCTTGCAAAATGTGAGTTTATACTCTGGAATACGGACCCGTGATGTTTTTTTTCAGTTATGTTTTTTAGTATCGGTACAATTCCTTTAAAGTATGTATATCATGTCGTTTCTCAAGTAAAAAATACATACAAGCTTAATTTGCATTATATTTCTTCAACATGTTCTGACTTCTTCCTGCCTGTATCACTATACACTACTACTTAAGGTTCCATTATTATGTCTCACTCAGACGAAGCAATGATGGCTCAGGGGCATTGGCTATGGACTACCGCGCAGCAGGTCCATGGCTCGAATCCCGCTGCGGGCTTGAGCTTCACCGCGTAGTGGAGGGGCATTTTGCGATCGCCCGCCTGGCTAGCGACCACCCTCAAGTAGAATCTGTGGCCAAGCACCTAAAGGTGTGTTCCGGCAGCAGTCCTTGAGAGCCAGTGAAATTACAGGCACAATGAGACTTAACAACTACGTCTCAAGGTGACGGGCGCAGTGCAATTCGTGACTGCGGGGAAATGCATCTGTTATAGGCAGAGTTTAGTCCGCGTAACATCAGTTGGGCCTCGAGCTTGTTCCGTCCGTCACAATAACATTTACAAAAATAGGTAAATCAGAAGAGTTTATAGCTCAATACAGCATTTCGATTTTGCGAAGGGAATAAGATAGGTTGTTAAATTACTGGGTTATTTGCTATCAAGGTGTGAGCCGCGAAGGTGAAGGTAGCAAAACCCTTTTGTAAATGAAACGTATCTACAACCTTTTACAGAGATGAATGCGACCCATTGAGGGTCATATTTCTTTGCTCCTTGGAACAAGTTGCTTCACTTTTATTCTTCTGTATTTGGAGCTTTGTGTCAGTTTAACTAAAAGGTATATATGGTTGCTACATCATATCCTCTGAATTTGTATATACCCGTTAATAGATTTATATGTGTTTTTGTGTGGGTATCTTGAAATTCTTCTTGTAACGTAGGTACCATACTTATGATGATATAAGGTTATCGATTAGCATGTTTCTTGCAGTGTCATGAAATGTATGTAACTTCCGATTGCTCAGTATAGTCAACTATGTGATAATTTCGTTGTGTCGTAAACTTCGCGGACTTTTAATCGACCTCGAAAATGTACCAACGTCAACGATTTCGAAATTTGTTGACGTTGACTCATTTTGTTTATGACCTAGATACTCATATATACGAGTATAGTTTTAAAATAGTATACAATGGCATCTAGAATGAAAATATTTATGAGATATATAAATAATGAGACTCAATTATTTGTCCGTCCATCCATCCGTATGTCTCGGGGTCTTTAGCTTGAATAAATAAAATGAGTTACACACCTGAAATTTAGGAACTAAGGTACAAATCAAGGTTATTATTAATAGAAGTATACACTATTTTTTTTCAAATCGATTTAAGCTTTTTTATAAGAATTTTACGAAGGATATGAATATGGTTTCATAATAGTAGTAGGTCTACAAAGTTTATTTCACAAATAAACTTATTTAGTCTTGTCTAATACTGTTATTGGTACCAGAAACTGGGGGCCCTACTGCTAAAACATATAACAGCGCCATAACAGTTGATAATAATCAAATTTTAAAACCAATACAAGTTGCAAATATCTTTGAAAAATGTTTTTCTAACTTGTCCTTAGATGTGACTACATCTTTAGGTTTTTGCCAAAATGCAGCAGAAGCTCTGAGAAAAGATAATGTCCCTTTTTTCTTTGAAGACTTTCAAAACTATAAACATAAAAAGCACTGAAGAATGTGACTGCGAAGAGTAAAAATAGTCAATAATAATTACATATATAATAATTATTATTATTATAATAATTATATATATAATATAATAGGTATGTCAGTAAAAATAGCAGAGTCTATTAATACCCATGCGCCAAATTATGTAAATACTTTCAATTTGTGTTGATAACAGTACACAACGGTATTATCGACCAAAGTCATTTAAAATAAAAACTCCAGCAATATATTTTGAACACTTGGTTTATTCCTCAATCCACAGTTTATGGGGGAAAACCCCCGAAATGGCCTCCGGCCACTCCCTATAGCCATTCCAGCCCTCGCCTAGCAGAACTCTCTCTGCACAATTGATCATCACTTTGGCGTGATTGCCATAACGTCGTCTTCAGAGTATAATCCTCCAGGATCTGCTGTCATCTTGCGCCGTTACAACCATGGTTGATCCAGGAAATGAGACAACCTTCCACACTTACAGGCATGTTCCAATCTTTTCCAATCATAATTCACCATTTACCTGGTTATATCGCGCAGATATAGACCGATTACTTCACAGTCCCCACTTTCAATGTTAACTGCCATAGATTTCACTACAATGGTATTGCCTCTTCGGTGGCTAGTACAAAAACTGCCCTTTTGCAATCTTCATGTGGCGGCCATCTTGGCGTTACATGAGACGCCGCGATGGCGCCACTAAGTCCTTCCGTAGTCAACTTCGCTTCCATATTATGATATACATTTGAAAATACATGTTATATTTTATTAGTTAAATAAAATAAGTAACATAACAATAGATACTTAATAACATAGAAGCATTGATTGAAATGGTTGATTGACATTTTGTTATTTTACATTGAAACAATTCATAAAGCAAAAAATTTACATCTCGTGTGGGAATCAAACATATCAGAAAATATTATATAAATGTAATATCGCTTACCATCTTTTAGTATTTTATCTATATATATCACTCAGAACGTTATATATTCATATAATCAAGGTAGGTAAAAAATAGAAATATAAGCGATTTTTTAAATATAACCGTTTTTAATGAAATAATTAGTATAATAATCACTAGCGACCAAGTATTACTATAACTAACTACATAATAATGCCTCTTTACGTCCTTACCAGACAATTTAGAACAAGACTGTCTGCAGAGACACATCTTCAATTTGTTGTCGACGGCCTCATTCTCGTAATAGACACTCGAGTATATGTAAATACATAATCCTACCAACATATTGCTATACGTCGGCTTTAATTGTTCCTACTGTACAATATTACTTTGAGTAAACTCTCTGTTTATTATGTAAGAATAATTTTAGATACAAGGAAACATTCTATGTCCATTCTGTGTGCTGATAGTTTTTAATCTTGAAAAAGCATGCCTCAGAAGTAATCTAGCGCTGCATGTTTGAATAGTTTGGTTAGATTATGCTATCAGCTTCAGCGCTGTAAGCGAACTTTATCAGGAAACATTAGCCTACAAGCATTGTGAAGCTGCGTACCAGGATCGTTTGATTAGACGATATAAATAGTTCTAAGCTGCAGTCTGATGTCGTAAAGCACTGAAGCGCACTAAGTTCAAAATTAGCAAAAATGGGAAAGACTTTTGCCTCAAATTACTTATTTAGTGTAGCGTAGGTATTATCTCAATTTTTATAACGAAGAAAAACTTCTACATCTAATTTTGTTTACAGCTATGGTCACCATGGTTGAAACGGTTACGGCCCTTGAGAAAAAATTATTTACTATGAGTTTTTCACGCCCTTAGGTAGGAAGCATTCTTCCACCCGCTACTCGAACCAAACAAATACTACATTCCGAGTATGAGAAAAAAAAATATTTTCGTTATAACATTTATATCTTAAGCGTGTTAACGAAAAAAGATCAAATGAAAAGGAATCAATTTATGAAAAAAAAACAAAGATGTCACCAAACATAATATCTGTCAAAAAACATCAAAATGAGTTTTTTTTTTATTTTTATTTGATAAACATAACAAAATACTCTCGATTGCGGAAGACACGTAGGATTATAGAGTAGACTTATGCCATTATCTGAAAGCTATCTAACAAAACTGATCACAGAAATAGACGTCAAAAACAAACTTTATTTTGGATTATTTATGCTTACTAATAATAGAGGAAGATGATTTTACAGAGACCAATATTCGATTAACTTATTATATATGCATTGATTTCGCTATTCATAGATGAAAGAAGCGTAACTCCTTCATAAAAAGCTCTGAATGAACATCCAATTTATCTCACCCATCACCTTAGGTTATCTGAAACTTCTCAGTACTTATCTTTATTTGGTACCAAAGAGTTCCTTGCCTTTTTAATATTTTTATTTCTGCAATAAAGCATGCTCTGCGGACTACAGTACTAAATTACAAATTTACGAATGGAAAATTATATCCCCATACGATGGTCAACAAGAACGAGAAGAAAAAAAATAGAGTTATGACTCACTGTCATAACTCAGCTATAGGGGTGGACGATTGGGTTCGAATCCCGCACATGACTATAATTGTTCCTCTCGTAAATTTGAAATTTTGTAGATTTACTTTTAAAAGAGTTAAGGACCTCTTTTAGTTTCGTATGAAAGGAATTTCTCATTCCTTTCATACGAAACTAATTCTCATACCATAGATTCTATATAGACTGACAACTAACACTTACTTATCTACCTATCTTCTTATTAAAATACCTAATCTACATCATCTTATTGATATGCCGTAGATTACATATTATTTAAATACTTTGCAATATTCTGAACAATAATCTTTCTATACATTATGTAAATTACAGTACCCCAAAATTTATTTTAACATTTTAAAAAAATGTGAGCAAATTTCATTGGCGAAACACATATTTACCGACTCGGCGGAGTCATAGGATTCTCAGGAGGAGTCAAAGGAGTCAAGGGATAATGGTAGGAAGAGGATTGCTAGTTAAACACATAAGCCAACTTAATGATAGGGAAGGACTAGTAATGAGAAAAGTTTAAGTTGGTATTTGCCGATTCCCGGATGTTTAACTACGGATCACGTGCCGTTTTGCCATTAGAGATGCCTTCTTCGTAGAAAACCAATTTTCTGTGATTTAATTAAAGTATTAATCTAAAAATAATTCTCAAGCTGTTAAAGGTTTACGTCAAATTCGATAAATTTATGTTTTCAGTTTCATATGAACATGAGACTTTACGCTACTCAAACAACGATGTCACTTATTTTTATTAAACGACTTCAAAAAAGGAGGAGGTTCTCAATTCGTCTGTTTTTTGATGCTGATAATTCTTTTTTATTTGAAAGCTGATGCTTGTCGTTTGGTCCCATTTAAATTTCATCAAAATCGGTCAAGCCGTTTTTGAGTTACACTCCAATAACTGAAAAATATTTTCCTAGCTTGGGGATATAGTCCTTGACAGTGAATAACAATCGATCCCGTAAGTAGCACTGGTCACTAAAATAAGTGAAAATAAAATGTTAAACCAAAAAATGGAACCAACTTCAACACTCAAAAGTGTGAAATAACTTGTCGATGTCGCTACTATGCACACAATATTGTGTTAATAGGTACTTTTGAACTATCATGGTACCGGCTTCAACAAGTTATTTCACACTTTGAGTGTCGAAGTCGGTTCCATTTTTTGTTATTTTTTTTTACGGAGTGAATTAATCAAAATAATTTCAAGGAATTTCCATGTAGGTAATAAAATCTTAAGTTGCGTGTGAAATTTTAACTCCCGGAGATTGTTAACCGCGACGCCTTCCTAATTTAACGTGTCTCTTTCGAACAAACGTAATTTTTAGGATGTTGTCTCTCTCGTACTTATACATTTTCGTAGCTAGGTGTAAATAACCTGAGATGCTTTGTGGCTAACTTATATTACTGTGTAGAAGTAACAGTGCGGTGGTGGCTCTGCTCGTAAACTCGCTGAGGCCATGTGAGCAAAATGTCGTGGCAATTTGTCAATGTCGCTGTTGTCGACAGTGACATCATTTAACAAGGTTTCGACAGGAGACTGATTTGCCACTGGAGTGTTTTACGGGTTATCTCAAAAGTGCCTCTTGTGTATTTTTTAACCCTTAATCCATCACCCCTATTAAAAACCCACTAATCACCAACATGAGTCCCAGGGACTCATTTTTTTTATTTGTGAATTAAACACTTGTACAATTTTTATTTATATATTTTATTTGGTATAACATATCACTAATGGAACAGTTATTACATACTAAGTAACATTTTGGAATGTACTTAACTATATATTCACTTTTTTTTTTTTACAAGTACATCCCGCCGTTTTCGGTGTTCAAAAACTGAATAGTAGGTTTTACCTACAAAAACTATATTTGTGTCATTAAAACTAAAAAAACAAAATCTTCTTGAAAAAAAAAACACTACACAGAATATTAAAAAAATTAAACTAATAATGGCACAATATAAAATATCAAAACGTGCAACATGTGAACATTCTATGCAATTAAACAAGTGGTAGGGCATTTTGCGAATAGCCGCCTGACTAGCTACCACCCTCAAGTAGAAAATCTGTCGCCAAGCACTTAACGGTGTGTTCCGGCAGCTTTTCTTGAGACCCAGTAATTCTAGGTAAGCCTGAACAACATCTTCGACCATATCATCACTTACCATCAGGTGAGATAGTGGTCAAAGGCTAACCTATCAAGCATAAAAATAATACATACTGAATAGATTTAGGCGTTACGCGGCAGGCAGAAATCCATACCTGTTTATAATATATATGAAAACATTAAATTAATATAGAAAAACACTTATATAACATATCTAGTAGCAATACCACCTAATATTCCTACTAAGCGGACTTGACGTTATAAACGCTACGTAGTAAAACCGGGGGAATATTCCATGAGTTTCGTTTCTACACTAAGCATCCTCAGGAGTTTGTGCGTACTAAGTGCTTATTGTATTAAATAAAAGAATAAGAATAAGAAAAAATATTTGCAAAATTACATTACACAGTGGTACAAATATTTGTTGAATGGTCTTATAGAGTATATCAGTCATTGTAATCAGTCTGCATGCAGACGTGCAAATATTTATACAAATAATTAACAAATTCCTTAATATCATAAAAACAATCATGCAAGAGCCATTCACTTAAACTTCTCTTAAATTTATGTATTTATACTTTACTATTTCTATTTTTTCATTCTAGTATACCTTTTGGAAGTTTGTTATCAGTACTAATATTATAAATGCGTAAGTAACTCTGTCTGTCTGTCTGTTACGCTTTCTCGCCAAAACTACTAGACCGATTTGAATGAAATTTGGTATGGAAATAGTTTGAGACCCGGGAAAAAACATAGGATAGTTTTTATCCAACTGCGCAAAATGAGGTTAATGTTTTTGCGCGATAACCCGCGATGATACGCGCGACCGCAGCCGCGCCCGGAAAGCTAGTACAAAATATGCACATATTATACGCGTTTCATTTATAAATATCTTTCCTACATCGAGGTTGATATATCAGGTTCACAATTTTTTCTCTTTTTTGTCTAGTCATTACTTCACTGCGCTTCTTAAAATACTCCGGATGGAATTTAATAAAAACACAAACACCTCTAATGTACATACTGGGCAGAGGAAGGATATTGCATTTCTTAAATAGTGGTCTACAACTGTCTAAGAACCAGGCTCCATTTATCACACGTACGCAGCGCTTTTGCATTTTGAAAACTCTGTCCATATATACTGAGTTCCCCCACAGCATTAGACCATAACTTATTAAAGATGACACATAACCGTTAGGTTGGCACAAGTTTTTGATTCATCAGGCGATCGAGAATATTTTTTAAATATTTGTTGTTATAAATAATGTTTTAAAGCGCTGGTTGTATGGACAGTTAAGTAATAATTACCAAATGTAAATAATACGGCATTAAATATTATTAACAGACCTCAAAAAGGAGAAAGTTTTTAATTGCACTGTATTTGTTTTATTTCTTGTGTTTGTTACCTTGTAACTCTTTACAAATGCGTATTACGTGTTTTAAGTTATATATGTAAAAGTAATAATTATTTGTGTTATTTTTGCTGCGGGTTAACCAGAATAAGTGACAAGTAGCCCTAGCACGAATAACTTGCGAAAATGTATGTAACCGTTTCGTTAACGTATCGAAATGTCATCATTTTTTTGACATCTAACGTGTCGAGATTTCAATGTGAACGTTTCGTCACGTAAAAAGTTTTGTATGAAATCGCGAGCACGAACCTAATTTCAACGTAAGATTGAAGAAATAAAACGCCATAGTTGACAAATATCATTCATAAGCAACTTTGTTGAGGCTGAAAAAGAATTCACAACTCTTTTGGAATGAATCATTATCTCTTAGAAATAAGGTTCAATTAGTTTGATTTAAGCTGGATGACGTCACTTTTGTAATCCTATCGAGTTCACGTTAGGCTTCGTTCACACGGCATTGTCCTGCACGTTTTTTTGTAATCGTTTTTTAACGTATAGTCAACCGGGTGCTCACATGGTAAATTTTTATTCGTGTAAAAACGAATAACCGCAGTTTCCACACAGTTGTCACAGTGAGCAGACGTCACTCGCCGCCAACAAAACAGAAGATTTTGGGTACATCCTATAAATCAAGAATCTGTGCGTACGATCACATTTGAAAAATTATTCGAAAATCTAAGAAACGATGAAAAATGTTTTTAATTACTTAAATGTCTATTGAAAGTCTTGAAAAGTTATTAACTCTACTGGAAAATTCAAACTATTCGATAAAAAACGTATGACATAGTGTCGTGTTAAGGAGACAAAGCTGTACCATATGCCACTGCGAACCGAATACGTCAAAGTTCATTCGATTTGCTTGACAAGTCCGTTGAGTATGCGTTTAAACGTATAAGCGGTACACGTTTTTTGGCAGTATAATCGAACGTGTGAATGGATCTATGTACGTTGTATGGCCACTATACTGCAAAAAAACGTGCAAGGCAATGCCGTGTGAACGAAGCCTTAGCCAACACACAATGCGTTGTGCTGTCAACCATCGCCTCTTGTGTAAACGTACTGTAAACTCGATACGTTTACGTTACGGACTATCGAAATGTTCGTGCTTGGGCTACAGATGAAGTACAATAAACGTTTTCGATTCGGCTTGGAAGAAAACAATGAACAATTTTTTTATCAGTATTATGTTATTGTGACGGAACAAGCTCCAGGCCCACCTGATGTTAAGCGGACTAACCTCTCCCTATAACAGATGCATTTCGTCACAAGTCACGAATTGCACTGCGCCGGTCACCTTGAGACAAAGTTGTTAAGACTCATGTGCCTGTAATATTTGGCTTTTAAGGACTGCTGCCGGATCATACCGTAAGGTTTTTGACGACAGATTTATTTCAAGTGTCTTCACTTGGTCTTAGTGGTTAATATTTCGAGCAAAAACTTTTGCTGTACAGTTTTTAAGCAATACCGTATGTCTTATTTTTTTGCTTCGATTGTCGAACCCAATTTTATTCTCACTGCGTATCTCGTAATATCAACCTTATCTCCTATGTCATAGAAAGCATAACAATAAAGCATTACAATTTTTATACTATATTTTTGTTGTAGGTCAACCAGAGTAAGCGAGAAAACGAAGCTGGGGTTGTTGAACGGCCACATCCATGGAGAAACTCGACAGTCCAAATCTCGTAAAGCTATTATAAGGATGTTAGGTAAGTCCCTATCAATTGACAGTACATGTTTTAAGTTTCTACACTCTACCCATTCTCTTACTCTTAGGTCATCATATAATTTTCTCCTTCACTCACCGGCGCATAATACAGTATTTTATAAATCGTCCTTTTCTGCACAGGCTGTGCGCCTATGGAACGCACTCCCTGTTACAATCTGAAGTGCCCAATGTTCTTAGAACGCAGGTCATCAATTACTATCTATCCGCTCTTAATACTGCTCTCTTACATATCTTTTTATCTCACGTTTGTACATAGTACATCTTTAGTTACACATTTATTGTGTATGTATGTATATTCGATATTTATAATTTGATATTTATCTAAGTAATATGAGTAGTTTATTTACATCGTAATACAGCAATTAATATTACATACTTGTTTATATCATAAGAGATTTGCATCACCCTCTCTGTTCAAAAAAAAAATTCTCTATCCATCCAAAGGTTATCTAGAAGAGATTGTGCTTTACTATTGTTATTGTTTCTTTGTAATTACCAAAAGATACATTTGGTGTCAATGAGGAGTTATCGTATCGTATCGTACAAGTAGATTTGATCAATCAAAATATATTATTCGTACTAAGCCTTACTCTGTAACCATCGTTTCCTCGATAACATAGTCATTATGGCAGATATACTAGACTCACAATTTCAAAGTATTTTAAAATGCACATAGACAAGAAGAACTTTATGTCTAATGTCCATATTGCACCACGACCAGGTTGTTGGGAACGACTCTCCAAAATATTGAGCATATTATTTACCTGCTGGGACAGACTGCCCAGTTTGGTGGGTCTAATTTCGACAGACGCCCGAAGTATCCAACTCGGACCAAATGCAAAGTTACCGACATTGTTTTCAGATTTGCAAGTTGAGCTAATAGTTGTTTATTGCGGCTTTCTATGGGGGATGCTTTGATCAACAGTAGCCGTACCTACTAAAAAATAATCTACATAATTATGTAATAAACATCACATTTCTTTGGTTGGACCCTTGTGAGTTACGTGTTCTAAGTACTTACTTCAAAAAATACAAGTCCTGCAGCTACTGCGCTTCCAGAAGGTTCGCCTTCACTTTCAACATGTCGTGACTCTTCGTGAACAAATTTGTTATGTATAAATTATGCTAAGTAAATACGAACCATATTTTATCCAATTTTGTAAAATTACAAAAAATACAATCAGTGCTAATGATCCATTCAATCGAAATCATCACGAATTTTCAGGCTTTTTATTGAAAGGAATAAAGTTTAGTATCACCTAATTTGCCGCGAGCTGACTGACTCCTTTTGGATTTTATAAATTTTAGCTTTTAACAAAAAAAAAAGAACTATACACAAGTGTAACACGCTCGAGATCATTCACCCATAATTAAAAAGCAGATGGTGTCGTAAGCAACTTTTAATTAGCATTATTTAATTGTATAACTCGTAGTAGAATGTGTCGTCAAATAATTTGACGGTAAGTTCATATTCGAGTTGTACAAACTTCTCTATTTAACGACCTCCAGGGACACGTGAAAGCACTCGTATGTCAGTAGCTGCTGACATACGAGTTCTCGTCACTAGTTTAACTTACTTCGCACCTAATTTCATAGACTTATTACGTGATTAATAAACAACGCTAAACCATACATTTCATGACAATTTCTTCGAAACCATCGTAATAATCCTTAAATTGATTTCATTGTTTAAGGATTATTAGCATATACGGTAGTGAATTCATATTTTACAGCGCAAAATTTTCGCCTTATACCGGGTTCTTTTTTTTATATTGACTGGGCAGCACTTGAACACTTTCTCACCTGATGATAAGTGATGATGCGATCGATTATGGAGCGCGCTTACCCAGAAGGTGTATTCGCGTTTCCAAGAACCCATCTTTTAGTTAACCGGAAACACAGACTCAGGCAGGGTGTCCCATTCTCTGGCTGTTCGTAAGATGAACGAAGACGCAAATCGCTTCGTTCAGGTAAATGGAATATCCACGATATAGGGGTGGCGCTTCTGAGTATCCCTGGATGTCCGATTATACAAAATGGATGGCGGAATCGAATCATACTCAAAGGTCTTCCGGCTACTATATACGCGTCAGGACGTGTTTCCAGTCCTTACCGAGACGAAAAGCAAAGGCACGAATTTTACGCTGGAGTTAATTATAATCCTTACTAAGCGACGGTGGGACTGCCAAACTTTGGCTAAGGGAACTAAATATTTTTTTAAACCATTGCTTTCTTAATAGTTTCTCTACCGTTCTGGCTTTTACGAAAGTTCTTTTCCGTCTTAATTAGCATGATATATTTGTACCTAAATGAATAGAGGTAATTTGATCAAGAGCCAAGAATTGAGTTATATAATAAATCTGGGCATGTGTGTGTCAGCTTCGTACACTGAGGTTAGTAACTATCTGTTCTGTATATTCTACCAACTAAACTTGTAGGAAAATAAAAAGAAATTATGAGGGTTCCATTATAATATACATAATTATAGAATTGACTGACTGCGTTAGTGGTAACTCAAATAAATCTACACTACGAAAGTTGACTTCTTTCCTACAGGTAATATAAAATAGTACATAAAATAGTTAAAATTAATAGTAAGGAGGAGCATTTCTTGGTTTGGTTCGACAGTACCTCGCCAGGATCTGAGAATATCGTGGCGTCAATCTGTTTATTGAAAAGAAGGTTAAGAATTAAAATTCATACAAGGGTTTATTTTTGTTGGTTGGTGAACTTACAATACAACTTTTCTTTGACTGAACTTTCTCAAGCTTTTTCGTCATAGCTAAGGGTTAGTTATAGGTAAGTTATCCTGTAATCGAAGTTGCACTCTTAATCTAGACTTACCGGCTCCCAAAGATAAGTGCTGGAACAAACCGTTAGGTGCTGAGCGGCAGAAAGATATACTTTTGTTTTTACACGTGGTCGCGAAAGAATATTGTATATCAAATAGAATGTGGTGTCTCAAACGTCTTCAGACCCTTATTAGTGAAAAATAGAGCAAAACATTATGATAAAATATACTTAGCATCTATTTTCATTTTGTAGAGCCAATGTGGAAGTAAATTATAAAATATTTTTATAGAATCACCTCATAAATAGAGCTAAACGATCTCATAAATTTAAGAGTTCTGTGAAAATTGGGCATTTATCATAACAATAGAGATATTCTGGAGGTTTTCCTAACTTAATAATGGTATAATTTGATAAAAATATCAAAATCGTTATTTATTGCACCATAAACAAAACTATTATGACTACAATCATTATTATATGTACGGTACTGAACATTCTACTGAACAGTTTAGAAAAAAGACTCACACACTATGATTGATCAAGCCCGTTTGTTTGTATAGTTCAAATCGCATTCGATTTCTTAAGGCACGTGGCAGGTGTAAAAAACATACAAATGCTAATTAAAATCATATATTACCGGCAATGTTAGAAAAGCTGATTTTCTAGTCATGGCATAGTATAAAAAGGGCGTCCATGGGCAACCTTGTATATATAAGATATTTTAAATTGTTGGAGCATAATGGGTAGAATACTTTTGGTTTCAATAAGCTCTTAGGCTTCATTCTTAACTGATTAAGTAGGTTAGGCAATGTCATAGCGGACAATATTTGGATTAGTGGCCGTTTGTCTTAGGATAACGAATGCGCTAGTCTTCGGGCATGGTACATAGGTCATTTACGAGAGCCCGCCATGTGTTCTGGAAACTGCCAGACGGGCTTTCAAGTACAGCTGTCCTCGTGAGATAGTTCTCAGTCTAATTTAAGCGTGTTTTTTATCTTTGACCACATCACCACTTACCATCAGATGAGATTGTGATCATAGGCTAACCTTTTAACAACAAAAGTTATATTTATTCTTCATGAAATAGTTCATTAAAGTAAAACAAAAAACAAATTTTATTTACTACGTGATGGTAATAAATTATTGCTACTTAATTTATGAAGCAGTTTACCACAGTGTACAAAACAAACAGTGGTTAAACGTCTTTGATGTTTGCGTTAAAGCTTGTCACTTTTTGTGACGTGAATAATATATAATTTTACTATGAAGTGTTTGTTGTTTTACTTATATATTATGTTTTTTACCTATGGGTGAAAGGGATTACTCATAACATAAATTTAAGCAGTTCTGTGAAATTTGAGCTAAAAACTATGACTATGTTTCGAACTTAAATGAAGTTTTTTGATTTGAAGCACGTAACTACCGCTGAGGCCCGCGCTCGACGCTGTGCACAATCGTGACTCCCAGACGAAGAATTTCAAATAAGTTCGAAACTGGTCGGAGCAATATCCGGTAAATATTACGCGAGTCCTAGCCGGTTACTAAATAATAGTTCTGTGAAAGTTTGGCATTTGTCTTAATGTTGGTTTTCCTGACTTAATAACGATATAATTTGATAAAAAAATCAAAATTGTATTTTATTTAGCTACAAACAATTCTATTATGACTACAATTATTATAACAATATTACTACTACTATAAAATATTAATTAAATAATTTATATTTTTCACAATGGCAATCAGGGAATGCCATCTTAGCTAGCTACCACCTTCGAATAGATAATCTGTCGCCAAGGACCTAACTGAGTGTTCTGGCGCCTGTTCATGAGAGGTAGTTTCCATTATAGATTAAGCCTGGATGACCAAAAGGATTATTATGGAAATGCAGCATGGCTGTTCGCTACACATCATCACTTACCATCAGGTGAGACATTGGTCAAAGGCTAACCTATCTGAAAACAAAAAGTTAGTTGAAATACTTCTGACATAATCCTAAATCACCAAATGAAGTCCATAAAATATAGTGGAATAAAGTAAATATTCCTTACCAATGTACTTGTTAATTTGCCCACGTGGAAATCTGTTTTATCGCGGTCCCTCAGGAAATTCAAACATATAATTAATTCACATATGTTCCATAAAACTAAATTAATTCACATATGTTCACATATGCACCCACTCTCTGGCCTACTTACTTGTAAACAATCTTGTCGATCCGTTTCTTCCTTGTTACGGTAATGGATATACCAACTCGACTAACGCGTTTTTGTTTTCTTTGGACAGAAAGGTTTAAGTATTTCCATTGACCACCATTGTCGTTGTTAATGTTATTAGAGAAAAAAAATATTGCATGATGTTTTTGGGTCGTTATTTTGTTATATATTATATATATATCATTATCTTCATTAACAGAGTTCAGAAAACGGAGGAGGTATTCAATTTGCCTGTATTTTTTGTATTAACCTCATATCTCACGATACTGGGTGTACCAATTTGGATGTTATTTTTTACATTCGAAAGCTGGTGCTTGTGATGTGGTTCTATTAAAATTCGAGTGAGGTCTGACAAGTAATATTTGAGTTAACCGTATCGTTTTTTTTATGTTTGTTGAAGCATTCGTATCTGAACTTGCCTAGGTGTTTTTAACTTATCAATTAGGCAACATTCACTGCGCTCATGTTTTGGAATTGAAGAAAACACTAACATTGACAGAAAGTACTTGTTTAATGAAGAGAAGTCAAGAATCTGACCCATGATATGAAAACAACAAGATATGGCATAAGGACAAATATCCAAAGCCATTAAAAAAAAAACATGTTTTGGATGGCTAATTGTTAGTGACATTTACCGTTTAGTGCTTCCGTGCTTTGGAAGGTACATTAAGGCTAAAGTGCACGGAGCGCTTTTCATGCAAACGTAGTTTCGTCATATTTATTCAAATTTAAGCAAACGTAGTTTCGTCATATTTATTTAAATATGTTTTTATTCAAATTTATATTATTTATATTTTTTCAAATTTATTATATTTTTATTCAAACTATGTGAACTTTTGCATGTACTCCCTGAGCTTAATACTTATGTTAACAGTTAGTTAGCCAGATTTTAAATTAATACTTATTTTACACTTAAATGTGAATATAAGAATTTCTTTACAAAACGATGTTAAGAATATTTTTGAAAATACTTGTATATACGGAATGCTGGTAAAACAGAAGCAAAGATATTAGGCTCAAAAACATGTATGTTCACCCAATTTGAACCCTTCGATCATAAATATGTCAAGATGGCAACAAAAACAACAGGCCAGGTTAGAAACGCTTGTGTGCGTATCGCGCACACAAGTATGCAAAGCTACTATGTTTTTTTCTTATAATGATTACTTTACTTACTTTTTAAAATAGGATTATTAGGAATTCTGAAACAGAAGTATATTATAAGCTAAGTTTACCTGATATTGGCTTCAGAACTTAAAACTTTCTCAGTTTTTTTATAATTTAAGTAGGTAAACTACAATTTTATGGTACAATTTAATGGATTAGTACTTTATTGATATTTATTTATTTTCAGTACTTTGAATGCATACTACTTTGTAATCAGCACACAAAAAACCCCGAAATTGACCGAGTCATGTCAGGTCATTAGAAAAACAATATCCATCATCTTGGATTTAAAATAATATTATATTCGTATTTCGTATCGAGCACTACAAGAAACAATAATTTCAAAAGTATACGTATGCCTTAATAAGAAATTGTAAATTAAATTCTCCTTGACAAGAAGTGAACGCCATCTTTTGGAATTCGTGGTCACTAAGTTCAGCGCCAATAACACGTGATACAAAAAATTGTGCGACTTAGCTAGTGTCTATTATCTAAGATATAATAAGGCGCATCTCTGATTCAATTTTAATATAGATTTTATTTAAGAGGAAGCGCAAGGAAGTCTAATATTCAAATAAATTACTAAGTCGCAGTCGTAGAACTCGTTGTGCATGTTCGTCCGGGGAAGCATTGTTGCCATGCCTATTTCTAACGCCAAGCAGGAATGTTCACAAGACTGTGTTATGGTTTGAAGGGTATGGTTGCCTCTTATGACGAACTGCATCTGTTACAGGTATCTTTCGGCCTGTTTTTACGAATTAATTTATAAGTGAAGTCTTCCATATCGGTATATGATATCATAATATGTATAAACAGACATAGTACTTTATCCAATACTCACTTGGGGACAAAGAGGCATCACTACTGTTAAACGGCGGCTTAAAATGTCAACATATACATTTTAGTGTTTCTACCATTTTTTCCAATTAGTTACCCTAATCTGGGGAACATTGATATAAAGAACAGGGTAACTCTGTGAAAAATGGCATAAATGGTGTTTGATTTTAGGATAAAATTACACGGTTTTCATTTTGGTCTTACTGTAACATAATTTTTATATAAAGTTTACTTGCCGATGGTACGTAATTTTTTCATTTGTTTTCAGTCATCCTTTTGTAATTCCTGCACACTTTTACAACGCAAATTGTCATTTTTCTTTCCCAGAAAATGCGTATTTTCCGTACAATGACGTTGTCGCTACTGAGCAGGCGGGACAGGATTATGAGCCAACAATTGGCTGATATTTTTTTGGCGTTTAGAAGCTCAAACTCACTATCTTGACTACATATTTATGATAGAAGTGTGAACTCTTGGTATTTAAAATATAGCGAAACTTCGGTTGTGCGGAAAATGTTTTAACACTAGTCTTAAGCCGTCGTGTGTCGGTTCCAGGTGTTACCTTAGGAAAACAGCCGATATGGTATCGTGGTAGGGAACTTTGCGTTTACGCACCTGCCTAGCTACCTACCACCCTCATGTAGAAATCGGTTGCAAAACAACTAACGGTGTGTTCCGGCAGCTGTCCCTAAGAAACAGTAATTCTAGGATATTTTGTATACTCGTAATATCTTCAACCACATTATCACATACCAGCAAGTGATCTCAAGTGGTCAAAGTTAGTTTATCAGCAATAAAAATAAACATTGTACAAATATCACACCCCTTTGCAAAGTAGGATGAATGCTGGGATCAAGAAATTAAAAAATTTGCTATTTATAAAAAAATCTCGCAAATCCTTAATATTTTGGAAGGGTTACAGAATGCAAGAAACCTTTACAAAAGGCTTTGTATTCTAATGTACCTTGGTTCGATCCACGGGTCGGAAAGTGACTGTTCTTTTTATAGAGAAATTCTGGATTAATCTCACAAGACCTTAATTTTGATGGCTGAGCCCTCTCGGCTGTGCATGGTAACATTAAAGAACTTCATAATTGGAGCCCAACTGGATATTAAGCCTCATCAACTTTCAGATTCTTGGGTTAAGGTAATTACGAACATTTTGTATCGGTTTTAATGCTTCATTTGATACGGAATCACCGGGACACGTTACATTATTTGCCGCTTTGGATATATGGAAGGAATAAATTGGTACATACGTAGGCAAAAGAAAAGCAACTTAAACTTCTTTACATTACTTTAGGTAGTTAGGTCAACACATTGCAATGGAAACATAGCTTCCCGTTCGAAAGCTCGACAGCTATTAAACTTATTTAAGACAAAAAGTTTTAAAATAAAATTTAAAGACAACATCCTTGATAGCTCTGGTGTTGCGGATGACCGCGGCCGACGGTGATCGATTACCACTAGGTGAACCGCTGCGCCGGCTCGTTTGTCTTCCAATCGACAAAGATCTATTTCTCCATTTTCCTTGCATATTACTTGGACTAAAAGTCACGAGACGATTTGATTATACAGACATCGAGTTCTTTTTTATCCTTCGTACGAATTATTGTTGTATGAGGTTGGACTTGGTGATTTACGTAATTTAGAGCATAAGCTGACTTACGCGTAGTGCTAGTCACAGCAAAAGTACGATAGGTATGCTGAAGAGCGAAGCGAGCGTCCCGTGATATAGACCTGCAAAACTCCAGAATTATCTTTATACTATTATCCGTATTTAAAATAAAATTTTAATTAGACAAGCAGCATAATTTAAAACCCATCACGCATGCTTCACTGTACGAGGCAATAAAATAACAATCTTTAAAATAATGATAACAATATTTAAATTTTGTTATCATTATTAACTTAGTGGTATGTATAATTTATTTACTTACTGATAGTATTAAATATTTATTACAATAAACATTTTAAAATATGTAAAAAATAATTATTTGTATAACATTGTTTTATAAAACAATGTAACACATAATTTTACACACAGGAGTGATAAATCTCTCTGTAAATCTTCTAAAAATAAAAAAGTTACTCATTATCGATATGTTTACTTGTCAAATGAATATTTGTGTTTTGATATGATTCTTAAATCAATAGTTTATTTTTTTCTTAGAGCACATAGAGAAAACAATGCGTAAGGAGTCTTGACTATTAATTTAAATCACTTTTGTTGCTCAACGTTTTCATAAGAATATGCGACAAATAAGTAAGTATAGGACGTAGTAAATATACCATCAGAGCATTATCATGATACTGCGTTATCTTGGCTTTCATATTTTTTGTGGCTTTTACTTTAATGAGTTCAGCTCTTTACACTAAAACGTTTACATTTTAGGTGAAAAAAATTTGATTTTGATTGGGGAGGCTATGGCCAGCTCGATTCTCGACTAGATCTTATTAGTGTATTCACTAAGGAGGACATTTTTGTATAAATTTAAAGTTCCAGATTCAAGTCTATATTTAGATCCAATTTAAAACAGCTGGTTTAAATCAAGTACAACATTAAACTCCAGTCTATATATACCCTTCTATGTTTGGATTTGCATAAAACATAATCTGAAATTTTCCAGCAGAGCCGGGTAAGCTCTCAAATAAGTAAGTATCCGAAATTTTTCACAAGCAGGCACGTAGATGATTTATCTGATTAATATCTAATTTTATAAAATACAAAATTTAACAAACTCACCGAGTTTTCTGGATTATGGATATTTTTGGAAGTTCAACGAGCTATTGAACATTTTGTACTGTGAGTGAATGATTTCAATGTAAAGATAGGACTAAGCTAACAAATTAGAAAGCAATTACTCGATTGAAATATGAAACTGTGGTACGGCAGTCCATAGCCATATCACCACTGGGCTATCACTGAAATCATAAAAAAATATCAACATTCCGAAATGGCATCCAGCCTGTTCGTACGAAGTTACATATAAATTAATGCAGTGAGTACAAGTCATTAAATAGAAAATTTTAGGTAGGTACGCCTTTAATATAAAACCTCAAACTACAAATTGGAACGCATTAACAGATAAGTATTTAAGTTCAAATCCGAAGAAACTACCCACTGTGATAATTATTAAGATTCGCTTCTTCACGGTGCGCTGTATAGAAGTATAGACTAATTATTATACGAATAATATGCTTGTTGAATTATACTACTTACTGAAACCCGAATATCTGAGGTACGGCTGATCAAATTTACATTAAACATGCCTGAAAACCTGCTTCCGAACAAACTAAAACAACATAGTAATCGGTTCCACTTCCATTGTTTGGAACGGCGATGTCACGAGAATGATACACACATACACAAACGCACACACGAAATGCCAAATTCCCACGCTTGACAGGTGGTTTGGGGATCGCAGAGTAAGAGGTCAGTTCCTCAATAGGCGCTACTGCCTACCTTCCCGTATTTTTCCCTTAGTCGCCTCTTATGACACCCACGGAAGATATCGAGAGATGCAATTCTAACCCGGCACCTCATGGGGACCAGAATCGCAATCGGTAACTGGTTGAAATTTTAAAGAATACTTATATGGTATTATGGCAGCTGCCTCCACCAGTACCTATATTTTTCAATGTCTATAGTTTTGTCCTATGATTGAAACATATATGTACAGTGAATGCAACAATTATATACACCGTAATGTTCAAAACAATGTCACTAAATTCTTAATTATCGAAGTTAACATAAACACGAGTAAAAATTTCAAGTTATTCTTTGATTTTAAGATACTTGTGTGTACGTAGAGAGATGCAGAAGTCGTTGCCAAAATATGTATTATAATCTCTATACATGTTAATACAGGCGACTGTACATACCTACAAGTGTCAAACTTGGTATGATCATAGTACTCTTACGGCAAAAAAAATAAAAACGCTTGAGGGATACAACCGACTATGTGCAATTCAGACTTCAGCTAAGGCCCCCGAAATGTATAAAAAAAAACTGTTTTTTTTAAATTGTTTTTTTGGTTGTACTTGTCCAAGTTGCACTTGGTTACTTTTAATATTACAAAAGTGAACCGCAATTAGGAAAAAAAAATAAAGCTACCTATGTAATGAAAAAAATATTGTCACGTCTTTGGTTTTCAAAAAACTCATAATGCTAGGTTTGATTTCAAAGGAATACTTTAATTTGAATTCTCATTGAATATTGCTTTCAAAGCACGTACTGTATATTAGTTAGGCCACACTGAAAGTTTTGCGTTACTTACAAAGAAAAGTATTATATTCAAAGTTATCGTTTTTTTTCAAAGTCTATTGCGTCTTTAACATTTTAAACATTTCATTTACTCTATCCATTTTCGAAACCGCTTAGAAAGCCCATTATTACTTATTAATACTCGTAGCGTTCCATTGCGCCCTATAGATAGGGCAAAATAATAAGTCACGGCTGTCATTCTAAAATGGAGACATACAGACGGACAGACAACGGAGTCATACTAATAGGGTCTATTAGTATGACTCCGTTGTCTGTCCGTCTGTATGTCCGTATGTCACTGATCTCCTAGCGCATGAATGGAATAAGTTACAAACCTGAAATTTAGATATTTTGTGAATAACTTTGACTCAACGACGAATGTTGAACTAGAAGTTTAATAAAATATTTTTTTAATATGCTGCCTTGCAAAGATAACGCCAGCTTTTTTAAAATTTCTCTAATAGTTCAATTACAGCTTGCTTCGCGTTATTGTAGAAGCTTTTATATTATATGGTGTTAGCTAGGTTATACATACCTAGTAAGTAATGTAACGCATCTTCGGCAATAGGTTTCTTATGCCGTCTGCACTAAGGTGAGCAAAGTCGATTCTTGTAATTCTAAAACTTTGTCGAACTTAAGAAAAACTTCTTATTTCTTCTGATACGTGACATTTCGTGGGTAAGTGAATTAAAGATATCACATTTATACCACATATAGATTGATATAACACTATTTCTTGTTACCAAAGTGAGATAATAATTGTGGACTTAGGTGACGTATAACTGCCAAAGTTTACTGTTTGTTGGTGTGACAAAATGTCAAATTTCATCAACCTGGTTTCTATAGTTTAGGATAAACAAAATGTAACATAATTATAAAACACACTTTATGGAGTTCGAGCATATTTCTTATTATAATTTCAAACACTAAGCTTGCTAAGCAAATATAACGTAAGGAAATATTTCTTGCGTACTCATTTTTTTTCGAGAATGTTAGCGATCATTATAGTAACAATATCTAAGCTTTTGAAAAAGCACGTCTATTGGTTACAGGAAGTCCGGTAGTCTGCACAGTACTCTATTGCTGTTAAAATTATAGCTAGAATTCCCATTTATCCAGTCAGTCTTAATAGCTATGCGATGAAGGCACCCGAAGCGTCAAACCGGGGAACATGGGTTTTAATCCAGTTTGAGATGAAAATGTTGAGCTCTAAACATTGTAATTGTGGCCCTTCGCTGGCCATTACTGTAGAATATATAATAATACTACCCATTACCTTAACATTATCACAAGTACCTCAAGTACAAAATGTGCTGCCAAATACCTACCAGTGCGTTCAAAGTGTTCAAATAGGCGTCCTTATCCATACAATCTAAGTTTAGCTTGCTACTGTCTTCGACGACAATATCACACACCGCCACAGATTAAAAGAAGTCAAATTTATTTATTAATTTTAGATTATGCAACCCATAACTTAAATCATAACAATATAATATAATATATATATCTAAGAACCAAACACAAACAAACAATTAGTATACAATAGTAATAAAATTATAAAATTATGAAAATCCACAATGTAAACACAGCTAATGACGGAACCCATCGTTCAGTTAATGTTTTTAGAATAATATTAGAGCTGCCTCGCCTCGCCTCACTTCTGTGCAGATGGCACAGAAGTGAGGCGCATCTTTTACGAATAATGGCGTGGAATCCAATCCATCTAAACGCGCCATCGCAAACATGTAAGAAGCACTACAGTAGCGAGGCAGCCCCATCAACACCCTAAGCCCGTAGTAGTAAATACTGGATGTATGCTCGCTTTTTATAGTCAATCAAAAATAAGCCAATCTTATAGCACGATCCTAAGAGTAGTAATAAAAAGTTAATTGGAATTTTTGGTTGCCTAAATTGTAATAAGTCACGATTCGAGAATGAAAAGCATCACGTAAGAAATATCCAGTTTCATTCGCAAGAAATTTTCATCATTTTCAAGCGCAGGCAATTTAACTTGAACTTTGGTGGCAATACGATTGTAATTTCAATGATTTCATAAAATCGAAGCGCTCGTAGCCAAGTTTTGAAGCGCTCGTAGCTAAGTTTTGAAGCGCTCGTAGCCAAGTTTGCTTAGCCATTCTGAATAGATCAGCAAAGTTCGCCACAACGTCTGCCACGGTCATGACTTGGATGGGTCACCGCTGGTGACATTACTACTGAGCGCTTCCGTGCTTCGGAGGGCAGGTTAAGCCGTCGGTCCCGGTTGTTGTCTTAGGATAGCTGTCGTCATAGCATGGTGGTAGGGCACTTTGCGAATGCCCGCCTGGCTAGCTACCACCCTCAAGTTGAAAATCTGTCGCCAAGCACCTAACGGTGTGTTCCGGCAGCTGTCCTTGAGAGCCAGTAATTATAGGTTAGCTTGAACAACATCCTCGACCACATCATCACTTACCATCAGGTGAGATAGTGGTCAAAGGCTAACCTATCAGGTATAAAAAAAATAAAAATTTTGATCGAGTTCTTATTTTGGAGATTTCAAAATGAGAAAATAATGGTAATCTAAGGATCAAAGTGGCGAAGCATGAAATGATCAATTGATGCGCGTAAAGGGTACCTAGGTCTAATATATATACAAATACATTTGTATTATGAAGAATTCCAGTGTTCAATATTTTAGTTTTAACCTACAAATAAATGTAAAGAAATGTAAGTCAAGCTTAAAAACAGCAGAACGCAAACCTTACCGCGGCGGGTGTGGATTAAAAAGCGTACTGTGCACCGCCACGTCATTTCTTTGATGAAACCAATCGGATCATTTTAAAGCGCTAATTCAGTGAAACCAATCCAACGCAAAGATAATCCCAATCATACCCCATTCTTTTTATGTTTCAATAACAAAATAGCAAACCTATTCAAAATACTGAAATAAAATTGCATATATCAGTCTAAACGGCATTTCTCATTAATCTGTACCTAGCGGGGCTCATGAACTATTTATAATTATTAGTATATTAATCAGGTCCGCCATACATTTTTTAAATAAAACATAAAGAAAAATGGGTTGCCTGTCACACAAGTCAATTTTGTCCACTATGATGGTCATAACTAGAGATTTGCCGATACGATTATTTCGTGATAAATCGATGGAAAGTAAAATGGATTTTTGGGTAAATAGAAGACTATACGGTTTTCCCGGATTATAGCTGAACCCGTAATATCAATAAGGTAACGGGAATAAAACGAATAGGTACATGGTTACGATACCAGTAACGCATCGAAAGTATCAATACCAAGATAAGAATTGAAACAAATGTATCGATACCTTTAGTTATTGGATACTTTATTTATTAGTATCTGAAAGGAATGATTTTAGAACAATTATATATAATAACTACATTATGAACACTATCAACCTACGCCCTTTAACATTCAGCCGTTCCTTAGTACCGCAGTCACAGGGAATTCGGTACACACCTGGATCACTGAGAAGATGGTTGAGCGTAGAAATTTTCGCAATTGTCCAGGTGGTCGAATATAGTTTTAAGGTTTTAACTTCCGTTTTCGATAACGAGGGACAAAATTCCGTCACTCTCTTGAGAAATGGTAGATAATTGGCGAACGTTCCACAGTGTTTAGACGCTTACGTTTGCTTGTTGCTGCCCAACGAGTACATTGACTCCAGTTGTAACCATTTCTTGCCAGGACGCTCCTTACGTCATGTCGCCGACTCTTTACATGTGTGACCGCTACCGTTACATAATAATTATATATACTTTTAAATACGTTGTTGGATTACATTTTACTCTTGAAAGGCGATGGCCTGCCATAAGGAACGAATATGTCACGCGTTTAATAAAAAGTCCCCAAATTATTGGAAGCAGAGTCTTGTCACGTTATTTTATTACGTGATCACCGAAATTGGCGCGGGTATCTCCTAGCAACGGGTTAATATGGGTGATTGGTTTATTCTAGCTCGACGTAATCCCGATTTGATGATATTGGAAACTAATGACTGTACAGATTGTGCGAAAATTACACATTTACAAAAAAACATTGAAGCAAATTTAAGAAAAATGTGGGCTGTTTGTTGTGTTTTTTTACCGACTTGAAATAAATTAATTCAATTTATTTAGTTTTATAATATAGGAGGGCATACAAGCAGGCTACTCACCTGGTGCTAAGTAATCACCGTTGCCCACAGACACTCGCAACGAAAGATGTCACCAGTTTGCTTTGCGGACCTTCGAGTAACTATATGCTTTCTTCTTGTAGACCATTTTAAGTTACATAAGTTTGGAAATATTTCATTCAGCTGGTTCTACTTAGTGACATTACAAGGCAGAAAATGCCGTGAGCATCTCACATTGGGGGATTACCAGCCGTCGATATGAAATCGATGTAAAGTGTTGCTCTGACGGGACTGCATTTCGGTTTTACGGTAAAAGATTCAGTGCCAAAAGATCGAGCTGATCATAGACAGCTTGATCAATGATGATTCGAGCCGCTTTGCATTGAATGCGCCAAAGGGATGGAGCTGGTACTAGGAAGTCCCCGCACAGAGGTGAGAGAAGTACTCCATGTGAAGCCGAACTTGATCTCTATAAAGTTGTAAGCGACGGACCAACAAGCTTCTTAGAAGCTTATTTAGCCTTATCTTACAAGTGACGGCAAAATTGAACGACGCCAAGTACGCGGATACCAGTTGAGGCTATTCGAGATACTTCAAGAGCTGGTTTCTAATAATGGATTCCATCTTGGAGATTTTAGACTTTATGGCTATAGAGCGGTAGTTGGACGGATCAAAGCGTTCACCGTTGTTTGAAGATTTGTTTATTTATATTGGGTTTCCCAACAGACTTTACACAATCACATGAGTAAATTAACTTGTAAAAACTTACGCTCATATTTATATACATATATATGAATCTTATATGAGGCTTCCGGTAGAAGCCGAAACATCGTCGATAGCGTTATCGACTCATAGTAAGTTGTTTCACACTCAAACACCCGTATCTTCATATATAATAGTAAATTAACTTACAACGCAACATGCAGAATTTTAAATTAATAATAGGTCGTCTGTGGGGAGTGTGCCATGTAAATGCGTCACTGAGGAACATCTAAGTGAAGTGTTCACATGAGATCGGCTGTGCCAGAGTCGCCTTCCATATTTTTGGGATAACGCCTGAAATGTAGAAACGCCGAAAAAGACGTGTTCGAACCGGTGCCAATTCTGTAGCACAACCATGCTGCAGTATTGGAGGGTTGCCTTCAGTCATTTCATTCGTCAAGTCGAGTGGGCGTCTCATAAAGTCCAAAGAGAGTGCTTGATGTACTGCACAATGCTGGAAAATAATGTACGGCATATTCATACTCATTTATTCACTGCACGCAAAAACTGCTGGGCAACACCGTGACCTTATAATATTACTTATACTGTGCCGTTAGTAAAAATTTTGTTAGTATATCAATAAAGAACTGTCTATCACATGCTATCACTGTCTTTCAAATGCCTCTCATATTAAAAGCGAATATTGTCAAATTTATCAGAAGCTGTCAACTTATCACAATTTCACCGCCAGTAACAGTTATTGCGGAGAACATTTTAGCCTTACGTCAATATGGATTACCATTTATGAAAGCGAAAGCGTGCTGTCAAAGGGAATGATTTGAAAAAGAGATATGGACGTAACTTTTATTTTTATAAAAGAAATTATTTGCCCGCAGTCTCATCTGGTGGAAAGTTACGAAGTATCGCTCATATCGACTCTTTGATACATTCATTGGGATATAAAGACGCTGCGGTAAGAAGGTTGTAAGCTTAAAGGGACTTTTACTTTCTTTGTCTCGCACAAATGTATATCTAGTATGCGATATAAAGTGCTTGAAATCATGTTTAGAAATGCAGAGTCAGTTCTACATCATTACGTGGGTTTAATAGCTTGAACTGCAGTGCCGCAAGTCTATGGTTCAACCCCCACCGCCAGCTTGAGCTTCACCGCATGGTGACAGGACATTTTGCGAATGCTCGCCTGGCTAACTACCATCCTCAAGTAGAGAACCCGTTGCCAAGCACCTAACAGTGTGTTCTAGCAGCAGTCCTTGAGAGCCAGAAAAATTACAGGCACATGAGTCGTTCGTCACACTGACATGTACAACTGTGACGAACGCAGTGCAATTCATTCGAAATGTTTATGTTATAGGCAGAGGTTAGTTCGCTTGACTATCACAAAAAAAAGTAGTTGAGTGTTTAAAAAAGCGCTTCCTTAGGTCAGATGAAGTCCAGTAGTCTGTTTGATGGTCGTACTCTCCCCCTGTGGCGGTTAAAATAATAATGTTAAAACACAATATTCGTGAGTAGGATATTATTGGGCGTCCTATTCCACCTGCCGTTCCTGCGGCTCACTCCGTTCGCCTTCGTCTCTCTAGGTGGAATAAGTACGCTCCAATAATATCAGTATTATTTTTACTGAGTTAATGTCCAAATATCATCCGAAATCTCATTCCGCCTCAGTCTCAGTGGCTGACTCAGTGGGTTCGCCCGGTGCATAAAACCGACAGAAGTTGCTTCGATTTTTGTCCGAGTTGAAAATTTGGTGTTCTCAAAATTGGTAAACAGAAAAAATTAAAGGCCTTTATAGTTTTAAGTAGATTTTTGATAAAGCAGTTAGGAGTTTAGTATGTTTTGTATAGTTTGTACCGTATTTATATAACCAGCTATATAAATACGGTACAAAGTAATATAGTATAAATTCATAATATAGTATGTGGCACTCGCGCTATAGGTACCAAACTGAACTAAATGGAACTCTTTTTTAAATATAGAACCTAAATAATATATTATTTTATCATTATTTAGGTTTTGAAGTTGGGGACAATGTTTTCACTTGGCCGGCTTTCATTTTTTTTTTACAACATAATATGGTTACACGTATAGGTGTGTACACATTGTACATATTTAATCTTTAACTGTAAATTGGAATAAATATTAGCTAGAACATGAGAGTTTAAAAAAAAATTAAAAAATTAAAAACCTATCTAGGAAAAAAAAATATTTCTATACCTAGTGGTAAATGATGTTTATATATTTGTAAGAATGTATCTATATGGTTTAGAATAATACACTACCATTAGCGTTCTCGGACTAAGAACATAAGGACTGTTTCATATTTTCCGGTTCACAATAATCAGCCGGAAGATGTCCCCTGTAGAACAAAACCTCCTCCATATAACGCAACGAAGAAGGGTTTTTAGCCACTTGTTGCCAATGGCCTCGACTTTAACATGTCGTCAGGCTACCTAATGGAAGGGCCTACCAACTTAGTCTTCCGGTGTAATGTGATAAACAGTCGAAAATATTTTCGTATCGTATCTATCTCTATCACTGAATAAAGCAATGAGCAGCATTCCACCATTCACATCAATTTTGGTGGGGTGTTGCGCACATTAAGCACACAGCAAGACTCCATATTTTAATGCCCTGATAACCTAAAAGGTAACAGATACATACTACTGATAACGCATTCCCAGGGGAGTGCAGTAGCAGGCAATAAAACTGAAATCAAATCTTTTTACTACTATATACTTATGTATGTTGTTACCGTAAACACGGAATATATTCTTATTTTGTTTTTTTTGTTATAGAATACCATGTAGTACTGACTCTATACGAGTTGTATAAGGGCAGGAAGATGATAATGGGTAGAAAACAAATTTGGGCACAAGCGTGCATTTCATGGTTCACAACTTGAAGATGCTATAAATGGTGTAAATGGAATTTATTCGTAAAATTCGTAAACAACACATATTATTCTTGAACAAATATCGGGCTGAAGCTGTCACACAAGACTCCCTAACTAAGCTTTGTAATATATTTGTTCAATGAGGCATTCCGTTCGAGCCTTCGTCTCGCATTCTTTTTTAATTTAGTTATATTCTTATACGTTGGCTATACTAAACGTTCTCTGCGAATATATGTATATAGGTACTTTATTGTCGGTAGAGGTAAAGAAACATATTGTGTAAGCATTTATATTCCATGGAATAGTTAGCGTGCCTTAGAGTCATTTTTTTACGTAACCTATCATCTATGGTTCAACTACGTTTGTGAAAAAGCCGCTTGGGAATATTGAGGTCTTGGGTCCATCGGCAACACAAATTGTGGGACTTCCCTGGCAAAAAAACAGTATCAGACTGGAGTCTGGAACTGTGCCTGATGGATAACAAAAGGTTCGCCCCCAAGCAAATACAAGTCGCAATACGCCTAGAAGCGCTCGTAGCGAAGTTTGCTTACCCATTCTGAAGCGATCAGCAAAGTTAAGCAACGTCCGCCTCGGTCAGGAGTTGGATGGGTGACCGCTGGTGACATTACTACTGAGCGCTTCCGTGATTCGGAGGGCACATTAAGCCTCGGTCTCGGTTGTTGTCTTACGATGGCAGTCGTTATAGCATGGCGGTAGGGCATTTTGCGAATGCCCGCCTGGCTAGCTACCACCCTCAAGTAGAAAATCTGTCGCCAAGCACCTAACAGTGTGTTCCGACAGCTGTCCTTGAGAGCCAGTAATTCTAGGTTAGCCTGAACAACATCTTCGACCGCATCATCACTTACCATCTGGTGAGATAGTGGTCAAAGGCTAACCTATCAGGCATAAAAAAAAAACAAAATATATCTGGACAGTTTTGAACAAATATGTTGATATGTGATAAGTTTGTGTGTAACTATTGAGAAAACCTAAGACAACATTATGTTTGAAGTTCTTCGTCTGGGGCTCACATTGTGCACAGTGGCGAGCGCTGGCCTCAGCATGTAGTGCATAGTAGTACGTGCTGAAGGCCCCGATCGACTAAAAAGGCAAAACTCGTGATACTTTTCCAACTCGTCAACTGTCGTTCCAAGTCATCGTTTTTGTCTAAGCAGTTGTGTGTTTAGACACACACGAGTATGTACCCCTTTGAGGCGTAACGGTGTATTGTGTGTAAGTATCACGTAACTCTGCTGCGAGAAGCGAGACTATTTCATTTTTCCGTGATTAAATTTGATATATTGAATTGATATAATGAATGAAAACAATGTACAATAGCATTATACTCGCGACATACGTCACGTTACTAATCATGTGGTCATTACTTGTCATTTCTACACTACGAGAAATTGTACAGTAGCCCTAGCACGAATAACTTGCGAAAACGTAACCGTTTCGTTAACGTATCGAAATGAACCATTTTGTATAGGATTTGATCAACGCCCCTGCCGTGCGTAAAAGGAACAAAATTTTGGCAGATTGAAAGGTTTTGACATCTAACGTGTCGTGATTTTAACGCGAACGTTTCGTCACGTAATTAGTTTTGTATGAAATCGCGAGCACGAACCTAATTTTAACGTAAGCTCGAAGAAATAAAACGCCAAAATTGACAAATAATCATAGAGGACTTTGGCTGAAAAAGAATTCAAACCACTTTTGGAATTAATCATTAGCTCTTAGAATGAAGGTACAATAAATTTGATTTACGCCGGTTGACGTCACTTTTGTAATCCCATCGAGTTCACGTTAACCAACAAACGATGCGTTGTGCTGTCAACCATCACCTCTTGCGTAAACGTACTGTAAACTCGATACGTTTACGTTACGGACTATCGAAATGTTCGTGCTTGGGCTACTGTTTATCAGTTTAACGACATGACGAAAACTAGACAGCTACTTTCCTGAATATGTTGAATATATTTAAAATGCATAAAATAACAATTTGTAAAAGTTGGTGACTGTTAAAACTGAAATGACTCGTATAATTTTAATTTTAATACGGCGCTGACTCCTTAAAATTAGGTAATATTCGATACCATTTTTTTTACATTTAAATCTCTGAACACTTTGCATTTTTAACTTAAAATTTGATTTTGTATTGAACAACAATCTTGCTTTGTTTAAATAATTTGCTAGAGTGCTTCTTTAATTCTAGAGACTTGATTGAATTGTCTGACCCAAAATTCTTAAGCACTGACTTCGAATTTGCCTTACATGTTATTATTTCAGCAGATGGAAGATTTCGATTTCAATAGAGCTCCCAGATTTTTTTCAACCATCGTCTAACTGGAATGGTCATGAAAATGAACTTGATTTTGGCATTTGAACTCTATTTTGGACTTCGTTTTCAAAAGAACGTGTCAAATTATGTTCATCTCCATAATCGTTCTAGTTATACAATAAAGCCCCAGCTTCAAACTAAAAACTAATCTAGTCGTAGAAATATATTCAATTAGTAGGCGATAAATTATGATGGCTGGTTTAACTAATAGAACGACGAAATGGTACCTTAAGGATATCAATATATTTTTAAACACTAAACCTTTAAATATGACGATAATATTTTAAACTTTCTAATAAAGAGCGCAGTCCAGATAACTTTTAGCTATAACAAATTGTATAATTATAGACTTGAGTGATAGTGTGATTGGATTCTGAAAACAAAAATAATTTAATTTACAAGAAAATTCGTTTCGCAAGAAACTTTACTAGTTTCATTAATATCAACGCTTTGCACTTCTAACTTAAAATTTGTTTTTGTATTAAAGGACAATGTTGCTTTGTTTCAAAGATTTGCCAGAGTGGTTCTTTGTTCTGGATGCAATAAATAACGCTTTTATTGTCATGGAATAACTCACCTATTGAAAAGGAGTTTGATCTTTTATAACGAATATCCATAACGAATGAGGTGAATGAGCGCTCATGTTTTAAATATGTGAATGCAAGAAGGAAGTTTGGTGTAACTATAATGAACGAGTTTTAGCATTTTATTAATCTTAAGGAATTAACTGAGTCTTAAAAGTTTCTAAGTTTAAAGTAGGATCAATGACAGAAATGTTGAGCAAAGTATAAATATGTATATATTATATGTATATGATGTATATGTATATGATGTATATGTATATGATGTATATGTATATGATGTATATGTATATATTTTGTCAATTTTATAACATTTTATTCTATCTCACATCCCCTCGTTACTTTCAAGAGCGTTTCAAATAATACAGCGCATCACATTTTAGTGATCTAAGGTTATTGGAAAATCTTATGCTAAATATGCCCTCACACAACAGTTCGTTTCATGACCACTCCGTTACTGTTGTCGCAGTTAGACCATGGATTGCACTGCCTTTTGAAATAAAGCGTGCTCAGTCACAAGCTCCCTTAAAAGAGCGAGTAAAAATTGTATATATTTTATTCTATTTATTATTTTACATATTGTAGATGCTTTCTATGTAATTATTTTGTTTGCATTAGGTATGAAGACTACCGTCTATGTATTTTTAGTAAAATTTTATCCTCCAGTTATAGGTCGTCTGGAAGAGACCGCTCTAAGCGATAAGACCACCTTTTGTTACATCATATTTTGTATTGTTATTTTTAAAAGCTTTTTTCATGGTGTCTCAATCGTCAAAGTGTTATCTATCTATCTATCTATCCAAAAGCCTTTTATCTATTAAATCATTAGCTCTCTATATTTTTTTTTACAATCGTTATTCCTCTGTTGTTTTCTCTTGTTTTGGTTATTTTTATTTCTTTTAAATGTTAGTAATATTTTAGATATTCCTAATTGACTCCTTATTCTGGTCTAATGAAGTTCACCGCCATCCCTTGGATCTCTACAGTATTTTTTCTCCTTCCAATGGTTGTCTGGAAGAGATCGCTTTTAGCGATAAGATCGCCTATTGTAGCATTATTTTATTAGGTGTCTCTGTTTAAATTATGTTATTATGTCTATCTAAATATGAGCAGTTATAGGATTCGAATGGCTTTGGCTAGTAAGATAGCAAGTAACAAAGTGGAATAAATTTATGTATAATGATGTTGTGTTGACACCACTTAGCGTGGGACAAGGGCAAGAAGTAGTGATGTAGAAGATGGTTTTCTTTAAAAGCCCGGAGTGCCAACTCCCATCTTTTAGGAAACCGTCATGAAAATGGAGCTTTTTTTCATACTTAAAATAATATAATATAATTTTTATAATCCTCACGATACAGGCAATGCCTAGTGTGAGGATCATAGTTACGAGTATCTACATGTTTAATATATGTGATCAGCAAAATGCACCATAAGGTTATGATAACCTCAATTTTGTTATTCGTTGTTGTGGTTTACTTTAAAGCTGTAAATAAATATTTTTTCATTTTTTTTTTCATTTTCATTTTTTCAATCCTTAGCAGACACAAACTATTACCGACCCACAATAGCGTCTTGGTTTGACCCTTATTTAAAGAACGTATGAAATATTATGAATCACGGATGTGCAAGCGAGAAACAAGATGTTAATAATATTATCCCGCTCACATTGTACCGAACTGCGATGTTATGGAAAGGTTTTACCATAGTTTTACGAAACTTTATTGTATGCTGCTCAACAGCTGTCTGTAAATTTTAATAGTTTCACTCATCACAAAATTTTGCTTAATATATTTTGAAGAATAATAGAAATAAAAACATTGTACAATTACAAATTAATTTAATCCATTTGTATCGTAAAATAGTCAAAATCATGTTTAAAGCCGCTGCTAGGAGGTTACGTTTTTAGGATGTATCCATCTTAAAAAAGTAACAACAATTTTAAGTTACATACATAAAAATATAACTTGTATTAAAAGTTTGTATTAAATGTCACGTCAGAGTTCGCAAAAGATAGATAGATAGATAGATGAACTCTTTATTGAAACACCATAATTTAGACAACTATAACAAACAAAAATAGGACTAAGTGTTACAATGGGCGGTCTTATCGCTCAAAGCGATCTCTTCCAGACAACCCATTTGTAAGAGAGATTACATTAAAAAGGCGACTTGGTTGTTTCACAATATTACAATATAAATTTACATAATAAACATCTAACTAACTTAATACAAACTTAACTTAAACACTTTAAATACCTACACAGATTTTATTTGACATTATGCAAAAGGAGTGAACAATTTGTTGTGACGGCATCAAAATGCCGAGCCATTCAATAACAGTTTGTAAGCTTATATCTATTTTATTTCATAAAACAATTAGTAAATTTACTTGTTATATACTCAACTAGCTTTCACGTACAGCTTCCACCTATGTGAAGACTAACAAAACAACATACACTTTTATGTATTGCCAAACTTTTCTATCCATTACACAAGCCACGACTCCTATCCGTCTGCGACTTCGTCTCGAATTTGGTTGTATTACATCCCATTGAGAACTACTCAGTAAATTAGGTTAAAAATTATCTTGTCCTAATTCTTAAGATAAAAACCTTCTTATCTTCCATATCATCACTTATCAACAGTAGATAATAAAGAGTTAGTCCATTGAAATGTTAAATTTTTTAGGCCTTACCTTGCGTTTTTTAGAGGACGCAATTTTATTTTTTTAATGTGTAAAATCGAGATTGTGGGGTCGCCACCCTTGACCCACGGCCGCCATCTTGAAAATAGGGGTAAAAACGGTTGTTACGATATATCTCTTAAACTATTTATCTGATAAAAAAGATTTGTTACATTTTTTGTTGCAAATTAAATTCTCTATAACTTTGGTACTGTAACTTTTTGTCGTAGAACTATAAATAAAAAAGTTATAAGTGAAAATGTTCAGTAAGTATGTAAGTTGGTTACTAGAAAAGGTTTAAAGTTATATCGTTGACTTCTCTTTCACAGCGGCTGTAGTGATTGCCTTCTTCGTGTGCTGGGTGCCGTTCCACGTCCAGCGCCTGTTCTACATATACGGATACCGACTGGCGCAGTTCCACGTCATCAACGAGCATCTCTTCAACGTCGCAGGAGCACTGTACTACGTGTCAGCTACTGTCAACCCTATACTGTACAACGTCATGAGCATAAGGTACGATATATATCCCTAGTATTTTCAAAATTCAACTTGTACTTCTATATTTGCCATTCATCAAGTCCCTTATTAAAAACTTCAAGTTTTTTGTATTAGATAGGTAGGTATTTTTTATGTTATTGTGACGGAACAAGCTCCAGGCCCACCTGATGTTAAGCGGACCAACCTCTGCCTATAACAAATGCATTTCGTCACAAATCACGAATTGCACTGCGCCCGTCACCTTGAGACATAGTTCTTATGCCTCATGTGCCTGTAATTTCACTGGCTCTCAAGAACTGCTGCCGGAACACACCGTTAGGTGCTTGGCGACAGATTTTCTACTTCTCTTTAGCAAGAGTTCATCTTTGTGGGTACTACCAAAATGGGAAATTTTATTCGATGTAATAAAATGTATATTTGAAAATAATTTATGATGGCCGAGCGGATTACAGATCCGCCGCAGGTCCCTGGTTGTATCCCCACCACCGGCTTGAGCTTCACCGCATGGTGGAAGGACATTTTGCAAATGCCCGCCTGGCTAGCTACCACCCTCAAGTAGAAAATCTCTCGCCAAGCACCTAACAGTGTTCTGGCAGCAGTCCTTGAGATCCAGAAAAATTACAGACACATGAGTCTTAACAAATGTATGTCTCAGTGTGACGGGCGCAGTGCAATTTGTCACATGATGAAATGCATATGTTATAGGCAGAGGTTAATACGCTTAACATCAGGTGGACCTCGTGCTTGTTCTGTCACAATAACATAAAAAAATAAGACAACTAAGAACGAACTCACAGGTATATCGTCATTGAGTACAGCCATGAACTGAGCATTGTATTAAATTATTAGATAGGATCTCTAAGCCGTTCGTGATTGTTAGACGGAGTGCAGCGTGCAAGTGCGATATGAAAGAAAGCTTTTAGACGTTTATCGTTAAATAATCGCTTTGAAAAGTCATCAAACGAAGTCGTCGGTTGTCTTGTTAGAGTGCACAGCGTCACGGAATGTCAGACTTGTGTCTTGGGGTCGAACCCCGCGTTTCATAGTTTATATATAGGCTAATGATGTCTTAGGTTTTCGCGATTGTTACGCATAGTAATTAAACAACTTTAAACGGTTTAAATCGCGTATATTTTTTCATTATTTTATCCCGACTGTTGACGCCCCGTGATCACGATCACTGCAAAGTGTTTTGAAACGTCGGGATAAAATTGAAAAAATATACGCGATTTAAACCGTTTAAAGTTGTTTAATTACTATTATATATAGGCTTTTGAGACAAAATGTTTAGTAATATTTCGTAGTCATAAACTGTTCCTATTATGTAGAGAAACGAAGATTTTCTATTACATAGGACTAAAACAGATCTAGCAATGATGATAATATTAATTATTGGTAAGAATAAAATTGCACGTCAAATTATATTATAAAAAATAACGTGCACTTTAAATGTACGTATACAATATAAACACGGATGTATAGGCACATCTTCGTTTGTTTTTTAATACGCATGATAATAACGATATAACAACGATAAAACAAATGTTAAAGTTTCATAAAAATCAGGTGCCTAAAACTTTAAATCGAACTATACAAATAGCACGAAGGCGCAGACTATGTAATAAAAAAAATTTCTTCACATATCAGTACTAATATTATAAATGCGAAAGTAACTCTGTCTGTCTGTCTGTTACGCTTTCACGCCAAAACCACTTTTTTTTATGCTTGATAGGTTAGCCTATAACCACTATCTCACCTGATGGTAAGTGATGATGTGGTCGAAGATGTTGTTCAGGCTAACCTAGTATAACTGGCTCTCAAGGACAGCTGCCGGAACACACCGTTAGGTGCTTGGCGACAGATTTTCAACTTGAGGGTGGTAGCTAGCCAGGCGGGCATGCGCAAAGTGCCCTACCACCATGCTGTAACGACTGCCGTTCTAAGACAACAACCGGGACCGACGGCTTAACGTGCCCTCCGAAGCACGGAAGCGCTCAGTAGTAATGTCACCAGCGGTCACCCATCCAACTCATGACCGCGGCGGACGTTGCTTAACTTTGCTGATCGATTCAGAATGGTTAAGCAAACTTCGGTACGAGCACTTCAACCACTGCACCGATTTGAATGAAATTTGGTATGGAAATAGTTTGAGACCCGGAAAAAATAGTTTTTATCCAACTGCGCAAAAAGAAGTTAATGTTTTTGCGCGATAACCGACATACACGCGGGCGGAGCCGCGCCCGGAAAGCTATTTCAATAATAAAGTCCTAATAAAAAAAACAGTTACGTTCATATCAAACGATATACGATTATTATATACGTAGTAATAATTGAATATCTTTTGTTTATAAGATAAGGCGTGTTTTTAGTTTATATTCAAACATATTATGTTATAAATTCCAGTAAAAATTAGAAATAAAAGCTATTTTATGTGTTACTATTGTTGACTCGTACATTAACCAATTGCGTATTTTTTTGATACCTTATATTATATATAATTCTTATACAGGGTTATTGGTGAAATGCTAACAACCTCTTAGGGTTGTCTTCTGCTAATCGTAACAAATATTTTTTGTTTTTTTTTCTCCTGTTTTAAAGCGTACTACGAGTCAAGAACGCCCGCCGCGGCAACACTGGACCGCGTTGTGCTCCTTTTGAATAGAGTTTTGAATATTTACATCGAGCAAAGTAGTAAAAATATGAAATAATACGTTGCAGGCACAAGAGACTTTTAACATCAGGTGGTACTCGTGCTTATTCCGTCAAAAAAAAAACACCAGTAGAAGTCAACCCTAAGAGATTGTTAGCATTTTTCCAATAACCCTGTACCCTGTCAATCATTCTATGTTCATATTGCGCTACTTCTTTTGATATTTGTAGTAGTTTTAAAGCGCTTGCAGTGGAATTTGGTCAGTTTTTCATTACCGATTACTTATGTTGAGGAGTGGTTGATACGTACATAATGGGATGGTTGACCGTAAGTGGCATTTACTAATAAGCACTTAGTAATTAAAAAACTTTAAACGGTTTAAATCGCGTATATTTGTCATTATTTTTGTCCCGACGTTTCAAACACTTTGCAGTGATCGTGGTCACGGAGTGACTCACAGTACATATAACGAACCGTTTAAAGTTGTTTAATTACTATGTGTAACAATCGCGAAAACCTAAGACAACATTAATAAGCACTTTCTTGCTTCGTAGAGCTCGTTACGCCAATGGTACCTGTTGTTGTCTTAGGATCGCAGTCGTTATTGCAAAGTGATAGATAGGTTATTTTGCGAAACCCTCAAGTAGAAAATCTGACGTCAAGCAACTAGTAGTGTATCCTGGAATACCTTCTACCGCATTATTACATAACATCAGGAGGCTGTGGTTAAGGCTAGCATACTAAGAGACATTTTTTTAAAATTTTATTAATGGTTAGTCGGCCTTTGACCGCTATCGCAACTGATGTGATGATGAGGTCAAAGATGTTGTACAGGCTAACCTAGAATTACTGGTTCTGAGGACAGCTACAGGAACTCACCGTTTAGGTGCTTGGTGACTGATTTTCTACTTGAGGGAAGATAGCTGGGCAGGAGTTTACAAAATTCCCTACCACTATGGTATATTGACTACCGTCGTAAGACAACAACCGGGACCGAAGGCTTAACGTGCCCTCCGAAGCACGGGTGCGCTCAGTAGTAGTGTCACTAGCGGTTACCCATCCAAGTCATGACCGCGGTGGACGTTGCATAACTTAGCTGATCGGTTAAGAACGGCTAAGCACACTTCAGCAGTCAATAAAACCTATTGCACTTATTAGGTACATAGCCTATTGGTATAACTTTAAAAATCTAATTTTACATAATGCCAAAATACTCTCATTTTATAAATAGTAAATTGTATGAGTAAGCAGCCATGTGTTAAATGAATTCCATTTACATAATTGAATAAAGTGTTTATTTACGAAATTGCGAGACGAATATTTTTTATTTGACAACCTTTATAATGCTTTATAATGCTATACAGTAGGGTTTTCAGGGTTCTATTGAAAAACTAGGAATACTTACTCGTATCGACATACATGCTAGCTTCATTGCTGGCATGTGTGTCTACCTGTCTGTATGTCAAAGGTCAGTGAGATAAATGATTTGGGCTTCATTTTTTTAGTAATAATCAATGTGATAAAAATAAAAAAGCGACTTTAAACAAAACATATTTAAAAGCAAAAAAATCTCTAAAAAATACAATCCAAAAGAATCGTATACACTATTTTTTTGTTGTTCATTTTATAACGACAACTGAAAATGAGAACATCATAAATTAAATAAGCATTATTAGGGATAACTCAAATACTACGGGTCAAATCTAACTGAAATTCAGATGAGACCACATTGCAAGCACAAGCTTATGAATTTAAAAAAACGGTCCTCCCTGTGAAAAGTTACACAAACAAAACAAAAACAATGCAAAAGAATTGAGAACGTGCCCCTTTTTTGAAGTTGTTAATAACATCGGATTATACAGTCTGCGAACATACCAAAAGCCGGCTAGATGTAGTTTAAACTGAAGTCTCTTTAACTGATCGGACAGTAATCGCACAAATTTAAGTACCTTAGATTCTATTCTATACAATAGTACGAGTATACTACTAAATACAATTTACATACAAACTCACAATTAATCCTGTTACTAAGCTTGTATAGTTTCTTTACAGTACAATTTTGTTGGATTACATTAATGTGTCGCCATATAATCGTCATATAAACCTTTTTTATCAGATATATAAAATATCATAAACATTTTATATAGTTTAAGGTAAACACAACTATTTTATTGTCCTTGTGAAATTCGCTGTTATGTGCAGCCAGATTGACTAATTATTTTTGAAATAGCCATTTTATTCTATGCGCCACTAATTCGAAGATTTATTTGCACTTACAAATACAATTCGTATATACTCGCATGTAGCAATAATTCGTAGCTTTATTCCACACCGTAGCGCTACGCAACCATCCGTAGCGCGTTGTAGCTAATCCCCAGCATAAGCTACGACCACGTTAGTTAATTTTACTAAACTACCAGATATACTCGTACATATATTCTTGGAATAATCTTTTTGCTTTTCCGAAAAAATACTGACTATTTTATAATTCCCTATTAAACAATCAAATGGTTCCCATTGTAACACAACATTTTTTTTGCATCCATTATAGATTATGAGATGTAATTTTAAGTTATTTTTACATGACTGCCCAAAAAAAGAGGGTTATATTGTCAGGGCTCATATGTGCTTGTAAGTTTCTTTATTCCACCATAACTTCTAAACTGCTTAGCCGAATTTAACGTATGAGATATACTTAGATTCGTCGTGATAGCGCAGATGACACTAGGTACAGTCGCCAGCAATAAGATGTATACACTTCGTCATTTTCAAAATAATGCAAAATTACTAAATTCTTAATAAACGAAGCTCACATAATAAAAAAGAATAAAAAACGTCAAATTATTCTTTGAATTTATGATACTTCTGTGAACATAGAGAAAAACAGAAAACAATTTTGAAAATTACAATGTGTATAATTCTTATTGCAGGCGACTGTGCATTAAAAAAATTACAAAATTAATATGGGAGATTTAGATGCTATATTATGAAAGATACATTTTTGTTTTCTTTCATACCCATCGCGTTATATATCGAAATGAAGGGCTATAAACAACGATTCCATAAATATATATAACATGCAGTTTTAATTTTAACAGAACGATAAATCCTTTTACGATAATAAATAATTCGACCATCACTTACCATCAATTGAGATTATGGTCAAAAACTTATCTATCAGAAATCAAAATATGCATTTTTTGTGTATATCATTGGGATTTTTAATTAATTCATACTTGTAAGTTTCAGTTGGCTTGATATATAAAAAAATATAAATAATTTGAAAGTATTTTATTATCTTTAAATTTTGACAGTAAGTAATACCATAAACTTAACTATTGGTAAGCGATTGACAAGTGAAAGATGTTGATCAGGGTACCTTAATTTAAAAATTGGAGGCTGGTTCTCTAGGCATGCTGCCGGCCCGCTTAAGCGGACAGCGACAGCGACGGGGTCTGCGGATGAGAGCGCGAGTGACCCCGCGGCCCCTGTCACTAGTCGATGACGACGGAACACCATGAGGTTTTTAGTCGGTAGTGGGGTCCCTATTGACCCTGAGCCCGACATAACCACCTGCTCCCTGGCGGGTGTGTATGCGTAAATGCATTTCCTCTCACCTCATGAGAATAAAAAAAAAAGGCATGTTGCCGGAACACAAAGTTAGGTGTTTGGAGACAGATCTATATTTGAAGGAGCTAGCTAGACGAGGAAACCTAAATATCACCGTATGAACTTCACGTAAAAAGTATGTATAGGTTATTTTTACACGATATAAAAGCCTGTGAAAAAGAAGGGTCAATATCTGGTGACCTTTTATTTCTGAAATGAACTTATCTAGATTCCGAAAAATATGACA